>BSBK01003547.1:172500-772500 GCA_027943335.1 Chamaecyparis obtusa
CAAGAAGTGGAGCGAATGAGCACCACGCAAGACTGATAGACATAGATGCAGAGGGTCTCAAGTAGCACCTGTTTCCAGGTTTTCACCACTTGATAGATTTACTACAATTTTTTTAGGACTTTTTATAATTTTTTTATTTTATTTTTTTCTACCAAGGCATCTGTTTCTAGGTTTTCACCAAGGCACTTTTTCAATTTTTTTTAATTTTTATTTTCTGAACTTTTTTTTATTTTTTGGCAAGACATCAAAGTGCCTATTGCTAGGTTTTCACTAGGATGCTCATTTTTTAAGTACTTTTTATGCTTTTTAGGATTTTTTCAGCATCATATATGAATTTTTTTGGAGTTTTTTAGGATCAATAAATATGTAAAAGAATGCCCCAGATAGAAATGGGCATCAAGAATCTGCTTCCTTTGATGTAGAGAACCGATAGGCCCCAGACCCAAATGCTGTAACTGTGACGATAGGAGCTCTCAACTAGTTTGACCAATAATAACCAGCCCTAAGTAATGTTTGAGCTAGCGGAGGATCGTTAGAATGTGATCCACATACGCCATCGTGGATTTTAGCTAGCACTTTTTCTAACTCCTCTATTTCTAGACACTTAAGGAGAGTTCCATCTAGACCCTTCCTATACAAGTCACCAGAGACAAAGGCAAAGTGTAAGGGATGGCGAAAGGAATGGGCGTGGTGGATTTGCAGGAGGAATATGAGGTGGAAGATATGAAAAGATGGTAGGATTGTAAGATTTGTGAGTAGGATAGCGTAATTCGTCCACTAGGAACTTGAAGCAAAATTTATGCTTTTTCATTTGTAAAATGGATGCCGAAGTAACCAAAGCATTAGCAACTTTGTTCTTAGCTTTAGGAATGGGCTGAAGTATACCAAATATGAGATCATGCTTGAAGTAGTGCACCATTTTTTTATAGAGAATCAGCTTGTCATCTTTTATTTGAGAATCATTATTTTTGAGAAGATTTTTATTTTTACTTTTCTTAGGTTTAGATACTGCCACAATGTGGTTTTCAGCATCAAACCATTGCTCTTTTCTTTTAACTTGATGACTGTGATGCTTGATTGTTGATTCAGTCCTTTTTGTTGCTAGTTTGCTGGTGGAAGAAGTAACAGGTATTGATGCGAGATGAAATAAAGTGATTGGTTCAACAACATTTATGTGAGAGGTGTCATCTCTAGTGACAAGAGAAGTTGAGCCTATAGGGTAAGCTCCAAAAGTAGCTAGATCTAGATTTCTCATAGGAGGACCAACATAATCTACTGAGGCAATATGAGGAACAAACTCATCAGACCCTGCACGAGACTCATCAACTACGTCAGGTGGGTTATGAGAGGTATGAACTACATCAACATCCATATCTGTCATGGAAGAACCTTCTAGAAGAGGCTTAAGATGCTGAGAAGTAGAGATACTCATGTCATTATGTGATAGATCACCTCTTTGTAGTAGCCGTGTAATGTTATGATGTTGTCTATCATAGTTTAATGATTCGTTAGGCACATAGGTTCTAGACATAGAGGCCTCAAACATATCATCAGTAGATGTACATTCTTCTCCCCAAAGAAGTGAAGTAGAAGGAAGATCATCTCCCATGTGAGCCATAGCATGTAGTGGTGACTCATTTGTATCTGTGTCTAAATTACTGAGCATGGGAATATTTCTAGAATCCTCTTTATAGATCCACTCTTGAACAGCTTGTTCTTCTCTTTCCGCTTCTAAAGGAATGGATGAAGGAACAAAAGTATCAAAGATCAGCATAGCAGAAGTGGAAGGCTTCATGTTATTAGAAGGTTTCCCATATGACCAAGGAGAAATAGGTATAGAAGCAAAGGAATCCAGCGTATATTCACCCATACCAAGGCTCATCATCTTAAGTGATTTCTCAGCAGCAACTAGAGACATACTAGGATCAATAGAATGTTCATTGTGGGGAAAAAAATTTTCAGTAGCAACAAGAGCATTAATAGCAATAGTATGGTCTCCAGGAATCACAACTTCAATGCCATTGTATGGAAATTTGACACACTGATGATAAGTGGAAGGAACAGCCTGCATGTCATGAATCTAAGGATGACCCAAAAGAAAGTTATATGTGAGTGGGATGTCCAATACTTGGAAGTTAATATCTTTCATGACAGGGCCCACTCAGATAGGCAACGTGACAAGACCTTTGGAAGATCTTTCCACTTCATCATAAGATTTTATAGTAATCTTCTTCTTAGAATCCACAACAAATTCTAACAAACCCAACTATTGTATGACATTGAAAGAAACAATATTTAACCCTGCACCATTGTCTATCAGGACTCGGCGGACTCGGGTATTGTAGACTAGAACTTCAATGTGTAAAGCTAGATTATGAGGGTGAGCAATAGATATGTCATCTTCTGTAGAAAAGGAGAGAGATAGCAGAGATGAAATGTGGTTGACCATAGCCTGAAATTGATTCGGATCAATGTCATTGGGAACACATGTTGTACGTAGAGCCTCATCAAGAATCTCTCTATGTGAAGGGGATAACCAAAGCAACTCAAGGATAGATATCTATGCTGGTGTCTTTTGCAAATGTTGGACAAGATCATAGCTAGGGGTGGCTGAAGGAGCCACATGTTTGGAAGGAAAAGCTTGTTTGGGATCTGGCACAGTTTTAAGGACAATCTTGGCTTGCCCCTTAGTAATAGCATTCAGTCTCTCACTTTGGGAAGATGAACTACCACATGTTTGCAAGACCAACTTTTGCTTACCATGATTGACTTTATTATCCTCTTGAGACCTCATCATTAAAACACTCTCAATGGGCTCTACCATGTTGATCACAAGTGTATTAGAGGGATACATGTAATTGATCTTAGCATCATGATTCTTCTTATGTGCTTGAGAGGTTTCCCCCTTATCATGCTTAGGTAGAGGATCTTTGAAAGCTGTGTGATCAGAATTTTTAGTTAAGCCATCAGTGGAGATTGTGCCATTCTCAATGAGGTCCTGAATATCATCCTTAAGCTTAAAAAAATTGTCTGTCGAATGTCCTTTATTTCTTTGATAATGGCAATAATGATCATCTCTCCACCAATTAGGCCTATTTAGCAGATCCCAATTACCAGGTTTATCAGGAAGCGTAAGATATCCATTGTCAACCAAAGTCTTAAGGATCACATTGTAAGGTTCTGTCAACTTGGTATAGACTCACTTTCAAAATGACTTCTTAGGCTTATCTGCATATTGAGGTTTAGGAACACCGTGAGTGTTGGTAGCTTCTTGTTGTTTTGCTACATAGATAGCGTTGGAGAGATTGAAAGCAGGCTCTTTAAATTTAGGGGCATCTACAACCTCATCAGTAACAACATACTTGTTCTTATTCCAAGGTTTGTTCTTGTCTTTGCCATTGCCTTTAGCATCTTTATTAATAACAATATCCCCTTTTCTTATAGCTACATCCTCAATCTGATATGCACTTTCAACCATGTCATTGAAAGAGGAGAACAGTTGTTTCCTTAGATCATAATACAACTTAGGCACAAGAGTGTTGACAAAAATATCAATCTTTTCCCTTTCAGGTAGCTGACGAGCATATCAAGAATACAATGACCTCCAACATTGCAAATACATAGAAAATAAATCTCCTTGGTTTTGTCTCAAAGCACCAAGATCTATCATGGTGATAGGTTGTTGGATGTTGTAAGAATAATGTTGGGTAAATCATTGAGCCAACTCATCAAAAGTCTTAAGAGGTGGTGTCAATTTCACAAACCATTCTAAAGCTTGGCCTCTTAAGCTTTGAGGGAACAGTCATAGAAGAAATGTGTCTTCATGAAGAAAGTACATGCTAAGAGTGTAAAAGTGATGCACATGGTCATGGGGGTCACCATTTCCATCATACTTGTCATTTTTGGGAGCCTCAATATCCCTAGGAAACGGGGCCATGTATAGACCTTTATCAAAAGGAAGAGCACAAATTGATTCTACAAAAGAGACCTTTGGAGGCTCTCTTTCTAATGCCATTTGGGTAAGGTGTTGATTTGTCTGATGCAGTTCTTCCTAAAGGACTTCCAATTCAGTTGGTACTCTTTATTGGACAATTTGCCTAACATCATAGCCGGGAGGAAGCTTCTATCCTCTAGAAGTCATATATTGAAAATATTGATCGCCATTACGCTCTAAAAGCTTATGCATCATTTGTTGGGAGACCACATCTTGTTCAAATCTCATAAGATCCTCACTAGAAATCTCATCATCAGCCTCTACCTCATGTTGAGAGGGAGGAGGTCTAGGAGGTGAAGAAGGCATACCAAAAGTAGGTCTTGGAGGAGATCTTGGTGGCGTGTTGTTGCCATTGTTTCCATTGATAAAAAGAGGTCTATGCTCATGATTACTAGTCTTAGGTTGCTCATGAAATGTCCCTTTATAAGCCATGCACCTAGCAGCATCCATCCTTTGTTGATTGTGTTCTTTGTCTAAGTGTGCTTGGTTATCTTTATGCTCAAAATGTTCTTGCAAGAGTTGAAATTTTTCTTGTTCAGTCAAAGTGAGTGAGACACTATCTGTGTTTTTGGGGGTCTTGAATGCGAAAAAGAGGAAACCTCCTTTGTACCATGGGGTAGCCTTGGAATTCTCAGATTGGTTAGAACTAGAACTGTCATTGCTAATGGGTGCTTTGGAACATCTAGTTGGAGAAGGTAACTATGTATAATTGAACGGAGGATGACTCTCCTGCTCAAATTGAGACTGAGTTGTAACCGGCATGAAAAGAGATGTTGGTTGACTAATAGAATGAGACAAAGTTTCTCAGATATTGAGATAAGAAAAAGCTAATAAAGATCACTTGTCAAAGTAGAACAATAGAGAGATGGCTTGTCAAAAGTGCTCAAGCACTTACAACAATCAATTGACTAAAGCTGAGTAGCTAGGAAGAAGCTCAATAAGCAAGTAGCTAGAGAGGTAACCGTGATGTGACAAGTGATCAAGAGTAGCATTCATTAAACTCAAATCCAATACTTTTAGCTCATTTGTTTCAATCTAGAACAAATCTAAGCATGTAGGTAAAAAACCAATTTCAGGTAAGAACAGAAAAAGACACTCTACAATAGGTTAAAGTGCAAGTTTAGTGACTTTGGATTGCAACAGCAACAAGACAACAAAAAGGTTCTGGGTGATACTTTCCAGGCAGATAGGGTGATCCTTCTCAATCGGGCGATACTTCACCTTAAGCCAGGTGATAGACCTCAATATACCAGAGCGATAGACTTTAGAAAAAGCAAGCGATAGATAGTAGGCGCGAACTATCGCACGATATTTCTCAGTAAGGTACGCGATACTATTGTAGATTTGTATGACTTTTTGACCAGTGAACATAAAAGTCTCAATTTTGAAGCATTTTGATCAAGTTCAAAGGTTGGATAGTGCAATTTCTTAGTTTGACAAGCAGTAACAGTAGATAAAAGACAAGTTTGCAAATAGTATAGGATCAAACATGTCATAGAACACTTGAAACAAGGGCAAAAAAAACCTTGCCAAGACAAGCACTTGTGATATCAAAATATAGAACCTTATGAATGCTACTGTTTGTTTGAATGTTGAGAATGTTTACACTGGTATAGTACAATCGAAGACAATTCAAGCAATTACTACCTAGAAGGACAAGGCTCATTACTTAGCAACTTGGCCCACAACTTGATGCTCCCTTGCCTCACACCAAGTGGTTGCCCACAAGAGATATTGGCATTGTCATGGAAGTGTCAAAAACACAACCAAAGGAACACATATGGTGAGTGTCTTGGGGTGATCCGGGTAAGTCCACTTGGATCAATCCTTGCACCAAGAAGCTAAGCGGCTAAAATAAGGTGGCCTCTATCTAAAGGTTCATAGTAAGGGCTTCCATTCATAGCACCCCTCTTGCTCCTCATAAAGGACTAGAACCTCATGGCCTCAAGAGTACCTTAAGCATTCTTGCTTAATGCTTTCCTCATGGTCACAATCCCACAAGTTACTCACATCAAGCGAAGATAAGTACTATGTCTACCAAGGTTTTGTGTCCTCGATAGCCTT
Organism: Chamaecyparis obtusa; assembly: GCA_027943335.1. Lineage (NCBI taxonomy): Eukaryota > Viridiplantae > Streptophyta > Pinopsida > Cupressales > Cupressaceae > Chamaecyparis > Chamaecyparis obtusa. Next base: position 178,559 of record BSBK01003547.1, read on the forward strand.
GAGATTATAGTGGGTTGGAAGAGCTGGCAAAAAACTTGTCCCCACTTGGGTCGTTCCTCTTGATTTCTCAAGAGCAAGCCCGCTAAAGGATTCTAAATCTAAAAAAAAGTGGATCAATTTTTGATGTTCAAGGTTTTTGATTCACCACAAGGGTGAAGAGCATACTCCCCTATCTCAAAAATGTCACCCAAACACACCAAGAAAAGATTTAATTACCCCCTTGCTTTCAAAATCCTAAGATGGGTCAAGATTTTTGTTTCACCACAAGGGTGAAGAGCATACTCTCCTACCACCTCAAAATTCCTACAACAAGGTATTAAGTGCCTATGAAATTAAACAACTAGTATATGCCGCACTTAATAAATAAAGTAATTAAACAAGCACTTGATTTGGTTTTTATGCTTAGGGAAGCCTTGCAAAAACCATTAGTAGCCCTCTTTGACATACATTCTTTTGGAAAAATATCTCAAGAAAGTGCACCTACAACCACAACTTGTTAGATCCACAAGGGTTAGGAAAATCTAAAATCTAACAATGGTTAGCACATGAAAAATTAGATAATCTGCAAAAAATAATTGATCAAATGAAAAAATCTAAAAATGAAACCATCATGGTTGGATTAGGCTTGGAAAGACCTTTCCAATGATATATCACACTTTGATTTTCAATACCATTTGCAAAATTTCAAAAAAAAAAAATAGGTGCCCGTTTTCCAAAGTAGATAGCTAAGAACCCGAAACTTGCAAGATGGATTAAATAACTCAAAAATAGCTCACTGTTAGGTATAGACATAGTACAGACACCAGTATCACATGATACTTCACAGTATACTGGGTGATACTTTTCTAACTGTGCGATATTTCACTCGACACCAAGCGATACTTCACCTGAGACTAGGTGATATTCTCTACTATAGCCAGGCGATACTTCTGACAGGTGAAGTATCACACACGTATACAAAGGTATATCATGTGATACTTTTGGAAAGTATCACATGACAGTCTGAGACAAAAAAATAGAGACTAAAAATTAAGCTAAAAACTTGCCAAAAAATTGATGAAAAATGACGGAAATGCAGAAAAGGAAGGGACAAAGCTAGTCTACTCTGCCCCACGGTGGGTGCCAAAAATGTGTGCTATAAATATGTCACACTTCTATGGATCATTACATGCAAGGAAACTCAATAATGAGCCCTCACAAATTGATCCATAGCCCCCTAGGAATGGAGTGCAAGGGTTTTAAGAATGCTCTCAGCTAGAGCTATTTAGCCTATAACCTTGCTAGTAAACCATGCAATGGGAGATTCAATGAAGAGAAGGGAAAGAATGTCAATATCCTCAAGAATCAAGAATGAAAATGCAATGCAACTATACTAGAAATGGAAATGCAAGCTAAGCTATGAAAAGAAATATGCAAGTGTTACAACCCAAGCTAATTAATCTATGTGAGCTGATCTAGAGCATAGAAATGAAGCTAATCTAAGAAAGCATAAATATGAAGCTAAGCTAAGAATGCAAGAATGAGATGTAGAATGCAAGAATGAGATGTAGATGCTAAGAATGCTCCAAATCTTCAAAAACTCCAAAGTGATCTAGAAAACCTGCAGCATAAAGTTAGCATAAAAAGTTGAGGATCTAGAATGAAGAAGAGAGCTCTCCTTTTATAAGAAATGGGAAGGAATGGACCATGGAGATTAAGAGGCAAAATATTTAATCAATGGTGGAGCTTGAAAGAGGAGCAATCCATGTGCACAAGTATCCTCCAATAAGAAAATAAGAGTTGACTTTTGTGTCCATATGAGACAAAAAGTGCTTTTCCCCTTTTTATAAAATAAGAATAAATGCTTTATTTGTGCAACTTAGGATAAGAGGAAAAGTGGGGGCTTTTTATTTATTAAAAGGGGAGGAAATATTCTTTTAAATAAATAAAAACTTAGGATAAGATGGTTAGCTCATAGAAAATAATCAAATAAATGATAGAACTGGAATTTGATCAAGAACAAGCAATTTATGATTTAGCAAAAGGGGCTAATAGTCTAGATGACCATTTTTAGGTGTATACACATAAAATAAGTCTACTTAATGAACACATAAACATTCATAACATGGACATGTATGATTTGATGGTTGAATTTAGTACGTTCTTAGAAGAAATTTGTATATGTTCTTATGTATACACTTTTACATGTCTTATGTTATGTACATACTTTTATGTTCATGCTTTTATGTATGTCCCCTTAATACATCCCCTTTTAAGACATTAACTTGAGAACTAAATACTTCTATGTTCCATTTTAGCTTATGACATTTAAATGTATAGTACAATTGATTTTAACTACATGTATGAAATGTAAATTAATTAAACATTAATTGTATTTTAACTGACATGCATGAAAAATATACATGTATGACATGAACATACATAAAGCAAGTGTACTTAATGAGCACATGAGCATTCATAACATGAATATATATATATATATATATATATATATATATATATATATATATATATATATAAATATATATATATGTATGTATGTATGTATAGAGATATCTCTATATATATATATCTATATATATATATATATGTATATATATATGTATATATATATATGTATCTATATATATGTATATATATATCTATATATATGTATATATATATCTATATATATGTATATATATATATATATATATATACATATATATATATATATATATATATAGATATATATATATATAAATATATCTGTGTGTGTGTGTGTGTGTATCTATATATATATATATATATATATATATATATATATATATATATATATATATATATAGATATATATATATCTATATATATATATATAGATATATATATATCTATATATATATAGATATATATATATATAGATATATATATATATCTATATATATATAGATATATATATATCTATATATATATATATATATATATAGATATATATCTATATATATATAGATATATATATATCTATATATATATAGATATATAGATATATATATAGATATATATATATATATATATATATATATATATATATATATATATATTTATATATATATATATATATATATATATATATATATATATATAACACATGAACATATAAAATGAACTATACACAGAATAGCATGTGTTCATGAAATAACATATGTATGAATTAACATACATGTACATATATGTAATGTACACATAAAATATCAAGAATAAAGTATATCTATCAAATGTCTAAAATAACATGTAATGTTAACTAGGGCCATGTCCTGATCCATGACTTGATGGTGTTCCACATCTTCTGGGTCTCTATGTGAAATAAAAGATATATATATATATATATATATATATATATATATATATATATATATATATATATATATATATGTCATGAATAAATCTTGAATAAATTAAATACTTATAATTTAATAAATATTATATAAATACATCTAAAATTACCTATGAGTCATGCTCCATGGGATCGCTAGGTGTCAGTAAATCTCCATAACCTAACATACTATCACAAAGACCCTGGAGTGTACATTTATAAATATTAATGATAGGGAGGCTCCTATCCTAAGACAACTTGGCTCTTCCTAAGGTCACTCTATTTGACCTTCTAATGGTTCTTTCTCTGACCCCAACCTAGAGAAGCACTCTAGTTTATTTCCCTAATCTCCAAGGGCCTCACTACCAAGAGATTGAAAAACGTCTCCTTGAACCTACTAGGGTAGATTCCCACCAAAACATCATATTAGCTCATAAGTCACTTTGTAGGGTCAAATGCACTCCAAATTTTCTAAATTTCATTCATTTTTGAAGATCTTGGTTCAAGATTCAATCATTTCTTCACCGGGTTCCTAATTGCATAATGGATACAGCTTATAGCTCTTGTAGCCCTAATCAAGCTCCTAAACCCCAATAACTTGCAAAATCACCAAAGAAGATCCCAAACTATTAAATGATCCAGATACACTTTTGGATTCCCCAAAATATTTCTAGCTTTTCGGACTACCAATTCATACATATAGTTCCTTGTGAGGTATGTATCTTTGTCCTTAAAAATAGGGCTAATTGAGGCTCAATGTCTAAATTGAAAGTAGTAGTGGTTAAGATGGACTCCTCAAATCTCACCATTGGTTCCACAATTTCCTTAGCACCTTATTTCAACTTCTCAATCAATGGTTCCATCCATTCGATCCAAACCTACAAGCATGTTTTAACTGTTATCTTCTGGCTCCTAGCCGGGCACAACCAATCTCGCTTAGGCCAAGGCCTTAAAAATAGAAAACTCTTCTTCCAACATCTTTACAAGAAAAGAAAGAATTTTTAGGTGCTCCATTTCCCATCCTCCATGGTCCATTAAGATCCAAAGGAGGAAAATCAACGTATAGCCATATTTACAAGCCAAAACTCCCTCACTAGTAGTGAATAGTCTAGGAGAGTTGGATTTTTCCAAGAAAAGAAAATTATATAGAGGAAAATGAATATTATTTTAAAAAAGAATAAAAAGGTAAATTAAACTATTCTAATCATAAAAACAAGTTCTTCAATCCATATTTAATGTATTCCAAACAAAATTAATCACATTGTACACAGACACAAAAGAACTAAAACTAAATAGTAGATCTTCCTTGGGAATTGTATTCCAAAATTTTCCAACCTTTGTACAATGTCTCCAAAATCCTTAAATGGGTATTTTTAATTGGCATAATTACCTATCATGACCCATAACTCCAATTAGTACTTATGGTGATTCTTGTCCAAAATGTTGTCAAAGTTGCTCAAGCAACTTTGACAACTTTTCCATTTTTGCTTGCAACTTTTACATCTTTGCTTGTCTATTTGTTGTGACCCACAATATGGGTTTCCTAGGACTTCTAACCACATTATATATTCTATAACCCTATTTAAACCTCAAATAAGCTCTTTTATGCACTCTAGGTGCCATTTTCATATTTGGTCCTATCTTAGCACTTAGGACACCCAAAGGGTCTCTTGGACCACAAAGACCAAACTAAACACAATAATTAACCAAAATAAATCAAACCAAACCTAAAAAAACTTACCTAACCTTATTTAAATCTACAAATAATATTAGGCTTCTCGGAAAAAAATTTGAGGTCTCAAACCCCTAGGTTATCCTACACCATACTCCCCCTAAACAAAGAAGTCAAGGTACATGTGGAGATATCAAGGAAAGATATATTCCCAACTTATTGAACTCCAATTCAGAAATCCAACTAGCCTCTACCTTAGGAAGATGTTTCCACTTAATGAGATGTTCCATGTATTGTTCATGTCTGGTCTTCTTTTTAATTATGGAGTCTAGTACCCTCTCTACCTATGGCTTATTATATAATTGTAACGAAACAACCACTATAATATTTTCCCCATCACTATTAGTCATTGTCTTTTCTGGTAGTGGACCTTTGTATGAAACTAACTTTTGAACATTGAACACTGGTGAAATTTCCAACTCTGTAGGTAGATCAACTTTATAAGCATTTCATCCATACTTTGCTAATATTTTGCATGGACCTATCCTTTTCATCTGCAAATTACTAGGTATGCCTTTCTTCAACCTTGCATTATTCAGATGTATCATTACTAAGTCCCCCACTTCAAAGTGTAACTCCTTCTTCTTTACATCCAATTTGTCTTTCAATCTCTGTGTTGCCTCGGCAAGTGTTTGTTTGACTTGTTCATGCACCTCTTTCATTGATCGGGTGAAGTCTTCAGCATGTCCACTCTTTCACTCCATACTTCCTAAGTCTCTAAGTTCACAAAATCCTCTAGGGTGAACACCATAAACAATTGCAAAAGGACTCAAACTAGTTGTCCTATTTATACTATCATTGTAGGAAAACTCTACCTATGGTAGGATTTGATCCCACACTTGTCCATATTCTTTTGTTAACCACATTAGAAGGTTTACTAAGACCATTTTTATGACCTCTATTTTTCCATCTATCTAGGGATGATAAGCTAACCCAAATGATAGATTAGTCCCTAGTCTCTTCCAGAATGTCTTCCAAAAGTGTCCCACGAATTTGACATCCTTTTCTGAAACTATACTAAGTGGAAATCCATAGATTCTTACAATTTTCCTAAAAAACAATTGAGCAATATAACTAGCATCATGTGTAGTTTTACATATCCAATAAAATGGCTCATCTTATTGAACCTATCCACAAAAACAAACATTATATCAAATCCATAATGTGTCCTTGGTAATCCAACTATGAAGTCCATACCGATACATTCCCATAGCTTATTTGGAATGGGTAATGTTTGATAGAGACTGACATTAGAGACAATTCCCTTAGATTTTTGGCACACAATGCATTGTTCAACATACTTATGCATTGTAGGCCAGTACTATAATCTTTGAACCAACTCAAGGGTTTTATTTATACCAAAATGCCCATTAAGACTTCCATTATGTTTTTCTTGGATAAGGCTCTCTCTCATAGATCCCATTGGAACACACAATTGTCCTCCCCTAAACAACAATCCATTCTACAATATGTAGTCTAGAAATTGACTATGGAGATAGTTTTTTAATTCCACACATACCTTGTAGGCCTCTGAAAAGTTCTCATTTTCTTGATAAAGATCCTTAAAAATTTCCAATCCAATACTTTCAATTATACTTCTTGAATAGTAAGAGGTCTTTGGCTCAAAGCATTAGCAACCTTGTTGAATTGAGCTTTCTTATGTTTGATATTAAATGTATATTCTGTTGGCATTAAGCATGATTGTCATGAGTGACAACACTTATTCTAAATAGTACATACCCAGCAGATCAGTGCATACTGAGCAGATCAGTGCATACCAAGTAGATCAGTGCATACCGAGAAAATCAGTACATACCAAGTAGAACAAAGCTTACCAAGCCGAGCAGAGCTTACTGAGTAGAAGAGTGCATACTGAGCTCACAAAGTTTCATAGTGTTTACCGAGTGCTGCACGGTTAAACAGGAAATTTAGTTTCTACCGAGTAACACTTTATCTACCGAGTCTCCAGTGTTTATCGAGTTTGAATTTATGACCGAGTGGTTAGTATGGACTAAGTTTCCACTTCTACCAAGTGCATGATGATGCCAAGTAACGCAGTGGATGCTGAGTATCAGAAAATCACTGAGTTAGTTTGTAGTAATCGTGTAACTATATTTGGGCTGACTCAATAATATTTGTGTTTACTTGTTTAAGAGCCAACTTTGTAATTGTTTTGGAATCGACTTAGATTGATATATAAACAATGTTTTATGTCATATCCAATGATAAGAAAAAGAGAAGTATGAAAAAGAGAGAAAGGCAGAGATAAGAGAATCACAAAGGGCTACAACAATATAAGAAGCAAAAAAGATCTATCTATCACAGAAGGTGATCAGTACATCAGAGAATCTCAATCAGCAAATACAGTTGCATGTAAGAGATCTACTGTTTCATCCTAACAGGTGAATCAGCTTGAAATCCTCTAACTGGGTAGACTTAATAGTCTTTGTAAAAATCTCTTAACCGAGTGCATACTTCATTGTATGTTTGTAAATCCTCTAACAAGGTGGACCTAGCAGTCCTTATTGCTCCTAACAGGGTAGATCATCAGAAGTAATCATTGTAAGCCTTAACCGGCAAACTTTATACTGTAGTATTAAATTTTTGTGGGTATCATCCCCACCCTAGTTTTACTTTCTACTTGGAAGGTTTCTGGGTTACCAAATCTCTGTGTTCTAAGTATTATGAATGTTTTATTCTTTTTGTTACTCATGCATGCAGTCAGATTGTCAATCTAATATTATTAAGATCTGAATCTGTTAAAAGTTTTGAAGTTACTGATTCACCCCTCCCCTCTCAGTAACCTAGATAGTCTTGAATATTTCCAACAATTGGTATCAGAGCTCAGTGGATCTTAGAATAAAGTTTGACAGCTTGAGAAAAGATTCAAGACAATGGAGATACTTAGACTGAACAAAGTAATTGAGAATGAAAAGCTAGATCTGGAAATGGCCATAACTCAACTCAAAGAAGCAAGAGAGCATCTTTCCCTTTCCCTAAAAAGAAGGAAGGAACTTGCAAATCAGATCAATGACCACCAATATGTTGAAGAAAAGATTGAAGACTTTTTCCCTTCAAGCAGCTCAGATGAAGCAAACAATGCAATCAAAGAACTTCTAGAAAAGAGTGGTTCTCTGCAAGAAGAAGTGAGAAAATTGAAAAGAGAACAGGAAATTCAGTCAACAAGATTCTGTGAAGTCTTGGAACAAAGAAACAAGATGAAAGATAAAATAGATGAAAAGAACAATGAAATCCAGAATAAAACTCTTCAGCTAGAAAATCTTATTGATCAAATCTCCAATGCAAATGAAGAAATCTTGACTCTAAGATCAGAAAATGAAAGTATGAGAGAAGAGTTGAGATCTGAAAAGTAAATCAATTTAAGAGTAATGAGTGAGCTAGATGTTGAAAGGAAAATCAATGAAAGAATGTTGAAATCTCAAGAAGATATGAATCAGGTGTATGAACGAAACCTTCATAGGCAAAAAGGAAAAGCAGGACTTGGATACAAAGAGGAAGGTGAATCCTCCAAACAAGGTACTCAAAAGAATCAGAAACCTACCTGTAATCACTGTGGCAAAATTGGTCATACTTCAAAAAAATGTTGGAGCAATGGAAAAGCAAAATTCAATGGAAAATGATACAATTGCAATCAGCTTGGTCATAAAGCAAATGAATGCAAGGAAAAACCAAGATTTAAAGGCATATGTCACAAATGTAGCAAACAAGGTCATAAGGCATCAGAATGTAGAACTAAAACACCCAATCCAGTAGAACAAATTATTAAAGCAATGTTTGGTTGGGATTACAACACTTGGTGTAGATGTCATTACTGTGGAGAATATGGACACATTGGCATGAATTGTGTAAGGCACCACTTGAGAAAAAGGGATTCTACCATAAGATGTTATAATTGCACTAAGCTTGGTCACATAGCTAAAAATTGCATGAATTTAGGCAAAATTGAAGATGAAAAGAAAGAAAAAGAAAATAACATTAGGAAGCAGATGAGACAAAAGTGGATTCCTAAACCTACCGAGCAAACCAATCCTGAAGTTACTAATGAAGAGAGAAGCTCTATGAGCTCTAACTAGTCTCCAAGAAAGCACTGGAACTGTATCTTCATAGACATATTCAAAACAGTTCCTGAACTGAAAGGAAGATAGATTCAAATCAGTATGCAAGATATAGCAGGATCACCAGAAGGTCGGTATCAGTTATCACCAAGCAAGGTCGGGAGTAACCTAACTTCATTTGCTTACCGAGTAAGGTCGGAGAAGTATGAATTCGTATGATCGCTGAGTTGAGGAGTCTTCACCAAGCAATTAATTTGTAGTGGATGACAGCCTGTCTAATTCTATACCCTAATTCGTACTGAGCATTAATGACAAAGTTTTAACAAAAGGAGTGAAATCAAGTTCACTATTCACCACGAACAAGAGTCTCCTAGTGCAATCAAGCATTTCGAAGCATATTTTAGCAAGATATTCTCTTTCCTCAAAGAATTTACTATGTTCACCGAGCTACCATGGCATCATCCAGCGCTAAAATGAAGAAAGATTTGGAAATGTTGGTTCATGGAGAATGGAAAGCACCAGATTTCAAACTCATGCAAGTAGTTACCAGAAACCTAGACTCGAGTGGACCTCAATCTTAGATTCCTCCTAAGGTACTTCTTATTAATGATATTTGTAGTCATTTTAAGTGTACAATTCAAGAGCTTGGAACCCTAGAGATAGATACTATCCGTGAGGAACTATGTGTCGATGGTGTTCTCAAACCGGAGCATCAACATTTGGAAGATAAGGGTTTAGTTCACATCACACACTTGCCTCGGAGCTTTCAGACAAAATGGGTCAGATATATTCTCAGTCGAGTACATGAAGGAAAAATATGGCTTGAGAAACTAGTAGAGATTACGAAGAAGATGATTCACTGAATCACTGGTCTTCCCATGCTCGACAAGGCAAAATCTACAAAAACCCTAGGTCGGACGGAACTGGAAGAGAAAACCCTAGCCGAGTGGGATGGTAGAGGTATGAAGATAAGTAGAATTACTGATGAAAAATTGAAGTTTGGTATACATATCATAGCTCACAAGATATACAGTTCAAGTTGGTAGAACAGTGTTCCATGTGAAGCAGTTGACCTAGCATATAAAATTGTAAAGAACAATCTGTCATTTGACCTAGCAGATCTTTTGTTGAGATAGTTCAACAAGAACATGGAGAGCATCAAAACTTCAAAGAACAGTCCATGTAAGTTTGGCTCAGTATTGGTTTGTTTATTTTTCTATGCTCAGAATTTTTTCCCATGAAAAGGCATGGTAGTATGGAGAAAAGATGTGCCAGTTCTTTATCAGATGAATGAATACATTTCAAAAATGGGTGACAATTTTGAAAGAATAATGGATAACTATTTTGAATCATTTAAAGAGAAAATGAACAATAGATTCTGGATTCCATAGAAATTGGTGGAAGATTACAAAGATGATATTTGTTTCATGGTGGACTATGATAATCTGTATATACAGGCAGCAAAACCAAGGATTGTACATGTGAAACCTCTTCCCTATGAGGTAAATATTGATGAAACCAATAATATTATTGAAGCCCTAATTAATCAACCTGTTAACCCAAAGGTACCATATTTTGGGACATATGAAGAAGCAAAGGAGAGAATTGAGCTTAGTATAAAGCTTCCATAGGCGGTTAACAAAGGAAGAAAGAGGTTGGCCAAAATACAAGCTAGCACACCTCAAATGTCAATCGAGGAAAAAGGAGAGGACCTTGAAGAAGAAGAAGAGAAAAAGGATGAGGAGGAAGAAGAACAACTACCAGCAAAGAAGAAAGGAAAAGTTTTTATCACCAAGGCACCCAAGCAACCCTCTACAGTATTTACAAGAAGGAGTACAAGAGGCAAGGTAGGCAAAGATAGTGAAGAAATAGTATTCAAAAGGTCTCCTCCTTCATTAAAAGAAAAGATCAAGGATATGAAAGGAGGATCTAGAATTGCAAACTTCAAATCTCTAAGATATGAAATCAGATCTGAGGAAGAGCAACAGGAAATTGAAGATGTTGTTATCAAGAAAATAGGAAGATGGAAATACTCACCTGAAGAGATAGCTTCTCAAATCCCAGGAACTCTACTAAACAAAATTAAGTTAAGATGGTCCAATGCAAGAAAAACTATCAAGGACATCTATGCTCAAACCTTGAGGCAATTAACGCCAAGTTTGAAAAATGCTGAAATTAATAAGGCATTGATAGATAATGAAATTAAGATGACACTCAAATTCAATAGTTGTTTGATTTTGATCAAAGATATTGAGTCGGTTGTGAAGAGTGCCACTGCCACATGGAAAAACATCTATAATCTTCACAAACCAAGTGTCGAAACTATGATAATCAAGGATATTGATGATGACAGTGATGAACATGAAGAAGATACCAAGGTGGACAAGCAAAGTGATGAGGAAGATAATATTGTTCGGATAGCTGCAAAAGTCATTGCCTCACTTCCTCACTCTCTAGAAAAAGTTGCTACACCTAGCATGGAGATAACTTCAAGTATGATTATGACAAATTCCACAGATACATCAAATGTCAAATCATCACTACCACAACTCAATGAATCATCGACAGAAATGACTACCACCTCTTTTACTGAGTTGCAGTCTCCTGTATCTATTTTAGTACCTACTTCCATATCAAGTTTTCTAGTAGTAAGTACCTCAATTCTGGATACTTTAGCATGTATTTCAGTTTTTGATTCTACAATTGTGAATACTTTAGTTTTGAGCCCTTCAAGTATTCCAGTCGGTAGTTTATCATTTTTCACAGCTAGTCCTACAATGTCTACAATAACTTCTACAAAGGCATTAAGTGCAATAACAGTTGATCCTAAGGCTCAACCGAGTACAATATTTTTGAGTAAGAATGTAGAAGAGGATATAGAATTAGATGAGGAGATAGAGATTCCAAAATTAGACTTTGCAAATCTTTCAGTAGACCAAATGCAAAACATTGGTGAACTCCTCCAAAAGAAAGCAAAACAGAAGAAACTAAAAGAAGAAAGGGACAAGGAATATAAAATTATTGAAGATGCAAAGGATATTTTGTCAGAAGCATTAGGTATTAAAGTTGATTCCTCTCAACATATTTTGTTACAGTTAGCTGAGGTAGTAAACAAGTTCCATGAGGATTCCTCTATGTCAGAAAAGATTATTGAGAAAGGCGAGAAGAAATTTGACAATAAAGTGCTTGAGCATGTTGCTCAGCATATAGCTATTAATCAGGTAGAATTATCTTCAGTTTAGACAGATATTGAATCCTCCTATTCCAATGTTACCTCACTTGTTGCTAAGCTATGTAATGTTGTCGAGTTCACTAAGGAAGTCAAAGAAAAATTGAATAAGATTGATGAGGATCTGAAGGACAGTGTACAGAGGTTGCAACTTGAAACCAGTTCAAGCTCTACACATCATATGAAAATCACATTCCTATCAAATAGGCAATCAAAATTATTAAAAGAAGATACAAAGATCCGGTCAACACTGCTAGACATACAGAACATGATCCTTCCCATCATGGACATAATGCAAAAACACATTGTTCACTCAAAAACATTACTCCATGAAAATCAATTTTCCATTGTAGATCACATGATTGAACTCTCTGCAGAAGTCCAAATTGCACTCCAAACATGCAAGATTTTGCAAGAGAATTGGGACAGAACTCTAGCACCAATCATAAAGGTACATTCTGATTTTTATTCACATTTTGGATTCTCCCTGTAAAATACTTCTATATACACCTTTGGCATTATTGTCAAAAAGGGGGAGAAAATGTATAGGAGAAAGTGTATAATATTAAGGTGTGTAATACGAAAGGGGGAGAAAGTACTCTATATAAGGGAGCTGTGGAATATATAAACAACAGTTTGAAAAAGATAAATTTTGAAAAATAAAAACAAAAAAAAAAGATTTAGCATGATTCTTGTATATAAGTTTTGGCTATAAGTGTTTTTTGTCACTAATGCCAAAGGGGGAGATAGTTGGCATTAAGCATGATTGTCATTAGTGACAACACTTATTCTGAACAGTGCATACCGAGCAGATTACTGCATACTAAGAAGCTCAGTGCATACTGAGCAGATCAGTGCATACCAAGCAGATCAGTACATACCAAGCAGAACAGAGCTTACCAAGCCGAGCAGAGCTTACCGAGTAGAACAGTGCATACCGAGATCGCAAAGTTTCACAGTGTTTACCGAGTGCTGCATGGTTAAACAAGACATTTAGTTTCTACCAAGTAACACTTTATCTACCGAGTCTCCAGTGTTTACCAAGTTCGAAACTATGACTGAGTGGTTAGTATGGACTGAGTTTCCACTTCTACCAAGTGCATGACAATGCCAAGTAACGCAGTGGATGCTGAGTATCAGAAAATCACCGAGTTAGTTTGCAGTAACCGTGTAACTATATTTGGGCCGACTCAGTAATATTTGTGTTTACTTGTTTAAGAGCTGACTTTGTAATTGTTTTGGAATTGACTTAGATTGATATATAAATAATGTTTTATGTCATATCCGATGATAAGAAAAAGAGAAGTATGAAAAAGAGAGAAAGGAAGAGATAAGAAAATTACAAAGGGCTACAACAGTATAAGAAGCAGAAAAGATCTATCTATCACAAAAGGTAATTAGTACATCAGAGAATCTCAATCAGCAAATACAGTTGCATGTAAGAGATCTACTGTTTCATCCTAACAAGTGAATCAGCTTGAAATCCTCTAATCAGGTAGACTTAACAGCCTTTGTAAAAATCTCTTAACCAAGTGCATACTTCATTGTATGTTTGTAAATCCTCTAACAAGGTGGACCTAGCAGTCCTTATTGCTCCTAATAGGGCAGATCATCAGAAGTGATCATTGTAAGCCTTAACCGGCAAACTTTATATTGCAGTATTGAAGTTTTGTGGGTATCATCCCCACCCCAGTTTTACTTTCTACTTGGAAGGTTTCTGGGTTACCAAATCTCTGTGTTCTAAGTATTATGAATGTTTTATTCTTTCTGTTACTCATGCATGCAGTCAGATTGTCAATCTAATATTATTAAGATCTAAATCTGTTAAAAGTTTTGAAGTTACTGATTCACCCCTCCCCTCTCAGTAACCTAGATAGTCTTGAATATTTCCAACATATTCTTTTAATAATTCCATCCATTTTAGATGTCTATTACTTATCTTTTCTTAGGAATTGATAAAGCTTAAGGCTTGGTTATTAGTGAACACCACAAACTCTTTGGGTAGGAGATAATGCCCCCATTTCCTAAGGGCTTGGACTAAGTCATAAATATCTAGGTCTTATGAGTATTATCTCTTCTTGGCCTCATTTATCTTCTCACTATAGAAAGCTATTAGTCTTCCCTCTTGATTTAAAACAACTCCCACAGCTATGCTACTAGCATCACACTCTAAGGTAAATAGTCTATCAAAACTAGGTAGAAAAAGGATAGGTTAGGTGGCTACTTTTTGTTTCAACATCTCAAACCCCTCATTGGATTATTTATTCCACTTAAACTTAATTTCCAACCCTTCTTTGATGGTATAAAAAATTGGAGCATAAATGGCAGTAAAACCCCTAATAATTTTCATAAAAAATTGGGCAAGCCCATAAAAACTTCTTAGCTCATACCAAATGTAAAAGTTGGCCAGCTAAGTATAACCTCCACCTTTCTAGGATCCATCTTCAATGTACCTTGTGATACCACAAACCCAAGGTATACAAATTCTTGCTTCAAAAACTTACACTTCTCCAAATTTATCACTAATTATTCCTCATGCAATATCTATTGGATATTGCTAATGTATGGAGTGGTGATTAAGAAATTTAATATGTTTAATCACTATGTTACTAAATGGGCATTCATACTGTTATCATTTATGTTTTGTCACTGATGTCAACATATGTTTCTAAGAGAAGACTGGGCTGGTTATCATAGTGTACAGACACTATACAGATCTTTCAGATGTTGCAAAGTTGGACAAGAGTTGAGATGGATGTTTTGATCTTATATCTGAGATCACA
Organism: Chamaecyparis obtusa; assembly: GCA_027943335.1. Classification (NCBI taxonomy): domain Eukaryota; kingdom Viridiplantae; phylum Streptophyta; class Pinopsida; order Cupressales; family Cupressaceae; genus Chamaecyparis; species Chamaecyparis obtusa. Next base: position 193,731 of record BSBK01003547.1, read on the forward strand.
TATTTAGCTATTTCATATTGAGAGAGATACAAATGGTTTAATGAAGACTGGTCATTGGACTGTGACAGTGAGAATTGAAAGAGTTAGTCTCTGGATTTTTGATATATCTTTCAGAAGACTTGGATTCAAGGTAAACAAGCTTGAAGGATGAAAGAGAAGGTACTAAAGGATGTTCATTATTTAGCACAAGGTACAGAGTGATTTTTGATGTCATCTATGGTGTTTGTTTTGGAGATGTTTTATTTAGAAGCCAACTCAGGAAAGGAAGCACTTGTTTTGTTTGGAAAGAAGGAATTAAGGATGTCAGTCCTTAATTATTATATTGTAATCATTTTATAATTTTCCTAGATACCATGTGTATCTTAGCAAGAGTTTATGTAATCATTTGTAAATTAGGAAATCCTGATGGGCCTACCTAATCATGGTGAAATGTAATAAGGTATATATGTAGATTCTTTTCTTTGGAAAAGATGTGGATGAAATATAAGTGATATAAATAGGTTGTGAAAGTTGTGAGCTTGTTTCTGCTACATGTAGAATAGAGGTTTACTGGTGGACTTCATTGGAATTGATCAAGCAAAGATAGTTTCTAGAAAATAGTTCAAAAGATTGTGTATTTCTTCATATACACCTATTGTGAACTAGTGAGTTCTAAAGGTGGCTTTAACCTTCTTTGGGTAGTGAGCCCTCTTTTGTTCCTTGACTCCTAACAGGGTCTGTTCACTAACAAGGACTATGTACTGTAATGTTTCAATAAGCTCCTAATAGGGCTATATCCTCTAACAAGGATTACTATACTCTTAGTACATCATTTGTGGGTGCTAATTCCCACTGGGGTTTTTACCTTTAACAGGGTTTCCCCAAAACCAAAATATTATATTATTGTGTTGGTATTCATTATTTCTGATATTGATGAGCTTAAAGTTTAAAGTTTAATATTTTGTTATACAAATGATTCACCCCCCCTCTTAGTTGTATTGTAGACTGTTATTCCTAACAATTGGTATCAGAGCTTGTGGTCCTTAGAGAGAAAGCTTAACAGCTTGAGGTGATCTTGGAGATGGCACTCTATAGGAAGGATGGTCCTAAATTTGATCCTGAAAACTTTGACAGTTGGAAGAACAAGATGTGAACACACCTATTGTGTTTAGGCATAGATTACTGGATGATTACAAAGAAGAAGACATCCCTAAAGAATGAAAATGATTTTCCATCTACTACTGATGATGAAAAGAAGCCATTTTCATATAACATGGTCGCAAGAGAAGCACTGATCAATGCACTATTTGAAGGTGAGTTCACTAAAGTTAAAGACTTAGATTTGGCACATAAAATATGGAATAGATTAGAAGCATTATATGAAGGGGATAAATATACCAAGCAAGCAAAGTTACAAAACTGGAAAACAAAGATGGAAAAGTTGCAAATGAATGAGCATGAAAGAATTAGAGCCTATGTTTAAAGGGTCATAGAAGTAGTTATTGGAATCAAAAATTGTGGAGCTACTTATGATGAAGAGAAAGTTATTGAGAAGATCCTTAGATCATTGACTCCTGTATACAAATTCAAGGCAATGTCTATTCAAGAAACTATTCCCTTGACTCCAAACTTTAGCAGAGAGATTTTGATTGCAAAGTTAACTACTTTTGAAGCTATGGAATTAAGAGAAGTTGCACCTAAAGTTGAATCTGCATTTAGGGCATTTGCACACAAGAAATTATCTACACTTCCAAGCACAAGAAAAGAAGACCTAAAAGAAGAGCTTCGTGAGTATGTTGACGAATGGGAAAAGATAATTGAAGAAGAAAGAAAGATGGAAGAACTTATTGCACTAATTTCTAGAAGAGACAAAAGAGGTAAGGGAAAATTTGAAGGAAAGTTACCCTTGAAATGTTTTTCATGCAATAAAATAGGTCATTTTGCATCTAGATGTCCTACAAAAGTTTCTAAATACAACCTGATTATGAAAAGATTAGAAGAGACAAAGAATGGTATTATGATAGTGAAGGAATCTCTGATGATGATGATTTAGACAATGAAGAGATTGGATTTGTTGCTATTAAAGATGAACCAGTTCATGAAGAAAAAGCCTTAGTATCTCATGTTGACAAGAAAACTAAATGGATAATTGATAGTGGATTTTTTCATCACATGAATGGTGATAAGAACAAGTTTGTTAAACTAGTCAATTATGATAGAGGTGTTGTAAGGTTTGGGGACAATCTCCAAAAATCCATCATAGGAGTAGGATCCATTACTTTGGATGGAAAGACTAATACAAACAATGTACTACTTGTTGAAGGACTGAAACACAATTTGTTGATTGTCAGATAGTTAATGGATAAAGATTTTTAGTTAAGTTTTGTTAATGGTAAATGCTTCATCAAAAGCAAGGAAGGAAAACTGATTGCTACCGGTTAAAAATCTAGAGGTAATGTATTTGAACTAAACACTTATGGAGCCTCTTGTTTTGTTGCGAAGGTAGATGATAGTTGGTTATGGCATAGAATATTTTGTCGTGTTAATTTTGATAACATTGTGAAGGCAAGTATGGCTAATTTAGTAAGAGATCTACCAAAGATTATGAAACCTTCTAACACTGTATGCAGAGAATGTGTTATGGGAAAGCAAACTAGAAATAGTCATAAAAGAAAATCATTTACATCAAAAGGAAAGATGGATCTAGTACATATGGATCTATGTGGGCCTACAAAATAAATTCATACTATGGTGAACGGTATTTTATACTCTTTGTTGATGACTTTTCTAGAATGATGTGGGTTACTTAACTAAGAGAAGAATCAGAAGCATTTGATAAATTCAAGTTGTTTAAAAAAAAAGTAGAGAATGAATCAGGATTGAAACTAAAGTGTCTAAGATCAAATAGAGGTGGAGATTTTACATCAAATTTATTCAATTCATACTGTGAAGAGCATGGGATAAAAAGTCAAACATCTTCTCCTAGGACTCCACAACAGAATGGGATAGTAGAGTGAAGAAATAGGACTATACTTGATGCTGCCAGGACAATGTTGATTGAAGGAAATGTGTCTCATGTACATTGGAGAGAGGCTGTTGGAATAAAAGTGTACACATTAAACATAATTCAAATTAGAGAAGGTACAAGTAAGACTCCCTATGAACTATGGTTTGATCATACTCCTACTGTAAAATATTTCATAATTTTTGGTAGCAATTGTTATACCAAGAGGGATGATGAGATAGGGAAATTTGATGCTAGAAGTGATGAAGGAATCTTCCTTGGTTACACTGTTAAAAGCAAGGTATACAAATGTTTCAATCTGAGATTGAGGAAGATGGTTGAAAGTAACAATATAAGAATAGATGAGAAATTTTAGATACAAGAAAGAATGTATAATAGTAGTTAGATTTCATAAATGAAAGAAACCTCTACTACTATAGAAGAAGAATAACTTCTTGAGGAAGAAAGTGAAAAAGAGGCTTGTGATGCTGATACAAGAAAGACTACTGAGACTCCTAAAACTCGAATGTATGCAAAAAATAACCATCCTAAAAATCAAATTATTGGAAATACCAGTCAAGAAGTGCTAACTAGATCAAAAGCTAGAGAAGAAATTTGTTTGATTTCTCAAGTTGAGCCAAAAACTATAGATGGAGCCTTTAAATATGAATCTTGGATAAAAGCAACAAAGGAAGAATTGGATCAGATAAAGAAGAATAATACTTTGGAATTGGTTCCTAGACCTAAAAATAAAAATGTTATTGGAACAAAATGGGTCTTTAGAAACAAAATGGATGAAGGAGGAATGGTCATAAGGAACAAAGCAAGACTAGTGTGTAAGGGATACTCACAGCAAGAAGGCATTGACTTTGAAGAAGCATTTTCTCCTATTGCTAGAATAGAGGCAGTAATATTATTCCTATCTTATGTTGCACACAAAAACTTCAAAGTGTATCAAATGGATGTTAAATCTTGTGGTGCCTCACCAACTTTGTCAAGGCAAGAAGGTAATATGAATCTAGACTTTGGCTTACATGCATAATCAAGCAAGTATTATTTGGGATTAAAATACTAGTTATAGAAAAATATGTTGTGAATTCGTTATATATATTTCATGAGTTACATGTTGAAAGTATATGTGTGAGACCTACCTATACATGGACACCGCTACTATGGATTTTTATGTTAGTTTAAGGTACTTTACATTATTATAATGATGGTAGATTACTCCTTGAATGAATAACTGGCATTGTCAAAGATGTTATAAATAAAATTCGTATGATAAATTCATCATTGGGTGCATAGGAATATTATCAATTTTACAATTTGTACATTAGAATGGTACGATATAATGAACTCATAAAGTACAGGTACATTATATATATATATATATATATATATATATATATATATATATATATATATATATATATATATATATATTAGAGAGTATTGTTTAGATATGATAGTGGATTTTATTTTCCTCTAGTTTTAGTACATAAGTTGCTAGATATATTTACTAAGGATTAAAAAAATAAAAATAAAATAAAAATTGATTAATAATTTAAATAAGAGAAAAGATTTTTAGATATTAAATTATAAATTAATATTATTATTATTATTAAAAAAAAATTATATAAACTTCATTGAAGATACAAAACTTGTTCATTTCATTATATTTGAAGGATTTCAATAGTTTGAATTTTAATGACCAATATTTGGACTGCCAATACAGGACATCACTTGATGAGATTTAAGTGAAATGACTAGAAGTAAACAATATTAATCTACAATGAATGGGAACCTTCTCGAGATATGTATTGGACTAATAATATCAAAACAACAAAACAAAAATACATTTTTTGGTTACATTATTGTAGGAATGATTGTAGGCTTGTGTAGTGTTTGGCGGTGGATGTATTAACTCCTAAAAAAGATAGCACACATTTAGTTAAGTATGGCTTCCTAAAAACTAGTAACCTTTCCGTGTTAGGATCTTATCAAATTTTATTGTGTCAGTACCTTCACCTACGAGACCCAATGGTTAAATTGCTCCCTGCTCCTATCTCTTGATGAGGGCACAACTTTTGGTGCTGCACCAAAGTCAAAAAAAACTTAATGTGAAACCTCCTTCCATACTCATATTCCATCTAGTCATTAATGAGAGAGATAAACAATTTGCTTCTTCTGACGAAGGATGGGATGAGTGTTATGGTGCCAACTAATAGGGATGCCTTCCTGTCAATCAACACTCTCGGGAAGTGGAGTTTGAAAAATGAAGAATGGCTTACAGGATAGCAGGAAAAGGAATCTAAAAATTAAAAAAAATTCATGGATTGAGAGGGGCGTCATTATGGTCAAGGAAAAAGGACCCTGCACTGGAAAAAAGGCCTTGAAAAGAAAGCCGGCGGTGGACGATCAACGATCAACGATCAGCTCAAGAACATTCTCCAGAGATGCCTGCAACAGTCCGCTTCAAGAATTTGGAGATATACTGCAAGATTACAAGGAGAGTGGGACTTTTGATAGAGGAGGAAGAGACATAAAGGAGCTAAGCTCTACTGCAAGCTTTGGGGCAGGCTAGTCAAACTCATTAAGCTTTTCCTGACGACATTGATGAGATTATTGCCTTCCTCACACCTTCCCATCAACAGCAATATGCGCCAGAGAACTATTCAATAAGCATAAGCAGCTGTTAGAATGCATGCGCGATGCCATTTCAGTTGATAAACGAGCAGCTCCGTAAATGGGGACTGGATGAAATTTCAGATGGATATGTTGTTTCACAATCTGAGCGCAAGCAGCGATCATGTTACATCAGGTAGACTTCATCCATGTTTGTGCGTATTACATTCTGTTAATTATCTTCTTAATGCATCTTGTAAGTAATTCACGCAAGGAGTATGTAGTCTCCCTGGATATTGGCTAAATCATAAACTAGAACATAAAATACATGAAGTAAGTTAGGGAAAATAAAATAAAATAAAACAAAAAAAACCTAATGTTTTCCCTTGGTAAGATATACGTTTTAGTTTATGATTTAGACGCTGCCGTCTCTCTGTGGCTAGTATTTATACTAAAGTTTTACAACTATAATTTTAGACATAAATTTAAAAATTAGGTTCACACCCCCTTTTCAAATCATTCCAAATGGAAAAGGCCGTAAGGACACTAGAAAATTAGTTGGTTCATTCATACTATTACGTTTAATGCCTTTAACCTCCACGCCATTCTTGCATGTGTCGCTGGAATCAGATAATAAATTCCAGAATACAAAGGAATAAAAAAAAAGAAAACAAGTCCACAAATAATGGATCTATAGATAATAAACTAATCTTGCAAATTGAAATTTTTTTATCTTCCTTATTTTGTAAGAGAAAATTAACTAGATTGGGGTATTATTTATTCAACGTTTTATACTATGATGCATATTCTTCTTACAAATGCAGATTTAAATGAATCTCAAATGTGCTCTACACACACACCATTGTTGGTAACTTAGGTTATATTATTTCCCTTTTAAATAATCTATTGTTGTAAAGAAAAGTAGATCGATTAAGGATTTGTTAGGGATACATGTTAGTGATTAAAAAAAAAAAGGGGGAACTTGTGACTTTTATTAGTTAAATTGTAATGATCATTATCATGAGCACTACTTATTATCTAGAACATTATTTTTCATTATTGAATTGTTAAAATTTTGTACGATGATTAGGAAGTTATCTCGTCGGTAACTATATAATTTAATTTTGGGGAAGAATGTTCTCATGATTTAAGATATACGAAGTTGTAGTTGGAATTGTTGTAAGAATTGTTACCTTAGTTCTTAATTCCTTTTAACATAGTTTAACCATCATTACTAGTTGAGGTTTATAACTTTAAATTTAGATTTATCAATCCAAAATGTAATATAATTTTCCTATGAATGAGAAAGGGAGGGGTTGAGATCTTGAATTCTTGTAGATCATATATACAAGGGAATGAATTATATGGTAGGCTAATTGCATAGCTCTAGTTTCAAACTTTCTTGGGTTATATTTTCTTAGTATGAATTTAACTACGTCGGGGACCTCATCTAAGATTAGCATAGCCTTCTAGAATCGATGTCACAGTCAAGTAATTCATTAGATGAAGAATATATTCCCTCGGGATTTTAGAAATCTTTGATGGAAGATTCAATATTTATAAAATTTCATTAAGTGTTCTTATTTTTAAATTACCTCAAAATTTATTATTTTGTGAGTAGGTTAGTAGTGTGATTTTTAGAAGATTTATAAAGTTAGATATAGTCATTTCTCAATGTAATTTTGGATTATCTTTTATTATTAGTTTTAAGGGTTAATGGTATGTTTGAGGTGGAGAAACTAACTCTTATTCTTCTAGTGCGACTATTGACCTATAGTTTCAATGGAATAATGGTGATATAGACCCTTTTATCTTGATATGGAAGTATCACTATGCTTGTATAGACTGTGTAGGAGGTGAGGTGTAACATGGTTAAGATGGTAATTCTCAATCGCTTATGTAATGATGACTAGGATTAAGATAATTAGAGTTGTCAAGACCTTTTATGGAAGAACCCTACCTATTAAGTTGTGACAGTGAAATCAATCTCACTATTGATCATAATGGTGCAAAAAGCTTTCACTTGCTCGGGGGTTGGCTAGGACCTTTGAGATCTCATGATGCCATTTGGATGGGTGGAGAGCAAGTACATTGTTATTATATTTTCCTTGGAACTCAACTGGTGATAAACATACTTTGTATTAGGAAAAATGCTTGAATGGAACTTTAGAATATGAGTAAGAAGCTCTTGGGTAATTACTTAGTAAATACATTTGAATGGGAATGTAACTATTAGAGATCTATTTAAAATTGATGCCTTGTAGAGACTTAGGTAAATTTCCCTTGAAGAATTAAAATAATAATTAATTGATTACTCTTCCTTCTTGGCTCCTACATTCCTTTTGTCAGTCAATGCTACGAGGCCACTACTACCTTATTTATGTACTTAACTTATAGTCCAGGAAATTATCTTCATGTTCATGTATCTAATTCTTAATGGATCTAATATTATGCGTCTAGTTGGTAATCTTGGATGCAGGGACAAGTAATTGGAATGAGAGACAACAAACGGAACATGAAAAGAGTCTGAGGTATGAAATTGCAAGTCTTGATCATTCTTTGAGCGTTGTTATAAAGCTTATTGTTCTAGTTAAATGTGTTATCATGTTGGATTCTTTATTGCTTGTGTATATGTAGCATGTCTTGTATTGTATATATATATAAAAAAAATTGTCATGCTTTTCCTATGTTTGAGTATATTAAATAGGTTGCGTGATGTCTAGTCTAGTATGTAAAAGTTGGGCATTACAAATCTACATTTCTGAATAGACATCTTGAAGAAGAAGTATATATAGAACAACCAGATGGGTTTCCTCAATGCAAAGACAAAGACATGGTGTGAAAATTGAAGAAAGCCCTGTATGGGTTAAAACAAGCTCCCAGGGCTTGGTATGCAAGGTTAGACAAGTATCTACTTGGGCTTGGATTCAGAAAAGGTAATGCAGACAGTAATTTGTATTTAAGAACTACTGAAGATGGAATCTTGATAGTAGAAGTATTTGTGGATGACATTATCTTTGGAGGGAATGATGATTTATGTAAGAAGTTTTCTAAAGAAATGGAAAGTGAATTTGAGATGTCTATGATAGGTGAAATGAAATTCTTTCTTGGATTGCAAATAACTCAGAATGAGAATGGTATTTTCATTTCTCAGACCAAGTATCTCAAAGAATTTCTTAAGAAATTTGGAATGGAAGATTGTAAACCAGTAGGAACACCTATGGTAACTGGCAACAAGCTAACAATTGATGATGAATCAAAATGTGTTTTTCAGACTTTGTATAGATCAATGGTTGGAGGCCTACAATATCTAACTCACACCAGACCAAATATTGCTAATGTTGTTTGAATTGTGGCTAGATATCAGGCAGAACCCAAAGAGACACATCTAGCTACTATGAAAAGGATACTAAGGTATCTTAGAGGAACCATAGATTATGGTTTATGGTATGAAAGAAATGATATCTTTGAACTTCATTCTTATACTGAGGCTGACTGGGTAGGAAATATTGATGATAGAAAAAGTACCAATGGCGGTGCATATTTCCTTGGGAAAAAGTTGGTTTCTTGGCTAAGCAAGAAACAAGATTGTATAGCACAGTCTACTATTGAATCAGAGTATGTTGCTACTACTGTAAACTGCACTAAATATATCTCTATTATGTATCACTTCTTGAGAGACAAGGTGGCACAAAAGGGAATCAAATTAGAATATATCAGTACAAAAGAGCAGATTGCAGACATCTTCACAAAGCCACTACTGAAAGATACCTTTGAATATCTTAGAGGTATGTTGGGGGTTCATGCCCCTCCTAGTTAGAACTAATTGATGCAGAAATGTATCAGTCTAGAAGTATTCAGAGCCTTATCATTATTTGGACTGAATGCATGGATCTACTCCTCAGGGGGAGTGATCGTGGAAGAAATTTTATCTAAGAAGGCAGCCAAAGCCTCATGGCACCCTTTTCCATTATTGTCAAAGGGGAAGTGTTGCTATGAGAAAATCCCTACTACTTAGGGAGACTGTATGAAGAATTATTGTGAGAGCACTATATGGTTTTAGAACACTTTTGGATTGATTAAACCTTGGACTGGATTTTCCCATATGTTGACATCAATGTCAAAGGGGGAGATTGTTGGATATTATTAATTCATAAAGAGATGATTAAGACATTTAATATATTTAATCACTACATTATTGAAAGGGTATTCATACTATTGTCATTTGTGTTTTGTCACTGATGTCAACATATGTTTCTGAGAGAAGACAAGGCTGGTTATCACAGTGTACAGACACTGTACGAATGTTTCTGATGCTAAGAAGTTGGACAAGATTTGAGATGGATGTTGTGATCTTATATCTAAGATTGCATCTTTATATGTTTCATACTAAGAGATACAGATGGTTTAATGAAGACTGGTCACTAGACTGTGACAATGAGAATTGATAGAGTTAGTCTCTGGGTTTTGGATATATCTTTCAAAAGAATTGGATTCAAGGTATGGGATCTTGAAGGCTGAAAGAAAAGGTACTAAAGGATGTTCATTGGTCAACACAAGGTATGGAGTGATTGGTGATGTCATCTATGGCATGTGTTCTAGAGATGGTTTATTTAGAAGCTGACTCAAGAAAGGAAGCGTGTGTTTTGTTTGGCAAGCATGAATTAAGGATGTCAGTCCTTAATTGTTGTATTGTAAACATTGTATACTTGTTCTAGATACCATGTGTATCTTACCAAGAGTTTATGTAATCATTTGTAAATTAGGAAATCCTCATGGGTTGACCTGATCATGGTGAAATGTAATAAGGTATATATGTAGAGTCTTTTCTTTGGAAAAGACATGGATGGAATATAAGTGATATAAAGAGGTTGTGAAAGCTGTGAGCTTGTTTCTGCTACATGTAGAGAAGAGGTTTACTAGTTGACTTCATTGGAACTGATCAAGAAAGATAGTTGCTGGTAAATAGTTCAAAAGATTGTGTATTTCTTTATATACACCTATTGCAAACTAGTGAGTTCTGAAGGTGGATTTAACCTTCTTTGGGTAGTGAGCCCTATTTTGTTCCTTGACTCCTAATAGGGTCTTTCCTCTAACAAGGACTATGTACTGTAATGTTTCAATAAGCTCACTACTACATTTCGGGCCAAATTTTGACAGAAGTTTCCGACGGGTAACTTTTTATTACCAATGTGGTGTTTTTTTTGTAATAAGCCCGATGGTGTCGGTATTCTGATAGATTCTGGGTATAGATAAAAAAAGAAGTGAAATGGCCTCATCATTTTTATTTTGATTGGATAGAGAAGGAGCGGGAGAAAAGGAGTGAAAGCTGAGCATGGGAGAAGGTATGTGATTTCTTCATCTTTCGAGCCTCTGACATCATATTAAAATGCATTGCATTTTATTTGATCATGAATGCTCTCTAAAATGACTGCATTCTACTGGTGTCATGCCCTAGCTAGTGCTTTATCTCTATTATTTGATGTTATTGGTGCTTGTGCTCAAGGATATCGATTCACTATATTCAAATGTTTGGATTCACATTTGTTGATATTACTGGCATATATGTTTAATGATGCCATTGTATATTGATTTCACTAAAATGACCACATTCTACTAGTTTCATGCCCTAGCCCATTCTTTAACTCCATTATTTGATGTTATTGGTGCTTGTGCTCAAGGATATCCATTTTTTTGAAATGTTGACTATGGTTATCAAATGGATAGTCCATGAGCTTCTAGCTAGGTGCCATTTCTATTGATAGCTTAGGGCATCAAATGTATTGTATCATTGATAGTTGAGACTTTGTTAAAAGGAAATAGGACAAAGAATGATTTTTATTTAGTTTCTCTATTTTGATCCCTAAGTGGTTTACAACCCTAGAGAAGTATATGGAAATTTACAGATGCAGTTGTAGGATACATAGTAGTTGATAATTCACAAGAAATCCATGCATCCAATTTGAATAGAAATTAATACAAAGAACTAGGATCCTCGAATGGCCCAATCATCCAGACCTTGACTGTCCCCTCAACCAATGACCCTTCAAAACTGGGTTATCATGCAATCAGTGAGTGATCCTTCATTCTCTTGGTCTACCCTGCATCCAAACATATTGGAAATGCACAATACAATGATAACAAGTCTTTCACAATCCCCCTTCCCCCAAGGAACACTATCAACCATCCCTTCCACATATCATTTCACTATTTTATGAGTGGATTGTGCAGGAACAATTAACATTAAACAAGGAGAAAAATCCTCAACACATCTTAGAAACCATTGAATTCAATAATAAATGAAACCTAACAGAAACACTAGTCATTCCATAGTTGCAAGATACATAGCAGTCGATAATTCACAAGAAGTCCATGCATCAAATTTTTATAAGGATATCCTACTAATCAATAGGAATTTTCTTGAGATGACCAATAATTATGCATTTTCATGGCAGTGTGCTAGTTCAAAAGGATAATATAAATCTGAAATAATTTTTTCTAATTTTCGCAAACTATAAATGTGGTTAAAGGGAAAATATTATGTGGAAAACCCACAAACCAAGCTAGCAAATGATTGTACATCAAATTATTCCTATATTCATTCAAGTATTGTTATGCTTCAGGTACCTGACCTTTGAGCTTCATCTAGAGGAATGTGTAGCTTTAAGATAGAGTTACTTCTTGGGCCTTACAATAGGGTGGAATATGATCAAGATTTGTTTAGGCTGTATCTTTGTTAGTCCCATTGTTAGGTTCTTATGGTTCATGGTTTGAATCTATTATGGTTGTGTAATGGATTTGTAGATGTTTTTTCTAACATAATTATTGGATGCCATGATTGGAACAACTAGTTGTTGGCAATTGTACACATGAATCATAACTGTCAATGGCTCTTTGTGTTCAAGAATTTGTTGATCAATCTTTCAGATTTATTGTCCCAACTTTAAAAGAGTGATAAAAGATATAGTGAGTGCTATCTTTTCCAAGTGTTTTGTGGGTGCCATTATCTTCTAAGAGTAATTGCTGGAACCAAATTATGTTCTTTGCCTCTAGTAAATATTGTAGACACAATCATCTTCTTGGTGAAGGGTTGCTTCCATCCCCATGAGGCACTATTGCATGGTGTCCATTCCTTGTAGTATAGTGAACCTAATTTAATACAAGTGTGCACTATTTTGGGATCCATAATTTATGGCCCCTACACCGTGGTTGTTAGCCTAAGATAGGCCTACCTTTGCATATAATAAGAGGCCAACATGAAATAAACATCTAGAAGTTAGGGGGTTGTTCCCTGTCCATAACTTATTATTTAAGTGCTAAGTGATGATGGGTATATTGTGTAATTCCTACCTAGTGTGTATCTTTCTTTCTCTCCACATTTCACATTAGGAGTATATGCTATAAAATACCAATGAAATCAACTATTGGTCAAATCTAATCAAAATTGCAATATAAAGATTAAAATAGATCTTGAAGAAATATGGGAACCATTTTTGACAGATATTGTACAAACGAAGAGAATACTCCCAAGAGGAAATGTTTCAATGTGGAACAATTGAAGGATAATATGTTACTTTTATATGCACACATGCAATGTTTTTGATATATTTTTGAGATAAAAAACCCATATAAATAATAGCATATAGAAGAAAGTAAAGAATAATGATCATATTTTGAGATATTGTGGAAACTTAAAGGAAAGACTGCTTGGTGGGGTTATCATGCAATCAATGAGTGATCCTTCATTCTCCTGGTTTTCCCTGCATCCAACCATATTGGAAATAGACAATACAATGATAAAAATCCTTTCGCAATCCCCCTTCCCTCAAGGAACACTATCAACATCCAAACCTTGACTTTCCCCTCAACCAGTGACCCTTCAAAACTGGGTTATCATGCAATTAGTGAGTGATCCTTCATTCTCCCAGTTTGCCCTACATCCAAACATATTGGAAATACACAATACAATGATAAAAAGTCTTTTACAATCCTCCTTCCCTCAAAAAATTACTATCAACATCCATACCTTGACTGTCCCCTCAACCAGTGACCCTTCAAAACTGGGTTATCATGCAATCAGTGAGTGATCCTTCATTCTCCTAGTCTGCCCTGCATCCAAACATATTGGAAATACAAAATACAATGATAACAAGTCTTTCACAATCCCCCTTCCCTCAAGGAACACTATCAAAAAGTGATCCTTCTTATCAGCCATATCCATTGTTTCATTGAAGTCACGACCAAGAATGAAGGTCACCTTACCCATACCATTCATGGATTCTGAAATGTTGTTCCAAACTCCTAAATTTTTTTCTGTTTCTTCTTGTTTCTTCTTTAAATAATTCTTCTATGAAAATGTCCTCCTGCCCCATCTTCTTGATCTTCCTGGCTAAAGCAGATGAATCCACACACAATAACCCAAAATGAAGGGTTTTGTATCCTTTAATGAATCTCAGTCACTGGTAGTGCATGGATAGTCAAACCAGTAGTCTCCAAAGCATTCAATAAGTGAATATGAATGTTTGAAAACTTTCCTCTCAACTTCCCCAACCACTCCTAATCGATTAGAGGGATATTTCTAAAATCTCCACTATTCCTATCCTTAACAACAATTCTTAAACATACTTTATCTGATATGATAATAACATGCTAAACTGAACTGATGGCATGTTCTTCATGTGGTACAAGGAAGATTTGGCTATCAAATCTTCCTTCGTGCAAGCTGAGCGCGAGAGAAGGTATGTGATTTCTTCATCTTTGATTGGTATCTTTGACGGGAAATGTCTTTTGAGCCTCTAGCATCATATTCGACCACTAATTTCAAATGCATTGCATTTTATTTGATCATGAATGCTCACTGAAATGACCGCATTCTACTAGTGTTGTGCCCTAGCCCATGCTTTATCTCCATTATTTGATGTTATTGGTGCTTGTGCTCAAGGTTATCGATTCACTATTTTCAAATGTTTGGATTCACATTTGTTGATATTACAATTCATCATATCAGATAAAGTATATTTAAGAAGTTTTAGTGTCTAAACACTCAACTAATCCCTCTAATCAATTAGGAGTGGTTGGGGAAGTTGAGAGGAAAGTTTTCGAACATTCATATTCACTTATTGAATTCTTTGGAGACTACTGGTTTGACTGTCCATGCGTTAATGTTTAGAAGAGATCAATAGAGTATTTAAAGATATTCTTACATGTTTGGAGAGGTTTAAGAGGCACTTATCATGACTGTACCCTTACAAACAGCGGCATAGACTAGTTTTACTAAGTTTCCTTTCTCTATTTTAAGGTTTCCTTTCTCTACTGTAGGGGTATAGTCAGATGGTTCATTGACAAAATGATCCTTTGAATGGTTGCTATAAATATGAATGATTTGATATAGCATATTTATCATTTTACTTGAAGTTTGGAATAGCTTGTACTTGAAGTTTGGAATAGCTTGTGCTTGTGCTAGAATTCTTGGTAGAAGTGCATGGAAGGAATAGTGTTGGTGTTAGGTTTCATTTATTAGTGAATTCAATGGTTTCCAAGATGTGTTGAGGAGTTCGCTCCTTGTTTAATGTTAACTATTCCTACACAATCCACTCATACAATAGTGAAATGCTATGTGATTGACAACTTCATACAACTGGTCCTTTGGCATGTATTAAATACAATCCAGTCACTTATTGAATGCTTTGGAGACTACTAGTTTGATGTCCATGTGTTACCAGTGACTAAGATTCATTAAAGGATACAAAACCCTTCATTTTGGGGTTATTATGTGTGGATTCAAATGTAGGTTTGATTTGGTTAATGTTTAGAAGAGATCAATAAAGTATTTAAAGACAATCTTACATGTTTGGAGAGGTTTGAGAGGCACTTATCATGATTGTACCCTCACAAACAGTAGCATAGACTGGTTTTACTAAGTTTCCTTTCTCTATTTTGAGGTTTCCTTTCTCTATCATAGGGGTACAGTTAGAGGGTTCATTGACAAAATGATCCTTTGAATGGTTACTATAAATATGAATGATTTGATATAGCATATTTCTCATTTTACTTGAAGTTTGGAATAGCTTGTACTTGAAGTTTGGAATAGCTTGTGCTTGTGCTAGAATTCTTGGTAGAAGTGAATGGAAGGAATAGTGTTGGTGTTAGGTTTTATTTATTATTGAATTCAATGGTTTCCAAGATGTGTTGAAGAGTTCATTCCTTATTTAATGTTAACTGTTCCTACACAATCCACTCATACAATAGTGAAATTCTATGTGATTGACAATTTCATACAACTGGTCCTTTGGCATGTATTAAAAAAAATAGAATTTTCAGCATATTATTATCATTCTATTTCTTTGTTGCAAACATTTGATTGGTTCAGTTTTGTAAAAAAAATTTCATGTACAATTTTTTTTTTTCTATTTTTTCTATTTGATAACTATAGTCAACATTTCAAAACAATGAATAACATCAAATAATGGAGATAAAGCATGGGCTAGGGCATGACACCAGTAGATTAAAAATGAGCCAATGACATGTTTACAACAAAGAAATAGAATGGTAATAATATGCTGAAAATTCTATTCTATTTAATACATGCCAAAGGACCAGTTGTATGAAATTGTCAATCACATAGCATTTCATTGTTGTATGAGTGGATTGGAAAAAAATAGTTAACATTAAACATAGCCACTGTTCTCTTTACTTTCTCAAATCTATGCAATTCAAGAACATTAGAGTTGTATAATACATTGTTAGTATCCTCTTTCCATGGGTCCTAGGTCTTTGGGTCCATGGAAAGAAAATAGATTACAAAATTGTATCATCTTAAAATGGAAGCACTTCCATGTTAAGAGTGTTTAGCCCTCTGAGTAGGTGGTTTGGGGTCATGTTAAGAACCTTGATCAGATCTTTGCATGTATTTGGCTTTCTCCCCACTTTCCACTTCTTCTCCACGCTTGATTTCTCCATTCTAGGTGAAATTAGGGTTAAGGTCTTAAGGACTTTCCTGATTTTCCCTCTTCCATGGCTTTATTTTCTAGGTAGGGTTTAGAAATGAGACCTCCTAGTCCTTCATCATATCAATCAAGGAATTTTTTGTTTGTTCCGGACACTGGGTCCTGTTCTAACATCAAATCCTCCATCTCTGGCATCTCTTGGAACCTCTGCTGCAAAACCTGGCAAAGTTAGGGTCTGAGGTAAAAGTCAACCTCGACCTTGACCTCTTCCTACCAGGATTTCAAATTTCAAATGTTGGCAGTTTGGCTTTCGGGAAAGTTATTTCTCCGCTTTCGGGTCGGCTATTTCGGGCTCCGAAATGGTAAATCCTTTAATTGTATTTAATTAAGGTATATTTTCTAAAGGTGAGGACCTAATTGGGATTTAATTCTCCAAGGTGGTCCATCTAGAGGAGTGTGCCCTAGATCACTATAAAAGGAGGCCTTCCTCTCTCATTTTCACATCAAGTTTTCTCAATCAAGTATCTAGAGCTCTCAAGTGCAAGCAAGTCTTCAAGCATTCAAGTGTTCAAGTATTTATCCATCAAGGAGATCCATTTTTAGCCATTAAAGGATTCAATCTCTTTGGAGCCCCTCTTGAAGATTCACCCTTCTCCATCCATTCAAGCCTTCTCATATGCAAAGATCAAATCAAGAGTGGTGTTGAAGATCAAAATAATATTGATTAGAGACATCTTGCCATCCATTGAAGAATTCTTACTTGTGGATTTGAGGATTTGAATCCTCTTCAAGGACTTCAACATAAGCGAGGTGATTTTTTTCAATTACTTTGTTTATGCACAATAAATTTCAATTCAATTTCAAGGTTAATTCTTAAACTGGGGTTTGACCAAGGCAAACCCCCCATAGAACCAAAAATCCCCATTTTCTTGTAGGTACAGTTGTGAAATCTCAGATCTGAGAGTGAATTCGGATACCCTTTTCAACAATCTTTTAGGATTTGCAAACAAAATCAGAATCGGACTTCAAATAAATAATGTGATCTTTGACCTTTTAAAAGGTCAAAGTCGACCTGTGTGAATATGGAGAAAAGATTTCTGGGTTTTGTCCACCTCGACATTTCCAGTCTAGAACAAGAGATGGAATCTTCAGAAAGTACATATAGAAGCCAGAATTCATCATTTTCCAGATCTTGCCTAATTCAAGGTTAGTATTTGTACTTCAATTATTTCAATACCAAACATAATACATTCTACCTAGGGGAAACATTAGATTTGTTCTTTCTTCCATATTTTCCATCAAATTGATCTGATTCTGCATTAGCCTTTTAGGTTGATCAAATTGGATCTCCTTGGTGGGAATTTGGGTTTTAAGAATAGATCCCTTTTTCCCCTTAACATTTTAAATAGGGTTAAATACATTTTAACACTATATAAAAATGCACTTCAAAACAAAGGAAAAACTTAGCAAATTCATTCTAACTCATTGTAGATGAAGGAACAATCATGCTAATAGTTCCTCTAAGTCTTCCAAAACATTTATTGAGCTCCATCCCCAAATTGCTTAATCCAATCAACTTACATCAGGATCATGAGAAACTTCAAAGGATTAAAAACATTAATTGGAATAGTCAAATCATTATGCTTTCAAATTAATTACCTATCGATATATCCCTTGCGAGGGAGAGAATCCAAACACATAAAGAAAATGCACATAAACAAGGCAGCTGAAAAACTTAAATGGAATACACCAAGAAGTATCAAATGATGAATGCTCAATTGTTGTAATGACAAAGCATTAGAACCATCCATTTCTAGAACTTGATTTTATAGTCTAAATGATTTTTCTATAGTCGTAATGATTTTTCTAGAACTTGATTTTCTGGTCTTAATGATTTTTCTATAGTCCTAATGATTTTTCTATAGTACTCTAAATGATTTTTCTAGAACTTGATTTTCTAGTCTTAATGATTTTTCTATAGTCCTAATGATTTTCTATACTCTTAATGATTTTGTTTCATCCTAATGTTTGTTTCTCTTAATAAAGGCCTTGCATTTGAATTTTTGTTCACTATTTTATTTCAGCTTGATATTTCATTCATTTTTCATATACACGGGGTCTACACATGCTGATAAAAAAATGAGCTATTTCATTAAGGTTAACTATTCATGATTGTAAATAGTCAATATTTCTGATGGTACTCCTTGGTGTATTTCATTTTTAAATAATCATGTTTCTATGGCTATCATAAATGTCCCTTTGTGTTGAGAAAATTAGAGTTGAAAAAATGGTTGCAAACAAATCATCCTTCTTCCACCAACATTCTAGTCAATGTACAAGTAACGAGTCATTCCATTCAAGAAAGACCATGTCTGACAATATCAATGCAGAACAAAATAAGGAGTATGTAGAATTTAGTGATTGTATCTTCCATTAGAGCCACTTCATATGCACAGGTGATGAACATGCATATTTGCCTGAGTGCTATTGGGAGCTTACCCAGCAACACATGTACTATTATGAAAATCACCACAAATCTATTTGATGTTTGGTCTAGCTCTCAATATTGCTTGGTCAAATATGTATGTTTTTCAACTGTGCATATACCTTCTATGATCAACTCTTATATGCACAGGTGATGAACATTCAGATTTTCCTAAGTAGTACTTTGAGTAGTCCTCCAACACATGTACTATGGTGAAAATCATCACAAGTCCATTTGTTGGAGGAAATCTCATAGTACACATGTTTGGAGGCTAGGTCTGAAGGAAAAAAGACAATTTGAAGAGTCACAAGTCTTAAGATTGTACTTAATATAGCCAAGCTTCATTAAATGGTACATTCAAACATGAAACAAACCATTCTTAAACCAGATTAAACTAGTAAACCAAAGGACATACTAATTATAAGTAAACTAGTAAACCAAAGGACATGCTTTTACTAGTAACTCTCTATTTGTTGGGCATACTAATTATGAGTTCTTGACATATATCACAAATATTGCAAATTAAGGTTGGTGGGATGATTATGCCTATCCTAAAAAAAGACTGTCAAATCATTATGCTTTCAAATCAATTACCTATCGACATATCCCTTGTGAGGGAGAGAAGCCAAACACATAAAGAACATGCACATAAACACGACAATTGAAATACTTTAATGGAATACACCAAGACGTACCAAATAATGAATGCTCAATTGTTCTAATGGCAAAGCAATATCAGAACCATCCATTTCTAGAACTTGATTTTTCTATAGTCCTAATGATTTTTCTTATTTCTTGTCTGTGCTTGGTGACATGATTTTGAACATTGTTGACACACTTAAATGGAATACACAATACCAAATGATGAATTCTCAATTGTTGTAATGGAAAAGCATTAGAACCGTCCATTTCTAAAATTTGATTTTGTATAGTCTTAATTATTTTTCTATAGTCCTAATGATTTTGAAAATTGTTGACAAAGAGTGTTTATTTTTTTTATTATAGTATAAATGATTTTTCTATAGTTGTAATGATTTTTCTTATTTCTTGTCTTTTGTCTCTTTTTTATTTCCTATGTCTGTGCTTTGTGACAGGATTTTGTCACCTTCTTTTGATGGTATATTTCATTCAGTCTATGTGGAATACTATTTTGTTCACTATTTTATTTCAGCTTCATATTTCTTTCATTTTTCATATACACCGAGACTACACATGCTGATAAAAAAATGAGCTCTTTGATTTAGGCTTACTTTTCATTATTGTAAATGGTTAATATTTCTGATGGTACTCCTTGGTGTATTTCATATAAAAATAATCATATAAAAATAATAAATTTAGTAACGATGATGCGGTGCATTATTGATATATAGGCTCGATGACTCTTATCAATGTGCCAAACTGTCAATGTGGTGGTGGGTAGTGTGTGTTGAAGACTTCACGGATACCGAACAACCCTGGACAATAATTTTGGTGCTTCTCAAATAGAAAAAAGGTTGCTAATGTGTATATATTTAATGTTTCTAATGTAAATACTATTCATTATAATATAAGAACTAATGTAAACTGGACATCATAGGGAAATAATGGCTATAGATACTTTAGTTGGGTTGATGACAACTCATCAGCATCTATCCACCCATCTCCACTAATCCTCTATGAAGGATTTGAGTGCCAAATGTGTCAGGCTAGGGAAAATTCTGAAATTATATTTTTACAATGCCTTCTCTGTATTGTAATCGCATATCTTTGTTGCGACCATATGCAGAGATAAACTCAGGAATTAGTTAGTTTAGTATTTTCATATTGTAACTAATATTTTAATATGGATATGATGTAACTTCTATTTGCCTCAAGTGTGCATATATATGGTTTACATCTTTTTTTAGAATAATTCTTCATGTTTATGGCTCGGATGAGGCCCAATCTTCTATCAATCACATGATTTAATGTCTAGTGTCTTCTTGGTTATTCCATTTGTTCCTTGACCTTGACTATGGATTGACTATCATTTTCAAGCTTGAGTGAGGCTTTGTACCATGCACCGTCTGTAGATTTGTACGCAACACTGATTTACGAACATAAATAACACATTTAACATAATCTATGAACGTTGCATGGTATGAAGTCTTGATGAAGTTTGAGTGTCCTCCCTTTATCCCAGTGAGGGATTGGAATGAGTTTATTTTGGATGCAAAGGAGAAAGGGGATACTCAAAGAGGAATTACACCAGCAAATGAGAGAAGAAGGTATAAACATTTTAATATATTTTTATTATTAAATAATGAAATTTGCATATACTAGTGTTCTAAACCTCCTCATTAAATGATTTTGGGTCTTAGTCCACAAAAAAATTAAATTAGACTTACTATCCAAAACACATAAAAAACATGCACATAAACACTACAACTGAGAAACATAAATGTAGATTTCACAATAGTTGAGAAACATAATTGTAGGAATCATAGTCACAATCTTTTGGAGACAACATAATTGAGTTGTGTACCCAAGTGATGGAGAGAAACTTCTGCACCCTCGAGTCCAAGTTGAATACATCTATTGGAGGACCTTGTATTCATGAGCAACAGATGTAGTCAACTTGGAATCAAAGGTGCAAGAGTTGCTCTCCATCATCTGGGTATACAACTCAATTACGTTGTCTCCAAAAAATTGTGACCATGATGCCTATAATTATGTTTCTCAGTTGTTGTGTCCCAAGACCCCTTATGACCCCTTACAACTATTTACAATCCCTAAGAATACATCTTAGAGGTCTTAAAATGTCGTAAAGGCTCATAAGAGGCTCCTAGGAGGGGCTAGATGAGCTTCCACCTTCACGTGGTTGGCCCTATTAAATAGAAAATGTTATGCTCTTCTCAAAACATAGAGAAGCTCAATAATTTAAGGTCTTAGTCCATGGACAAATTAAATTAGACTTACTATCCAAATTGGTTCATTGATGAGAATCAATGATGGGCCAAAGTTTGTAGATTATGAGAAGACATATATGCAGTGGAAATCCATAGAGCAGATATAAAATACTAGAAGAGAAAAATCCCTCATCTAATGTGTGAAATGAAAAAGTGTCTACCTTCAACCTTTTTCAATGCACAAGAATACTACCTCATACACCAAGTTGAGGAGATTGAAATGTGTGGACCCGTACACACTCGGTCAATGTGGATGGTTGAGAGGCACCTAAAATTTTTGATGGATATGTCGCAGTAAGTAAGCTAAATAGATGATATTTAAAATTTAATTATTTACCAATTAGTTTATTTGATGTTAAGTTCCAACATAAAGTGAGTAAATTTGTTTTAAGTAAGAAAACAATGATAACATGAATGCGTATGAAATTGAAATACAGCCTGCCAATTCTTGCCATACACAACCTATGCGTGTTGATGAAAATGAGGATGTGCATCACAGTAATACAAGTAAAAATCTTAAATTGATTGGTGTAGTAATAAAAATGTAATTGCAATTGTTGTTTGGATTACTGTAACAATTTGTATTGCAGCTGTAGAGAGTGTAGAGGTCATTGTTAATAAGTAGGTTGAGGTTGAGGCCGAGGCTAGAAAAATTGACCTCGATGTTGATGATGTGACTAGATCAGGTAAAGAGCTATATGATTATGGCTTGTAAAGTACTGAAATACTTTAAAATGTTTTTAATGTTTTTAATTATAATAAAATGTTTTTAATTTAACCTGTTTATATGTTATTGCAGATGACTCCCCTTTGCATCAACAGAGAACTAGGTGTGCATTGAGATCTAATGAGAGGGTAGATGATCATCATGATGATATCGATACTCCTCTTAACGATTACTTCTTAAAAACCAGAAATCAAAAGAAAAAAGAGAAATGATTGTCATCTATGCACCTTAATTGATAATGATTGATTTTTATATGCCAATGAATTTAATTATGTTGTATTGAATGTTCATAAATTTTATAATGTGTTAATGAATGTTATCGTGTGATAATTAATGAATGTCACATTTTATTAATGTGTGAATGAATGTTAATGAATGTTATCGTGTGATAATTAATGAATCTTACATTTTATTAGGGTATGTGCAGGATCATGGTATACCAAACTATGGGCTTAAGTGGCAATGAAAAATCAGGAAATCAGGGTTAGTCAACTTAACGTAAAAGGTTGAACATCTTATGAACCTTATGTGAAAAAGTTGTAAGAATAGAATCTGTAGGAAATTGAATGTAGTTTCTAAACTACTAGCCCTTGTTTGAAATTTTTTTTTCTAATTGTTTAAAATTTTAGATTTCAATGCAGTACTACGAAAATTTTAGGGAAAAGATAAAAAGTACGTGTATGTCTGACCACCTTAATCACAATCAAATGATGATATATTTTCCCAAGATTATAGATATAAGTAGTAGACTCATGCCCGAATGTGACACATATTTTTTTATAATTTTTGGTCAAATAAATAATTAATTATGAATTTTCAACTACAAATTTTTCAGAATAAAAAAAATCCCATGTCTGACCACCTTAACTAATTCAAAATTACTAAATTCAAAAAAAATAAAATTCTTATAGTAGCCGAAGCATAGAATGTGATGCACGTTTCGTATTTCAAAAAGGTTAAATGGTTTGAAAGTTATAGTTATTTTTGAATTAGTATGTCAATTACAACTTTAAAGATAACTCAATTGAAAAATAAGTAATAATTACTTATAGAACTTGAAATTTGATAGCAATTATATCGATGGAAAGCTTATAATGTCTTTAAGAAACCCTTTTCGTTTCATCAATTTCAGGTGAAAACATAGTCGTTAGCTACATGGTCGAAGTCTCGGTATCAAGAACTATCTCCTGAAACACACCTAAAGGGTTGACCACCCACGTTGGGTAATGTCGAAGCAAATACCAAGCCTAATCAGATATCTGATATTTTTGGATATTCAATAATATCAGATATCCGATAAAGCCTGCCTATTTTGAAATTTCAAATACCCTGCTTTTCCCAAATTCAAGTTTCATAATAAATGTTATTTTTTAATAGTAGTATTAATTGTGTTATAAATTAAGTTGTATTCTTTTTATGTAAATGTTACCCAAAATTTGCCATCTTTCAATTCTGGCCTATGCAAATGTCTAATTCCTGCTGCATCTTGTTTTGCTTTTGAAGTTGATCCACAGATTGTTATGCTTTGCGCTCTGAACCCCATGTTCTTTGATATGTTCCCTTGCCCTAGTTTAGATCACATCACTTAATTCACAAAATTGACAGAGATATTCAAATTTAAGTGCTTGCAGGAAATAGTCAGGTTGCAGGGTTCCAAAAGTGTTTAGTGTCGAAAACTCTCTATGTTTTCGACCTCTGGTTTGAAAACCCTCTATGTTTTCAACCCTAAGCATGCAACTCTGACTAGGTGGGTCCTAGTCCCTCATGACCATTGCCAGTGTGGTGAAGATCTGATAGCTATCACATAATCTCATGGAATCTTCTAATCCCATGAGATCATGTGACAACCATCCGATTTGAATCTCGGTGGCTCGTGGGTCCATTTGTCAGAGAATCTTGCAGGTGCCAAGGTAGAAGATCCGATGGTGGTCACATGTTTGCATGGGATCTTCTGACCCCATGCGATCATGTGACAACTGTCCAATGAGATTCTTCTGTAGGTGGGTCCTTTCTTGGCTGGTGTGTTCATTGCTGATTGGCCAATAGCTTACGATGATGATGCGGTTGTTAGTGGGGCCAAATTTTAATGGTAGAAGTTTAGAGGAGGTCAGTTTTGTCCTCTAAACTTAGTGATGTCTGATTAAGTGTTTCTTTGTTTGCATGATCATGGATATGATTTAGCAGGGCTCCAAACTTGGCAGATGTGCAGTTGCGCGGTTAATGGATTTTGCATAGTCGTCGAATAGAACAGAGGTTAAGGAGAACATTATACGACTTGGTGACTAAGGAAAAAGAGGAACCTTAGGTCGAGGCTGAGTTGGGGTTTGTAGTCAAAACAATGCTGAGTAACTGAAGAAAGGAAAGTCAAGGTGGATCCAACCCATGCGAGTTTCCTATTGGTCCACGTGGTTGATAGGTGGATTTTTTATAGGGCCAGGTGTCTTGCATGGTAGGTTGCAGTTAACAAAGGGCTTGTCACATGATCACATGTAGCTTTCTAAGCTCATGCGATCATGTGACCAGCATTTTTTCAAAAGGCAATGCAATCTCGGGCCTGGGTTTTTGCCAGTGTTTATTTGCAGGACGTGTGCAAAGTGGAAATGAATTCAATGAGGCTTGTCACATGATAGCATGAAGGCTTTTGGGCTCATGTGATCATGTAACTAGTGCTATTTCAAAGCAGTGCAGCCAATTTTGGTGGGCTTTCTTTTAAGGGAGATGTTTGCAGGTGCGAGTAGCTAAAAATTGATGTTGCTAGGATGGGTGTGGGTATCTGAGGATTTATGATTTTGGAGGCAGTGGCAGTTGGAAGAATGTCCAAAGACCTCTTAGGCTAACATTTTTGGGTCCTTTCAGGATGAGATCAGATTTTGAGCATTCATGACTCAGTGGGCTTGCAAGGAGGTAGATGGATCAAGGTCTTTTATTTGTAGGCATGATCAAGTACAGGGATGGACACGCAAAGACATATCTGATCAGTTGAGATTTTTTTTATGAATGTTTATGATCAAATTGGATCGCCCCAGGGTTTGATATTTTTATTGTAAAAGTTGTAACCCTAGTTAGTTTTGACTCCTGCCTGTGTGCAGTTGAGTGAGGTATATATCATTTTTTGAGAGCTTTTGAGCTCAGAATCTAGCAATTGTAAAAAGAAAGTTTCTTTCTTAGAGAGCAATTTGTGGCAATTTTCTTTCCCTTTGGCTTTCTACAATTGTAATTTTCATTGATTGTTCAGACATTGCAAAGTATTTTGTGACATTCTTGTTGTCCTTATGCTTTTCTTGTGTGGATTATCTCTTATTGGATTTAAGTATATGCATGATTTCAATGATATCTTAGGTTTTTTGATACCTCTTGCTTTTCTACAATTTTGTGTGTTTCCTGTGTTTGATCCAATTTAGATGTTTTGTGGGTATGCTATAACCCCTAGCAGTCTTGTCCCAATCCTACACTGAGTTGCAGAAGTGAATGTCTGTTTGCAGGTCATAAGTGGTCTCTTATGTTCAGGCCCTCTTATGAAATAGTTATGCAAGCCTATTTAGTAAGTTGTGATCTCCTAGACCTATTTCCCTCACTGGTTTCATCCCTCTATACTGAGATCCAAACCCTAGTTTCGGTGCATCACCCAGTAGGATAGTTTGCTTTCAGTTATTTCCCTTTTCATGCATTCCTTCTATCCCTTTCCCTCAAAGTTTTACTTTCCTATTGAGAGCAGACTAAGGTGATAATCCAAGAGGAACCAGCCTAGAACCTGGAGGTTTCATCTCGGTTAGCAAAGGTCCCACAACCTTGAGATGATTCCCATGTTATACTAAGTTATCAGGACCAAGAGAGCTTGAGACAAGGCGCAAAACTCAGTGTATAATAGTAAATATTAATTCTAGTTTCATATTAAGTTATATTTTTGTTATGTTAATATTAATTTCATTTTAAATATTAATATTAAATAATAATAGCATAGCATAAATATTATAATATAAAAAATTATATTAGTATGTATTATATTATTTGATATACAAAATGATTTTGAAAAAATACCTGCACAGTTGATTTGAGGACAGACAGTTTCAACCCAAATCCTCTTGAAAATATCCAGCACAGAATTTTTCTACAAACTCCTTGTCATTTCAGTGGTCTAACTATACTGAATAAGTAGATGTCAATGGAATTCCCCTTGATTGAATACAATCAATTGATTTTTTAACTCTTGAAAAGAAATTTCGCTTAGTTGAAGAACCATCGTACACTCATCATCTATTCTAGAAACTAACAGTGGCATAAAAATTGATGTAAGAACATTTAAGGTACATTATCCACAAAAAGGTATATGAAACCTTTAAATATACATTAAAAAGTGGAGGTGAAGGCTCTAGATGTGTGTGTGTGTGTGTGTGTGTGTGTGAGAGAGAGAGAGAGAGGTCACAAGGACTTCCTAGGGGTCATAACGCATGATAAGGGGTGCTAGGACACCTAGGAAGTCCCCATGACACCTTTTGATAGATTAGAACCCTCAAATATGTCCTCAGGGGTTGTAGGACCCCTTAGGACACACTTGAGCATTCAAATGTGTTGGAAGGGGTCATTGGGACTTCCTAGGTGTCCTAGTACCCATTATCATGTGTTAGGACACCTAGGTAGTCCTCATGACCCCTTTTGACATAGTTGACTGCTCAAGTGTGTCCTAAGGGGTTGTAGGACCCCTTAGGACACACTTGAGAGTTCTAATATGTCAAAAGGTGTCATGAGGACTTCCTAAAGTTCCTAACGTGTGATAAGGCATACTAGGTGTACACACTAAATAGTGCACTTCTCTAATTTATTACTTCCAAGAGAATTCATGAATGGGAAACCTTGAGAAAGTGACCTAGAGCTCCTTAGGTATGGAGTCACAAGGATGTTTATAGTACTCTCAGCTAGAGCTATTGAAGCATGAAACCTTGCTAGTAAACCACACAATGAGAGATTCAAAGAGACAAGGGCAAGAATGCCAATATCCTCAAGAATCAATAATGAAGATGCAATGTAACTATGCTAAGAATGAAGATGCAAGCTAAGCTATGAAAGGAAAGTATTAAAAGCCTTGATAATTAATCTATGTGAGCTAATCTAGAGCATAAAGGAAACTAAGCTAGATTCCATGAAAGCTTAAGCTAAGAATGCAACAATGAAAGCCAAATGCATGAAGATATCGAAAAGCTCCAAAGTCTCCAAGATATCCTACAACATAAGATTAGTATTCAAAGTTGGGATCCTAGAATGAGAAAAGAGTTCTCCTTTTAAAGGAATTGAAAAGGAATGGACCATGGAGATTAAGAGGCAAAAGATTTAATCAAGGGTGGAGCTTAAAAGAGGATAAATCCATGTACACAAATGTCCTCCAATGAGAAAATAAGAGTTGACTTTTGTGTCCATATGAGACAAAAAGGCATTTTCTTCTTTTTATAAAATAAGAATAATGCTTTATTTGTGCAACTTAGGATGAGAAGAAAAGTGGGGGCTTTTTTATTTAATAAAAGGGGAGGAAATTCTATTTAAAAAAATAAAGACAGGATAAAATGGTTAGCCCATAGAATAATCGAATAAATGATAAAATAGGATTTGATCAAGAAAATTGATATAATTGAAAAATCTTTATTTTTGAAAATATTGATTCAGGGATTTGATAAATTATTAAATGGGGTCCCAAAGTCTAGGTGGCCTTTTTAAGGTGCATACATTTTTCCCTCTTTAAATAATGTGAGATCGATTTGGGATCACATGTGGTCAAAGAATGAAATTGAAATGTGAGATCGATTTGGGAGCACAAAACAACCTAGACGTGTGTTTGATGGATGGGAACACATCAGGAAAAAGATAAGTATAAGCTGACAAAGATAAGATGAAAGACAAGACCAACATACCTATAAATAGGAGATCGTCAAGTCTCAAATAAGAGATAAGAATCACAAGCAAGGTTTGATTGATAAAACTGAATCAAAGATTGAAGTTTGATAGGTACTGCCCCCTCAGAATCGAAATCAAAATCAGGTAGGGGACAAACAACAAATTGATAAATCTAATCAAATCACTAGAAATCATAATCGAAGTTAAAAGATGATAGGATAACCATCAAGTAGTGAAGATATGCCCTGGTTTGACTAGGTTTGACTGAGAAAGATATAGGATAAAAATGAATTCAAACCTTAGAGAGATGAAGCAAATGAAAGTGAATGAAGGACTAGAAGGTTGAGAGAGATGGGGGTGAAGAAATCAAGATGCCCCAACAAAGATCGAAGGATCAGGCCTCAAATGGTCAGCCAACTGCGCAAAAGGAGAAAAATTGAAATGCAATTTTGACTATCAAGATGAACTCAGATTTTGATTTCAATCCCAAAAATGGATCTAGGATGTCAAAATTAGCCACGGGTGCAATTTTTGCAAAATTCTGAGATGTTTTTAAAATTGGTCAAAAAGTCAAAATGCTATAGACAAGAAGCAAAAAGACATGATTGACAAAAAGTGAAAGGTGAGCGCAGTTGATCAAAAATTCCATGAAAGAGGAAAGTAGAGCTCTTTCCATATGCAAGATGCAAAACTAAACTATCATGAACTTAAAAATGCAAGCTACTATGAAAAGTGGTTTACTTGCAAGGTCACAAAGCTTTTAGACTCTAATATTCATCATCGAGCATTATTGGTAGCATCGCAAGATCATACAATACATAGTAGTATAACTATGTGAATCTAAATATGATCTATATCAAATGGATATGTGGGAATCCCACCTAAGCATCAAAGACATATAGGTCAAGATGACTAGTGCAGTGAGATTTCCTAAGTTTAATATGGAAAGATTATACTTGCATCAAGACACAAGGAAAGTCAAGATGGCTATAAGTATGCACTTGCAAAAATAGTCAACGATAATACCCTGTAGACCCTAATGTCAAGTGGAACAAGCATAAATGCTAATGATAGTTAGGACCAACAAAATATACCCACAAGCATAAAAAGAAATAAAACATGTCCTCATGCCCCCAGTCTTATAGCTCGACATCATCAAAAAATATTAGGGAGAGAACACTCATCAAAGAAATCATCATAGATAGCACACAAAGAAATAAAGTCAAATAGGTCTTAGCGAGTCGAGTGTTTAAGTGCATGTGTGTAGGTCATAGAGTCAAACTTTGAGTATCACATCTACCAATTAGAGATATCATATCATGCTAGAATGCGAGTAAGATATCTAATAAGTGTTGAGAAACACTTGATGCTAGGGTAGTGTTGAAAAATACAGTTGGGGTGGTGTTGAAAAACACCATTTACAATATGTCCTAAAGACCAACACATCCTAGAGACCAAAGCTAACATAGTTATGCCCCCTAGAAAAAGACAAAGACCAATTCCAAAACAAGGTAACAAGGTCAAGGCATGATGGAGAAAGGCTAAGTGTCGAGGACGCGTACTAAGAAACAAGGGTGCAAAGGCCTTAAGTAGCGCTTGTTTCTAGGTTTTCACCACTTGGAGATTTTTTTATTTTTCAATTTTTTGTATTTTTGCTACCAACACACATGTTTCCAGGTTTTCACCAAGGCACTTTTTCTTTTTCTTTTTTTGAATTTTTTGCAATTTTGTTTTTTTTTTTGTATTTTTTCAAGACTTTATATGCTTTTTAGGATTTTTTAGCATCATATATGAATTATTTTTTTGGAATTTTTTTCAACATCAATAAATATGTACAAAGGATGCCCCCAGATAGAATAGGCATCATGGATAGAAATTCTTGAGGTGCAAAAAATTGATGGGATCAGGGAGCTGCTCTCCCTCTGGATCAGATAATAAATAAGCACCTATCCCAAAATCAGCAATAATGATGTATGGTCCAAGCCAATTAGGTTTGAATTTCCCCTTTTGCTCTCTATGTTGTTGGTTCTTAGGGTTTTCTTTTAGGACAAGATCTCCCACTTAAAATTCTCTAGGGCAAACCTTCTCGTTGAATGCTTTGGACATATGCTTTTGGTAGACTTTCATGTGATCAAATGATGCTTTTCATTTTTCATCTACAAGTTCTAATTCTTGGAGTCTCATGGCGCGGTAGTTTTCATCTATCACTAGATCTTTGAGGGAAACTCTAAGTGAAGGAATATCCACCTCTAAAGGTAACACTGCTTCAGCACCATAAGTAAGGGCAAAAGGAGTAGCCCCAGTTGGAGTATGAATACTCATTCTATAGGCCCACAAGGCCAAATTTATCTGTGGATGACAATCTCTACCATTCTTGTGAAATGTTCTATGGAGAATCTTAAGAATGGTTTTATTCAAAGCCTCTGCTTGTCCATTTCCTTGCGGGAAGTAAATGAAGGACCAAGGCTACTTTATCTTGAATTTCTTGTAGAGATGTTTAAGCTCCTTGTTTTTAAACTGACCTCTATTGTTAGTGATTATTTCAAAAGGTACTCCATACCGACAGATGATATGGTTTAAAATGAATAGAGAAATTGTCTTGCCTGAGGCAACAGAAAGTGGGACAACTTCTACCCTTTTGGTAAAGTAGTAAGTAGCAGTGATGATGAATTTGTGTCCACCTGATGAGTTGGGATGAATCTACCCAACAAGGTCAAAGGCCTAGCGCTGAAATGGCCAATGAGAGATAGATAGAATAAGCTCCCTGCCTAGAGCATGTATCAGGTTACTATGTTTCTGACACTTTTTACATGATTTAGAAAAAGCTACTACATCTATCTACATGGTAGGCCAATAGTACCCAGCCCTAAGCAACCTTTAGGCCATGGCTAGACCATTGGAATATCCTCCACAAATTCCCTCATGAATGTCAGCTAATGCTTGGTCAGACTCATCATTTTCCAAGCACCTAAGATGTGTCCCATCTAAACCCCTCCTATATAGATCACTAGAGATAAGGGTGTGGCGAGAGGCATTTCAAGTTAAGTTTCTTCATTTAGAATAGTTGAAGGTTTTGGGAATAATGCCATCATAGAGATATGAGTAAATGGCACCATAGCAGGATGACTTGTGTCCAACAAGGGTACAAACAACTTGGCTTTCTTGGGAATCATAGATAGGATAGCGTAGCTATTCCACCAGGAATACAAATCTGGACTCATGATGTTCTAGCTGAAGAAGTGAAGCCAATGTAGCCATAGCATTAGCTGCTTTATTCTCTGCTCTAGGGATTTGTTGAAATGTAACAAAGGTGAAATATCATCACAATTAATCAACCATTTTCTTGTAAGGTACCAGTTTTTCATCCTTCGTTTGGTATTCTTCATTAACTTGGTTTATTATCAATTGTGAATCGCCATAAATATGTAGCTCTATGATTCTCCATTCTATAGCCATTTTTTATCCATTTGTCAAGGCCTCATACTCAGCAATGTTATTTGTACATGGGAATAATAGTTTGTAGGATTTAGGGATTGTGTACCCATGAGGAGAAACAAATAACACTCCATCTCCTGAACCATTTTGCATAAAAGAGACATCAAAGAACATCCCCCATGTTCTTGTAGTCATGTACATTATGTGCTCATCTAGAAATTCAACTTGAATAGGCATGCTATCTTGAATTAGAAAATCAGCCAATTGGTCTGCAATGGATTGTCCTTTTATAGCCTTACACTCAGCATACTCTATGTCAAATTCTAATAGGATCATCATCCACTTAGAAAGTCTACCTTTGAGAGTAGCCTTACCAAGAAAATATTTGAGAGAATCAATCTTCGCAATGAGGTGTATTGTATGTGCAAGCATGTAATGTCACAACTTTTGGGAAGCAAAGACTACAAGGCAAGATTTTTCAATACTAGTGTAATTAACCTCATATGACATGAGAGTACGATTGATGTAATATATAGCTCTTTCTTTTCTAGTGTCATCAAGTTGAGCTAGTAATGCCCCCAGGGAAGATTATGTTGCTGAAACATACAATATGAGTGGTTTTCCTGGGATAGGAGGCATTAAGATTGGAGGATTGGCCAAGTATTGCTTGATTTGGTCCATGCTTTGCTGACAATCCTCATTCCAGACACATTTAACCCATTTATGCAATGTCTTATTGAAGGGTTGAGCTCTATCAGCTAGTTGTGAAATAAACCTCCTAATTGATTGAAGACATCCCTGAAGACTCCTCATTTGGCTAATGTTTTTGGTAGGTGGCATATCCAAGATTTCTTGAACTTTCTCTAGGTCCACCTCTATTCCTTTGGCTGAAATGATAAACCCTAGAAGTTTTCCAAAGGTGACTCCAAATGCACATTTTTAGGGATTTAATCTTAATTGAAATTTCTCCATACAATCTAGAATGACTTCCAAATCGCCTAGGTGTGTATCCCTTTTTTTAGATTTTGCCAGGGTGTCATCCACATAATCTTCCATATTCTTATGTATCATGTCATGGAAGATAGTAGTCATAGATCTATGATAAGTAGCTCCTACATTTTTTAAGCCAAATGGCATGACGTTCTAGCAATAGGTTCCCCATGCGCAAGTGAATGAAATCTTTTCCTGGTCTTTAGGAGCTATCTTGATTTGATTATACCCAGAAAAACCATCCATCAATGAATAGATCTCATAACCTGTGGTCATGTCCACTATCATGTCTATGTTTGCAAGTGGAAAATCATCCTTTGGGAATGCTTTATTAAGATCTCTAAAATTTGTGTAGACATGAATGGACTTGTCATGCTTTGAAACTGGTACAATATTGGAAATTGATTCGACATAATCAATGGCTCTTATAAATCCTGCACTGAGGAGTTTTTCTAGTCTAGCTTTGATGAGAAGAGCTATGTGAGGATGCCTTTTCCTCAATTTTTGTTTTACTAGTTTTATTCCTAGAGCTATGGACAAGTGGTGCATAATGAGACTAGTGTCCAACCCTAGCATGTCTGAGTAAGTCCAAGCAAAATTAATCTTCTTTCTCTATAGGAACTTGGTATATGCTTCTTTTTCCTGTGTTGATAGAGACTAAGCCAAATGCACTATTTGTGGAGCCTCTTGTGTATTCAAATTGACTAGCTATCTAGGTTCAACAAGCACTGAAGATCTATCCTAAAAGTAACTTGGGAGATGATGAAGTACCTCATCCTTAGGCACCTCAAAGAGGTTTTCACCCTTGGATACGTCCTTTATTTTTACCTTTTTAGGTTCTGGCACCACCACACAATGGTTTTCACCATCAAAAATCTTATTCTTTTTTTCTTTTCTTTTCATTTTGTGACTAAGGTACTTGATATCTGGTTCTGTCATGCTTGTAGTTGGTTCATTGGTGGAAGAGACTATGGGCTCAAGGGCATTTAGGTAACATGCTATCTCATAGTCATTCTGGAAGGTTAAGAACTAAGGCTCTTGATAGCACTAAGACCAATCAATTAGGTGAGGATTGGCAAGGGGTAGGTCAATGATGGGTTCAATATTGTGTATACAGATGGTGTCATCTCTGGTGATTGCAGAGTTAGGTTCTATCAAATATCCCTCTAAGGTACCCAAATTATGACTTATCCTACCAAGCAAAGCATCATCCACTAAAGAGACTCATGGATTCCAATCCTCTAATCCTACACTAGACTCGTTAGCTACCTCAAGTTGGGAACCATATGTATGGACAACATCAATGTCCAAGTCAACTGTAGAAGAATCAGAGAGAGATTCCCACTCATACTCATGTGAGTCCATATCTGAATCCCGGTTGGGATGTTTACAGCAAGCATATTTACGATGTCTAGATGTGGAAACTCCAATGTCACCAAGGGTAACACCTTCTTTAATGCCATTCATGTATTGATTTTCTTGAATAGAATCCTCAACATGGTTTTCAACAATGGATTCTTCTTGTTCTAGGTCTGAAATTGTTGGATTGGCAACTAAAGTATCTGAATCTCCCCAAAGGAGATTGGTGGAAGGGACCCAATATTCAAACCTATCTTATTGATTTTTCAAATTGGGTATGTAATTTTATTCATCATCACTATCCTTCACAGCAAGGATAGGGATAGTTTTCTGGTCATGACTTTTAAAACCTAGGCTAACCATTTTTTTAGACCTGCATCCAAAAAGAGCATGATTGAGCGGTTCAACCTTAGCATCTAATCTGTAACTAAGAGGACCATGTCATAGATAGCCCATATTTTTGACCAAAGTGTATCCTCTCCCATAAGCCTTAGGAGATGGGGAGAAATTTTCATTGTGCTTGTATTTTTCCTCTTTGTAAATCCAATCTCTAACAACCACCTCTTCTTTTTCATCCTGTATAGGCACCGATGATTCTACAATTGTACCAAATAGAGTCAAGGTTGAAGATGAAGGATGCATCTCTTGTGATGGTTTTCCATAGGACCTAGGTGAGACTGGCAATTTTTTAAAGGAGTTAATTTGATACCCCCCCCATACCAAGGTCTATGGACTTGAACTTATTCTTGCACTATTCTAGAGTTGCATCAAAATCCTCTGCTTCCATATTGAGAGGAACATGAGTTCCTGCTGAAATTGCATTTATAGATAATGTGCTATCATCGAGTATATAGACTTCTACTCCATTATAGGGGAACTTAACACATTGATGGTAGGTGGATGGCACTGCTTGCATGTCATGGATCCATGGTCTACCAAGTAGGATATTATATGCTAGAGGGCTAGCATCAACAATTTGGAATATAATGTCCTTTTCAATGGGGCCAATCCTGACAGGAAGGATGGCCAAGCCCTTGGAGCTTCTCTCTGCCTCATCATAAGCTTTAATGGTAATTTTCTTCTAGGTATCAATAACTTTCTTAGAATAACCTAGTATCTTCAATAGACTCAAAGAACAAATGTTGAGCCTAGCACCCTTATCAATCAACACACACCTAACACGGGTCTTGTGAATCATGAATTCGATATGAAGGGAAAGATTATGTGGATGGCTCAAAGCTTTGTCATCATCTTCTGAGAATGTTAGGTAATGAGGGCTGGCAAGGTGGTTAACCATGTTCTGGAATTGGTCAACATCTATGTTGTTAGGAACATTGGCTGCATGTAAAGCATCCTCAAGGATACGCTTATGTCTTGGAGATAATTCCAAGAGTTCAAAGATTGAGATTTGAGTAGGCATTCTTTGTAACTAGTCAACAATATTATAGCTCATTTTAGGGTTGACTACTAATTTGGTGGTGACATTCTTGGATGTCACTTGCTTGGGTTTGCTAGACTAGTTGGAACTAGGACCTCTAATAACCATAGGACCTTGGCTTTGGCTTTGGGTGACAGCATTGAGAGCTTGGGATGACCTTCGAGAGTGAGGAGCTCTAACCATAATCACAAGTTCTTCATCAAATATAGGAGGAGAGCCGACATCATAACCATAAGGATCTTTGTCTCTCATCATGTTGACACTTTCCTCAACAACCTCAAGCATATTGACCATGTTTTCTGCACCTGTGTAGGTATAGTTGATTATGGCCTTGGCATTCTTGGGTTGAGAGATTTCCCCCTTTTTATATTTGGGAAAAGGCTCCTTCAATGCCTTATGGTCTACATTGGTATTCAACCCATCACTCTGAAGTTTTTGACTCTCAATAAGATCCTGAATAAGGTGCTTAAGTTTCTAGAAATGTTTGATGTCATGTCCAATGCCATTGTGGAATTTGTAGAAATCTTTTTCATTCCACAAATGTGGCTTAACATCAGGTATGCAAAAAAATTTTGGATCTTGTGGTTGTGCAAGGTTATTGGAAATAAGTGTCTTGAAAACATCCTCATAGGAGTCACCCAGTTTAGAAAATTGTCACCTCTCATTCTTAGGCTTATCCTAATACTTTGGTTTTTGCTCTTGTTGGTTGGAGGATGTGTTAAGATTCATAGCTTGGACTACACTAGACAAATGAAGGACTCCTTGATCCTTGGGTTGGGAAGAGTCCACAACTCCATCATTCACTACTTGTTCTTGTTCTAGTGCAACTGCTTGCCTTTGTCCTTATTAGCATTGTGACTTTTTTTACCATTTTTGTTATTGTTATGTTTGGTCAAAATGCCTTGCTCTTTCAAGAAATCATCAATTTGACATGCAATTTCAACCATAGTGTCGAAGGAATCAAAGACAATCTTTCGAACCTCATACCACATTTCAAGCACCAAATTGCTAACAATGATATCAATCCTTTTGTTGATTCTTCAAAAGATTTTACACTCCAAGAGATACCAGTATGCTTATGACTGATGTTAAGGGGTGGTTAATTCCAAATGTAGGAAATCTATAAGCAACTGGACCAACTATAGGACAAGATTTCCCTCTTCACTTCTGGCTCTGCAAAACCAAGGTGGGTACACCTGATTCAAAAGATATACCTCTATTCTTTACCTAATACTAGATCTTACAACAGATGACAATGAGAAAGTACTAAGTAACAACCTATTACTCATTAACTCTCCATCACTGGGTAGAACAACACATAAAATAAATAAAATGTAAAAGACTGGTAGTGATTTAATGTTTATGATTACAATGATTTTGATCAGTCCCCACAAAGAAAAGATAGGTGAATACAGGCCAGTGCCTTATCCATTAGGCAAATAATACCAAAAATAGAGTCAACACAAAGATTCTTGAAATAACTAATCTCTAAACATAAATACAAATATTTCAACTTCTCCCTACTTGCAGATAATCCCTATGCAAATTCAATGAACGTGTATCTCACCCTAAGTAATATTTAATCTAATCTGAGATCAGAACTCAAAGAAAAATACATACATATAAAACTCCAAGAGACTTAAAAATTCATAGAATAAACACAATGGAGAAGGAAAAAACTTTGAAATTTGTATTAAGTATAACCTTTTTTCCTTGTATGGAATATGTTCTGATCAGTAAGCATGCAAGATGATAGCAACAACCTATACTTCTTCTCTATTGCTCTGATAAAATGATACAAAATATTACAATCCTCGACTAAGGGCTAGGTTTTCAGAAATTCTATCTTTTCAACTTCTAAACTCTCAATGCCTAGAATGATCATGAAAAATAATTTATATACAAGGAGATGCAACAAGCTACCGATTATTCTAGGGTTACAAAATTTTAACCTAAAAACTTTACAACAACCCAAAAGGTTTTACAATAAATACATTGATCAAGCAGGTGAGATATTTGTAGCTGAGCCACCCTACTTTATGTCTTCAATACTATCCTTGGCTCCTTTCAACAAATCTGATTTGCAATATCTCTTTGTCCATCCTATAATAAATGTCTTCCTACATCTCGTCAACCTTTATGACTCAAAAAGCAATCACCTTTACTTTCTCTAAGAGGCTGGCGGAGTACTAAATTTTTCAACATGAGGTATGTACTGATACCTCCATTTATTGTACACCTCCTCACATAGGAACTCAAAATTTGCAAACTCAACCTTTTTGCCAGACAACTATTCACATTCACTCTCTATTTGAGTGACCTTTTGCTGAATGTTATCAAACATTGCTTTGGCATTTATTAACAGCTTGATAACACTACTAAAAGAACAGGTGTCATTTAGGACACCAGTCACCCTTTCTAACAAAAGTGCATCCATCTCTTCTCTCCAGACATATGAATCTTTAAATTTTCCTTTTTCTATGACAATAGTGGGCACCAGCTCATAGTTTGAAAGCATTAATTCAGCTTTCAACATACTTGATCTTCTAATAAAATTATCCAAAATGATGCCATATTGTACAATTTTCTTGACAATCTGATGCACTAGCTTAATCAATGGATCAGGGGCATCCCGACCTTTAGATAACATATGAAATAGCTTTATACTAGGAGACCTCTCAATCCATTTCTTTAAAATTGGTGACATTTCAGTCTTCTCCTTATTCAAAGTTTCAAATAAAGAATGTAACTTGCTGACATGACTATAGAAAATGGAGGGCATCAAATCATATGCAAATTGCATGATTGCATCTGTCATTTTTTCTTCATACTTCCAGTTTGCCAAAGTTGTGGCCTTCACATTTACATATTTTTCCTTCTCGAGTTGTACTCTTATTTCACTCAATTTATTAGTTTCCTCTGTTAATCTTTGTTTCTCCCAACTAACCCTCACATCTATACTTGTCTTTGGGAGTGGTGAAGGTGGAAACTTAACAATTGGGCTCAAGGATGAAGCCACTACTGGCTTATCAAAGATTGCCAATTAGGGAGACCTATGGTCCTAGGGTCTAGATAGCTAGGCAATCAATTTATCCTTCTGGATCAATTCCATCTTGAGATCATTATAGGACTTAAGGACAATCTCAAATTTAGCCATTAGTTCTTCTTTTTCTTGGGTATCCTTTTCTGCCACTTTAACATTGAATTTGGTAGTCTCCAAAATTAAGTTTGATGCTTCTACACCGAAAGTCTCTCCTACTCTCTGTACTAACAAGTTTCCTCCATATTCTATAGAGAGGGGTTCTCTTTTTCCTTTGTTTTCCTTCCTTTTAAGGGACCACATTACCAAGGCTGCATGATCCTTAGAGAAAGTAGTTACTCTAGTAGCCTATTGTGTAGTAGCAAGACTTTTTACCTTGCTTCTCCTAACTTGATCAAAGACAATTGCATCGGCAATGTCTCATTCTAGCAGAGTGAGCACCCCTGTAGTATGGACCATAGCCCTTCCCTCCTTAGGAGTAACCTTCTCAAATTGCTCTGCCATCTCTACTTTGGTCTCATTTTCTATTTTTGCCATATCCTTATCAAGGGATTCCTCCTTTTTCTTTTCACAAATTTCTTTGTACTGATTTATTTTCATTCTCCATAAAAATTGGGAGAATGCCCTAGTTTTGACAAATTTGTCATCAGCAAGAAATGAATCACTGGCTTTCTTCAAGATAGGGTCTATTTTTTTGCCCTCAAATTCATCAATAGTAAGGACAATGGCCACCTCCTTAGGTTCCTCAAGCATCCCTTCTTGCAATTCATCATTAGAAACAAAAATTTTTCCCTCATTTCTTAGTTGTATTAACTGTTCTGCTACCCCATGTTCATCTAATTAGATAAGGGACTGAGAAGGAGAATAAGCTTCCTCTCCTTGTCTTAATTCTTCTTGTCTCTGCCTCTTAGGAGAGGGTCCCTGTATTGCTGGATCATCCATGGGTCTTTTTCCCCTTGAGGTAGAAGGAAGATCCTCACCTCTCTTCTATGTTGGAAAAAGGACACTATAACCACTCCTCTTCTGCATTGTATAAAATCCCTTTGGAGTCAATTTCATATATCTTGGTTGGGTCAAAATTTGCTTAGCCATTTTAGGGTTTGTTTTACTTATAGCACCACTCTTCTCATTCACTCCATGCATGATGCCTTCAAAATGTTCCATAAGGGCATCCACTTTCCTTGCCCATGGCTCAAAACCTTTTAATGGGTCATAAGCTTTGTCAAAGTTTTTGATGAAATCTATAGATTTCTTGTAGATTACCCATTTTTCCTTCTTTATCTCTTGAGTTTGGAGGTCAAACTCATTTCTTATGATATCCTCAGGAAAATTGAATTGGTGTTCTATAAGAGCACACCTCACCTTTTCTCTAAACACTCCTGATAGAAAACCCTCATTATCTACACATCTGATGGTGGTCATTGTCATTCTGTAGGGCTATAGAGCTTTATTCAAATGGACCCAACCTCCCTTAGTAATAACATACTAATGTGCTATAGTTATGTCTGGGAAGAAAGTTCCCCTTCCCTTACCAGTGAGAGTGGTCTCCTGCAAGTCACCAATCTATCTTAATATTTCAGCATAGCCTATCTTCAAGGGGACCTAATAAGGAAAAATGTATGGTGCCTTTCTGCAACCATAAACCCTCAACACTATAGAAACAAGATACAAGAGGATATCCCCAAAATTATGGACAATAGTAATGTCCTAATAGTATTCCTTTGGTCTAATCAACCTTAATAACTCCCTTGGGACTCTAGGATTATCAAAAAATGATAGAGCACTGAGCCTTGAGGAAAAATCCCTATCAAAAGCAATGTAACTAGCATCAAATCTATCCCACGATAGACTTGTGGTCCATAGTTGAACTGGAAGGGTTTCTCCATATCTCTCCTTCACAATGTTGACTGTCAAGCTAAAGAAATTTTCACCCTTGTATAAGAACATATGGATAAGCATTGAATACCATCCAAAAGGCCTACTAACCTTCATGTTCTTGATTCCCATCAATCCTTCATGAATAAGATCAGCCAAATGAGATGCAAAATAAAAAATGAGCGTTAATTGTGGGTGGAGTGATTGTACCACCATAAACATTTACGGTATTAGCATATGAGTTGCTTCATCATGCCCTGGAATCAAAATTAATGACTTATAGACCTCATGTGCTCTCTTACTAAACAAATCCAGCCTAAAAGGCTCTGGTGTGCTTGGACCGATGACACACATGGATCCAATTTCCTCCAAAAATTCCCTTAGAGGTCCTATTCTTGAATAATCCCTCTCTGCTTCATATATCTTTGTAAACTCTATGAAATCAATCTTCTCTAACCCCATAGAAGGGTCATTCACTAAAAAAACCTCCCTAATCTCATCATCCGTGATGCTGATTAGGTCTTTCCCATTTATGTCCTTGACACATTTTGTCACAGGATCATAACATTTGGCAATTTGGATTAAAAACTCTACATCCATGAATACTCTAGGAACCACCAACTTTCCTATATCAAACTGCCAAACATTACTAAGGGGGAAAAAGGAATTTCTCTGTGAGTATGCTGATCTAAATAAAATCAAGCCATTATGATCTTTACCCACCCTAGCATCTCTCATCCAATTCCCTCTATCATGGAGTTTGTCTGCAACAGAATCCCTAGGGTTTCTTAGAACTAGCTCCTTTAATCTAGTTGTCCCATTATCTGAATGAGGTAGTAATTGCATTAAATCCTCAAAGACATCTGTGTCTTTGTATTCTATCTTCTCAGATAGTGCTCTCTTTGGCGGCATTTTTATATTAGGGCTTTCTTAGAACAATATATAAAAATCCAAGGAGAAGACTAAATACTTTCAGCTGGCAACACAATTTTCCTTGCGACTCCTTCATAGACTACAAGAAAATTTTAAACCCAAAAAGAGAACTACTAGGCACCTACAAGTTCTTCTCTTGAAAATGCTCCTTGAGGAAAATCCAGTTTTCCAAAAAAGCTTATGAGAGCGGTGAAAAGAAACAATGATTTGACTTTGATGTACAGCATTGCCAACTGCTTACAATCCATCCGCACATAGCACATTAATTTCACCATTACTAAAAGTTGGTGGCTTTAGCATTCATAGGGTGTGAACAACATCATAGGGTAGCAAATTTGAATTCAAGCCATTGATTTTATTTCCTTTCAACACATTGGACGATCAGCAAACAAAACCACGCAACCCCTTTTTCACTTTTTTCCAAATGAGTTCTCAACTAATGAGAACATTTCAATTTAATCATGTGGGAAAAAATACAACTTACCTTCACTTTCCTCGGAGTGGACAGATGTCACCCTATCACTAAAGTACTAACCCAAAATTGTCAGATAAACCAAATCAAGATATAACAACAATTGTCGATGCCACTTAATCAGATGATTGCCAAATAAAATCTTGGCCCCACATTTTTCCTTAAAAACCCCTATCAAATCATAAAGTGCCAAGTCAGACAGGTCAGCAGGCGGAAGACCCCACTTCTCCCCAATGTTAAGAAAATTGACAAGCTTACATGTCATCACTGCCTTTAGCCAATTAAAAATAACCAAGTCATCAATAGAAGGACCCACTTCAGTTCCAGTCATCAAACAAGATCAATGGCTATTGCTAAAGTGTTGACCTTAAATATCATGCATCTTACACCAGAAGTACAATGAAAGCTATTGATCTTGTCATTCCTTAACCCTCTGAGAAAGTAGGCCCCACTATGACACCCCATTTATCTTTCTGTTGAATCGAAAAACTACCACATTGCAAACAACTAGCAAGTGGGACCTTTGAGTTTTCTTCCTTGGTTTC
Source organism: Chamaecyparis obtusa (assembly GCA_027943335.1). Classification (NCBI taxonomy): domain Eukaryota; kingdom Viridiplantae; phylum Streptophyta; class Pinopsida; order Cupressales; family Cupressaceae; genus Chamaecyparis; species Chamaecyparis obtusa. The sequence goes on from BSBK01003547.1 coordinate 236,394, forward strand.
GATCATCCTGACAACTACCACATCATAACCTTAGTAGCCAATTGAAAAAAATAAACACATTGATATGACCTGGCACCTTTAGGGCCCACTACAAATCTTCTTCCTTTAAGAGAATTTGACAGTTGTTGCTAAAGCGCAGGCTTAAATTTTTGACATCTTTCTTCAACGGTATAGCGACAATCGTCAGATTAATTTGAGCTTTAACCTTTGAAAAGTGTGACCCCACAGCTGCTATGTCACTAAAGATAGATGTCAACCCAAGAGAAATGCTATGAAGACTGACAAGTCAGAACCTACCATTGTCAGTGAGAAGTTTGATTGGATGCCTGACGCTAAAGCGCAATGCTTAAAAGGCTATCATCTTGGTCCAATGCTATAGCGCAACTGTTGATCTGATCCATTATTCAATTGTCAGCACACCCCTTTACCAGATGGGCCTGCTTGGATAGGTGGTGCTTCATCGCTAAAGTGCTTGTCAGTCATTCTAACAATAGGCAGTCTTGCGGTTTAACGATAGCCACACATTTAAAGGGGTTGATACAATTGAAAATTTAATCAGAAACTTAGGCTCTGAAAGAAAAAACTAAAAGGTACCCCGTCCGATAACCTAATGATGTAACATGTAAAGCGATGGGTTAAAAGGGGTTTAAAATTAACACATGCATATTTTGGATAATTAGTGAGCTGAAAAGGTAATGCAAAATTATAACAAGGCTTAAGACCATCTAGGGCTTCCATCAAAATGAGGGTTTTCACCATAACACTTAACCATCAGGTCTCTAAACTAGATCATTTTTAAAAATGTTAGCATAAAGCTTGAAAAATTTACATAGTGATAATAGTGGCTCATGCTTGGGGACATGTATCTCCAGAAGATATAGCGAGAAAACCAGAAACACCTAGAAGAGAAGACCAGAACAAAACTTTGACAAAAATAGGGAACTCTACACAAAATTTTAAAACTAAACCTGCACAAGGACTCAGGAGATTTTAAGAAAAATAAAACTTCAAGAATTGACCATGAACTGGCAATTCCATAAGCTCTCCTGTTAAATTCTTCAAAAGATAAGAATTTGTTCCCCATTTTTCCTCAATAATATATGGGCCTAACCAGATGGGATCAAATTTCCCATGCTTTCCTTTGTCCTCCAGTTTTGTATTCCACATTAGGACCATGTCACCACTAACAAAACTCCTTTGAGTAGTCTTTTTGTCATACAGGACTTTACACTTGGCTTGCATCTTCTCATTTTTATCATGTGCATCATTCCTTACCTTGCTTAATTGAATTAAATCATTTATTCTAACAGTCATATCTTCTTCCACATCATCATCATATGCTTGAATGAACTGGTACATTTGTAACAAATTGTTCTGAGGTAATCTTACATTGATCCCATATACCAAGTCAAAAGGGGCACACCCTATTGCTTTCTTGACTGTAACCCTGTCATCCCATAAGGCTTGTAATAATTTGGAATCCCAAGCCTTCTTATTTTTATCTAGGACCCCTTTTAGGATTTTAATCAAGCTCTTGTTGCTAGATTCTGCCTGGCCATTGCCTTGGGGATGATAAGGAGATGAATAAGAGATTTTTATACCATTGTTTTGGCAAAAGTGGACAAATTCCTCTAACCTAAAACACATTGCATTATCAACAACTATAGTCTCTGGGAAACCAAATCTTGTCAGGATATTTTGCATCATAAAGTTTGTTACTACTTTGCTAGTTTCTCTTCTTGAGGGGATTGCTTCAACCCACTTGGTGAAATAATCAGTTGCCACTAGGATATAAGCATGTCCACCACTGGACTTATTAGGGATTTCACCAATGAAATCCATACCCCATTTTTGGAAAGGAGCCTGAATAGAAACAAGTTTGAGAGGCAAATTTCCATTGAATTTTAATTTCCCTACAAATCTCTGACAAGGATCACACTTTTTTACAAATTGATGGGTATCCTTAAAAAGTGATGGCCACCAAAAACCTGACCTAATGATCTTATGGGCTATAGTCCTTGCCATATAATGTCCTCCACAAATCCCATTGTGCATTTCATCCATCAAAAGTCTGGCCCTACCCTGATCTACACACCTCAGCAAAACACCATCATTGCTTCTCCACCACAACTCACCATTTATAATTGCATATCTTATGGAATGAAGTTTAATGGTTCTTTTCTTGTTATCATCTAACTCAGAGGGTAAAACCATCTTTTGTAAATACTTGACAATGTCCTTGTACCACTCACAATAGTCCATATCACACACAAAAGGTCTTTGATTTTCTTCCAACATATTTATTTGATTTGCATTTAAGTTGCTTTGAGCCATCAACTTTGCCAGGCCCAACCCTCTTACTCACTTTGTAATATGGATGTCAATATTAAATTCTTGAATCCTATTGATCCATCTACATCTCCTTCCTGAAACCTCTTGTTGGACTAAGATATCCTTCACTATAGCACTTGGAACATATGAAACTAATGTGGATCCAACTAGATAACATCTAAATGTTTTAATAGCCTTTACCAAGGAATGAGCTTTTTTTTCAATAATATCATAATTTAATTCTGCTGCCTGCAAAGTCTTGCTAAAAAAAGAAATAGGTTGTTCAAAACCATCAGCATTTTTCTATAACAGTACTACAGAAATAGTGTGGGTAGATGAAAAGGAGAAGATCTGCATAGGTTTTCTATAATCTAGTGTTTTCAAGATTGGGTCATGCATGATAGCCTTTTTAATGTCATTAAAATTTTGTACTGGTTCCATATTCCATTCAACCTTTGCTCCTTTCTTCAACATCCTTGATATGGGAATGCTGATTTCTGCAAAGTTTGTGATAAACCTTCTTAAGAAATTGACCTATCCTAGAAAAGATTGAATCCCCTTGATGTTCTTTGGTAAGGATAGTTTATCAATGGCTTCCACCCTTTTAGGGTCTATCCTCACCCCATCCTTTGAAACAATATTCCCTAGAAGCTTTCCTTCTACCACACCAAAAGCACACTTCTTTGGATTTAAAGAAACACCATACTGTAGTGCTCTAATGAAAATTTTTTCTAGATGTTGACAATGTTTTTCTTCTTTAGCTAAGAAAGTTGTTAAGTCATCTTGATATACTACCATAAACCTATCAATAAAATCTGCAAAATCCACATCCATAGCCCTTTGAAAAGTGGCACCAGCATTAGTCAACCCAAAAGGCATCCTCACATAAACATATGTCCCCCATGGGATTGTAAATGCATTTTTAAATTTCTCTGTGTCCTTGACCATCACCTGATTATAACTAGAAAAACTATCCATCATGGACATTAGTTCTGACCTAGTGACCTTCTGTAACATGCTCTCCATATTTGGTAATCCATAGTTATCCTTTAGAGTTTATGTTAAGGTTTCTAAAATCAACACAAAGCCTAATGTCACCATTCTTCTTTCTGACAGGCACCAAATTTGAAACCCAAGTGGAGTGCCTAATAGGCTTGATTATCCCAACATCCATCATCTTTTTGAGTTCTCCCTACATTTTAGGCGCCAAGGTTTGGTTAACAGGTCTCAAATTTTGTCTAAAAGATTTTGTTCCTTCCTTGAGTGGAATCTCATGTTGAAAGAGGTCCTCTCTATAAGCCTTGAGATCTTCATAAGACCAAGCAAAAACATGTCTGAATTTTCTAAGAAGATCAATGAAGTTTTTTCTAGTTCTTGGGGATAGACACTTGCCTATATAAACCTTCTTGGGAACCATTCTTGTTCCCAAGTTTATTTCTTCAAGCTCATTGGTTTTATCAGTACTAGTAGAAAAAACCTTGTCTTTATTGTCAAATGCCCTCTCCAGAGCAACTAATCCTTTGGGAACTCTATTTGACTTTAACTGCAAAACCTCTTTCCCAAAAATGACATCTTTACCATTCACTATATCAACATAAGTACTGAAATCCATTTCTTTATCACCAAAATGAGATTGACATTGGAGGAACCTCAGTATGTCTTGGTCATCAGAGAAAACTTGCCAATTATCTATATTATCAGGGATGGAAGGCTTGGCTTGTACCTCTATATTAGATATATCTGCAAATGTAACATCTTTAGGTCTGAGGGCCACATTAGCCAACAAGTCTGCCATTCTATTTTGACTTCTTTCCATCCAACAAATATTAAAAGCACTAAAGCTTTCAATCTCATCCCACACTGCATTCCTATATTGCTTTAATTTCTAATTTTTTGAAGCATACTTTGATCTGACTTGGGAAACAACTAACTCAGATTCACCTATTACTTTCAAGCATTTTATGTCATGCATTGATGCCAACCTCAGACCTATTAATAGAACCTCATATTCTGCAACATTATTTGTACATGAAAATAACAAAGTAAAGGAGAATTTGAAATTTTTACCATTCAGAGATATGAGCAATATTCCAGCTCCGGACCCTTCCTTTGAGTTTTCTCCATCAAAGTACATGGTTCATAAACTATCAAGGTCAATCCATCCCTCCTGGTTTTCTAACTTGTGGACTAGCTCAACATCCTCCTCTACTTCCTTACCTTAAACTTTGAAAGCATTAATGTCATTATCAAGGAAACAATTCATGGTGTCTTCTTCTTCTTCTTCAATCATATGTGGAGTTCTAGATTCCCTGGTGACCTTGATATTTTGTCCCTCAAAATTAAATGTAGAAAATGATAAGTCACACTGTATGCTGCCTCCCATGGAAGCACTCCACCTTCTTGATAACAACATCCCATATTGGGGAGGAATATCCACTACCAAAACACTCATGGTCAATTTTTTGCTAGGGTATGTAGCCAATCTATAAGGCAAAGCCTTAATAGTACCCACAACTAGTACTTCTCTTGAATCCATAGCTTGACATCTCCCATGGGGTGTGTCCACCTTTAATCCCAATGACTTCTGTTGGTTAACAGTTTGTCCTCCCTTTATATTTATAATCTTTGACTCTTCTTAACATGCAAGGTGAGAGAACAAGAGGATGTTCACCAACAAATGGGTCAGTGTAAGTCATCTATCACTGCCCTTTGAATTGATAGGTACAACTCCATGATTGTGTTTGATATTCAATGAATATGTTTTTATCTATCAACAAATTATTCCTTATGAATTTTAACCAAATTGTTTGTAGGCACAAACAATTTAGGCAGGGATAAGAGTGGATAACCTACAATCCCCAATGGAATGTTGATCGCAGATTATCATGAAGTCTATCTTCTAACCTAAATCTATCTACTCTAAAAATGCATATCCTACTAAGGAGAATAGAAGTGGAATTATGCATGGATAGTAAATGGAATTACTTATGCTGCAATTACTAACATGAAATGCAATCCAAGCAGGAATCATAGTTCCATATACAATTGTACTTTCTATTCAGATGCATCTAATTAACTAAATGAATAGGAGAAGAATCATACATGAAAGGTAAATAGAATTACTTTCACTACAATTACCAGCATGAAATGGAATCTAGTAAGCAAGTACAGCTTCACATATAACTGTTCTATCTATTCAAATGCAAATGAACAACTACTGGCACAACAAACATGAAAATAGCTAAGTAACTGAAATCACTCTTGCTACAATTGCAAGTTTGCCGAGCTCTATATTTACTTTTTTGGTAGTACTTATAGAGATTACATTATATGGCTTTCATGAGAATGCCAAGCATTTCAACTTCCATAATTTGAACAAACTAAAGCCAAGTGCTTTATGAAAATACAATAAAGAGGAACTAATAAGACTTTGTCCCTTCATCTGACCTTACTCAATAAGAAGAACTGAATGGACCTTTATCAAACCAATATGATTGAGTTCATGGTATCAAACTACTTTGACACTTGGCCAACTTCTTCCAGTAGCTCGATGATTCCTCTGTTTACATTCTCATCACTTTGTCTTCATGCTAAGTTGAAGTATATAAAACATGTCATTCGATTTACAATAATCATCCATATGCTCATCATCATAATAGAAATCAATCCATTTTTTGGCCATTATAACTCATCACTAAGTCATTCATAACTTCACAACAATATCCCTCAATCCCCTTATAATTTGGTATAGACTCCTTGTCATTCATTATCTTCTCTCATCTACCCGATTTATGTCATCACATGATCGCATGATATTGTTTTAATTCTTGTGATCATGCAACATATACGGTAATACATTTGAGAGGATGCTATATTTGAGTTTGGCATCCATTGAAAAATTCTCAGATTTGAAGTTATGTCATTGATCTAGTAGCTTTTGAAATGAATGGCCATGATTATATCATCTTTGACAGTTCCTTTAAGACTCAGGTCCCATAAGCTACGTGTCAATATCCCGCTAATTCGCTAACCATCTTCGGTGACTTACGATGTCACATGATCGCATAGCAATATTTTAATCCATGTGATCATGTGACCGCTTTATCATTGGTGCATCTGTGCTATCAGAGTATGTGGGTCCCACTACCATGTGGAAGTTCTTGCTATGTCATAACTTAGGTCCCGTTGAGAAATAGGGCCCACTAATCTACCCCTTTTTTTACTTTTCGCATGATCGCATGGCTCTTTTTTACCTCTTGCGATCATGCGATAACTCTATTTTTGTCAAGTCCACACATCTTCCAAGAGGTTGTATTTCCCTGGCCAATCATAATGTCTGCATTGTTGGCATACATGGACTCCAACTAGAGTCAATTTAATCTTCCCTATCCTTTGTGCCTCTTTCCCACCTAACTGACTACGCTTCATGCCTTGTCGCATGATCGCAAGGTAGTTCTCTCAATCATGCGATCATGTGACCACACACCTAACCAGCTATGCTTAACATTAGGGAGGCCCACCTAAATACATGGCAAGATCCTATTAACCCGCTAAGCAAAGGTGACGTAATAAAGACAAAATGGGAACCATAGATTTTGCATCTCAAAAGATTACCACCACAAGTGACTTTCCTCAGACCCACAGGGACACGTGGATTCATCCTACTTTCCTGCTAAGAAGAAGTGATGTCATCATGGAAAAGTGGGAGCCATTGATCGAGGATCTGCATATAAAAACTACCGACCCCACCATGCTACATGTTCAGATCCCATTATCCCGCTATGAATCTTCAACAACATGGAGGAAACACGAGAACCGTTGATTTAGTATCTTGAAGATATAATAACCATAGGCAACTTTTCAGACCGACCACTTTACACATGGCTTCATCCTGCTATCTCTTGAAGGATCTCTGACATCATGAAGGGATAGCGAGGGCCATTGATCTCATCAAACATGATAAATCTTTAACTTGCAGAAAAGGAACTGAGTGAGTGTGAAAGGAGCAGTCAAAATGAGAAAACCCATCGAGCTCATTCTCTACAAATTTAGCATCAAACCATGTGCCATTTTTTTTATTAGGATTTTTGAGACCCATAGAATTGACCCATGCCTTTATATCAAAAAAACACCACACTTTACCACTGATTGGATCATGTATTACAAGGTGTGTATTCGGCTCTGCTAAGCTAGGAAAAGAGGGACCCGAGTTCAAAAGAACCATTTTAGTTGCATGTCTCTACCTTTTTAATTGCTCCTTAATCATCTTGCATCAGGAAGTTCTCAAAAAATTGAATCTAAATTCATGTCCGTCCAAACTTTACTTCTGAAAATTGAATCAACCTTCTTCTGATTCCTTGCAAGTGCCTGAAGATCATGACTTGGAATCATCATTTCACCTGAAAAAATTACCAATCAAATCATGTTATTCTTGCCAGGTAGGTATCTATTACTTACCCATGATGACAAGGTTTTCAAGGCAACCCACCCAGCTTGAAGCAAGAAGGCAAGGAACCCTGGCAAGAATGGCCTATCTTAGAAAAGCTAGACCTAGACACCAGACTTGACAAGACCACATGACTCCAACATTGCCAAAAAATGGGTGACTAAAAGTCAGGAAACAACTTCATAACCTCAATAGGCATAATAGTGTTTGATGCCCTAGAATCAATCATGCAATTTTTTAGCAACTTTCCATTTATCTGCAGAGTTAAAAAGAAAGGATCAATTGTTCCTACTGTAGTACTAACAACATTTGTATCCAAATAAATTTGGGGGATTTTGGAAACAATCTCCTCATTGTCATCTTCATTTTCATCATTCAAGGCTGCTATTTGTTTCTCACCTTTTTCTATTTTTTGGGAATCCATGGGCAACACACCATTTACCCAATTTAGAGCCTTTTCCTTATGCTCTTCTATTCTCATCATCTCTAGCAATGGAACTTTAACAGTGATCTAAGACAACAATTTACTCATATCAATTGGGACATATTTTGAATCAAAGATATCTGGCTTTGAATTTGCAACTTCTTTATCAATCTCCTAGATGTATATGTCAGTAGTTTTTTTATTATGGACTTCATCCTCTCTCTGAAAAGCTGGAACAACCTCTGCTGTGGGTTTGGATTTTATCTTATAAACAATGTTAGGTTTAGTGTTCTTCTTTATTTTGACTTTATCAACAACATTAGCATCCTTAGACTTATCTTGTGATGTTTTTACATCTTTGTCTATTTTCTTGATGAAAATTCCAGCAGACTTCTAATTTGGACTAGTAACCACTCTATTTCTCAAGTTGTAATTTGTTTTAGCTTGAGTAACCATGTCTGGTGTTATTAAGGAAATTTCCTAATTAGAAGGCCTCCTTAAAACAACTACTTCGTTATCCCTCAAAACATTACATTAAACATTATCAAATTCACTATCCTCATTAGAAAAAACTTGTTGATGGTAGGATTCAGTTTTGGCCTAAGAATTAAAAACATCCTGATTTTCATCCTCTTCAGTAGAGTCAACCTCATCCCAAACATGGGAGGAAACCATTCTACATCCCTCATCATCATAAGGCTATTCCTTATTAGACTCTTGTTCGTCTTGTGAAGAGACACTCTGGGATATGACACAATAATTAGGATCATGTGGTGACTAACAAGCAATACACCATGGAACCTCTTCCATCATATTCATTGAGTTCCTCTGTAATGGATCAGGGGTCCTATCATTTAGTTTATCCCTTCTCTCAGGAAGAATAGGCTTCCCATCTTTCCATTGAGTGTTATATGGATATTTCTACATTCTTGGTAACTTGTTGAAATTATTAAAAGGAGGCTTATCTCCTCCTGTAATTTTATTATTTCTATTTTCACTAGGCTTCAAGTCCTTTATTGCTTTCAATATCTACTTCAAGCTATCATCATCCTTAGGTTTTACGCTCACAAGCTTTCCTAGATCCATTCTATTTAGTAATGGTGAGTTATTGTCTTCCCTACTTCCCAACTTCCCTAAAATTCTTCGGTTACTCTCTATGTTCACAGCTAATCTGTAAGCTTCAACAAGACTCCTTGGATTTTTGTCTCTCAAAAGGTAGCCCATCTTAGAGTCAAAAGCATTTAAATATGTGACAAGACACACTTTGTCATCTAATCTGATGACCTGCAATAACTTATGCATGGCCTTTTGGAATCTGACATTAAACTCAACAACATCCTCATTGAAATTCTTTTTTATGTTATTAAATTCATTTAGCATAAAACCCTCATGTGTTTTGTCACCATACTGTTCTTTGAAACAATGCCTAAGCTGATCCCATGAACCTATGCTACCATGTGGCAAAGCCCTAAACCAATCCCTTGAATCCTCTGTTAGAGATTGTATAAATAATTTCATTATAACATCATCAGGCACAATGTTATAATCATCAATTACATCAGTAAAAATTTTTAGGTGCTCTTGACAAGTAACAACATTACTTCCAGTAAATTTAGGGAGCTTCTTCCTAATTTCTTTAGGGATAGGGTTAGGATACCTAGGGATGCCAGTGAAAACCAACTATTTACATCTTTCATGAATAGGTCCTATATTGGATATACCAACACCCTGAGATGTAGATGCATTAGTGTTTTTTATGGCAGGGATTTTGAGCCCTCCTAGTGGGGGAGCACCACTGGTGTGACTAGCTATGTTTGCAACATTAGTTCCTTGTGTCATGGTGGAATTACCAAAGTTTTTGGGTCCTATAGACCATTTAAGAAAATCAATTTTCTTTCTCATTTCTAATGTTGAAGCTTCTAATTTTGCCTTTTCAAGTTCTCTAGCTAACAATTCTTGTTCCCTTTTAGCCTTTTCAAGGTCTACTCCCAACCTTAAAGTTTGATCCATAGGGATCTCAGGGCCTATAGGTTCCTTGATTGAAATACCCACTGCCCTTTTCTTTCCCTTATCCTTTGGATCCCTTGTTCCAAAGACTTGGCGGACAACAGGCTATTCACTTGTCTATTCAAGAATGGGAACATAATTTATAGCCTCTAAATTTAATAGCTTCCATCTTAATTGGTCAGCCCTTATCATGGCATGTTTAAATTTTTCTTCTTTTTCCTTTTCCCTTTTCTTCCTAATGGCTGCTTGTTCATGAATTCTTCTTTCCAATTCATATACTTCCTCAAATATTTCCTCAGAATCAAGAAAAGTTGTTTTAGATTCAACTTGTTGTGCTTGAGGCTATTCTTGTTGATCATGAGACTCATGGAGGCCTTGGGGCAATGATGAACCGAGGGTGAAAGGGGGAACAAAGTCCCATCCACTCCTACTTTTACTTCTAGATCTTCTCTCCCCTCCATACCATCTATTTGGGACTATCTCCCTATTGTGAGGTAACCCTTTACCCTCTCTTTCTATAGGGGAATAATAATCCCCATACTGATTTAAACCCTGATCAACTACCTCCTCATATTCTGAGGCATTTCCTTCCTGAACAGGAGGAGCAAGACCCTTGTGTCTTGAGTTCCCCTTTTGTTTCCAGGTAAGAGACATGTCACTAATACTTTTTTCACTCCTAATGTGACCTCACCTGGATGTAATTGGGAGCTCACCCTGCAAACTTTCCTCTAGGTGTTCCTTCCTCCAAGACCTTGTATTTTTGAAACTCATTGTGATATATCAATACTTGACTTAGCACTAGTCATAGAGATGTTTAGAGTCACCACCCAAGATAAATGGGATTTTTCTATGATTTTGAACAAGTAAGAGGGTAGGCAAAGCTTGAAAAGGAAATAACTCTGTATGTAAGGTAACCAACTAGTTTAAAAATAAGCAAGCCAGGAGTCTAGCTCAACTTGTACCTACATTACTTATAATTTTCTTAACAAATTCCCTAGCAGAGTCACCATTTTGTTGGTTCTTCAAAATATTTTACACTCCAAGAGATACCAGTATGCTTATGACTAATGTTAAGGGGTGATTAATTCCAAATGTAGGAAATCTATAAACAACCAGACCAACTATAGGGACAAGACTGCCCTCTTCACTTCTGGCTCTACAAAACCAAGGTGGGTACACCTGATCAAAAAGAAATAACTTTGTTCTTTACCTAATACTAGATCTTACAATAGATGACAGTGAGAAAGTACTAAGTAACAAACTATTACTCATTGACTCTCCATCACTCGGTAGACCAACACATAAAATAAATAAAATGTAAAAGACTGGTAGTGATTTAATGTTTATGATTATAATGATTTTGATCATTCCCCACAAAGAAAAGATAGGTGAATACAGGCCAGTGGCTTATCCATTGGGCAAACAATACCAGAAAATAGAGTCAACACAAAGACTCTTGAAATAAATGATCTCTAAACATAAATACAAATATTTCAACTTATCCCTACTTGCAGATAATCCCTATGCAAATTTAATGAATATGTATCTCACCCCGAGTAATATTTAATCTAATTTGAGATCAGAACTCAAAGCAAAATACATACATATAAACCTCCAAGAGACTTAAAAATTCATAGAATAAACATAATGGAGAAGGAAAAAACTTTGAAATTTGTATTAAGTATAACCTTTTGTCCTTGTATGAAATATGTTCTGATCGGTAAGCATGCAAGATAATAGCAGCAACCTGTACTTCTTCTCTATTGCTTTGATAAAATGATACAAAATATTACAATCCTCGACTAAGGGCTAGGTTTTCAGAAATTCTATCTTTTCAACTTCTAAACTCTCAATGCCTAGAATGATCGTGAAAAATCCTTTATATACAAGGAGATGCAACAAGCTACCGATCATTCTAGGGTTCACAAAATTTTAACCTAAAAACTTTACAACAACCCAAAAGGTTTACAATAAATACATTGATCAAGTAGGTGAGATATTTGTAGCTGAGCCACCCTGCTTTCTATCTTCAATACTATCCTTGGCTCCTTTCAACAAATCTGATTTGCAATATCTCGTTGTCTGTGCTACAATAAATGTCTTCCTACATCTCATCAACCTTTATGACTCAAAAAGAAATTGCCTTTACTTGCTCTAAGAGGCTGGCAGAGTACTAACTTTTTCAGCATGAGGTATGTACTGATACCTCCATTTAGTGTACACATCCTCACTTGGGAACTCAAAATTTGCAAACTCAACCTTTTTGCCAGACAACTATTCCCATTCACTCTCTATTTGAGTGACCTTCTACTGAATGTTATCAAACATTGATTTGGCATTTATTAACAACTTGATAACGCTACTAAAAGAACAGGTGTCATTTAGGACACCAGTCACCCTTTCTGACAAAAGTGCATCCATCTCTTTTCTCAAGAGATATGATTCTTTAAATTTTCCTTTGTCTGTGACAATAGTGGGCACCAGCTCATAGTTTGAAAGCATTAATTCAGCTTTCAACATACTTGATCTTCTAATAAAATTATCCAAAATGATGCCATATTGTACCATTTTCTTGACAATCTAATGCACTAGCTTAATCAATAGATCAATGGCCTCCTGGCCTTTAGATAATAGACAAAATAGCTTTATACTAGGAGACCTCTCAATCCATTTCTTCAAAATTGGTGACATTTTGGTCTTCTCCTTATTCAAAGTTTCAAATAAAGAATGTCACTTGCTGACATGACTATAGAAAATGGAGAGCTTCAAATCATATGCAAACTGGATGATTGCATCTGTCCTTTTTTCTTCATACTTTTGATTTGCCAAAGTTGTGGACTTCACATTTTCATCTTTCTCCTTCTCAAGTTGTACTCTTATTTCACTCAATTTATTAGTTTCCTCTGTTAATCTTTGTTTCTCCCAACTAACCCTCACATTCATACTGGTCTTTGGGAGTGGTGAAGGTGGAAACTCAACAATTGGGCTTGAGGATGAAGCCACTGCTGGCTTATCAGAGATTACCAATTAGGGAGACTTGTGGTCCTAGGGTCTAGATAATTAGGCAATGAGTTTATCCTTCTGGATCAATTCCATCTTGAGATCATTATAGGACTTAAGGACAATCTCAAATTTAGCCCTTAGTTGTTCTTTTTCTTGGGCATCCTTTTCTACCACTTTAACATTGAATTTCATAGTCACCAAAATTAAGTTTGATGCTTCCACACCAGAAGTCTCTCCTACTCTCTATACTAACAAGTTTCTTGCATATTCTAAAGATAGGGCTTCTCTTTTTCCTTTTTTTTCCTCCCTTTTAAGGGACCACATTACCAAGGCTGCATGATCCTTAGAGAAAGTAGTTCCTCTAGTAGCCTATTATGTAGTAGCAAGAGTTTTTACCTTGCTTTTCCTAACTTGCTCAAACACAATTGCATCGGCAATGTCCCATTCTAGCAGAATGAGCACCCTTGTAGTATGGACCATATCCCTTCCCTCCTCAGGAGTAACCTTCTCCAATTGCTTCACCATCTCTGCCTTGGTCTCATTTTCTATTTCTGCCATATCCTTATCAGGGGATTCCTCCTTTTCCTTTTCACAGATTTCTTTGTATTGATTTATTTTCATTCTCCATAAAAATTGGGAGAATGCCCTAGTTTTGACAAATTTGTCATCAGCAAGAAATGAATCACTAGCTTGCTTCAAGATAGGGTCTATTTGTTTTCCCTCACATTCATCAATAGTAAGGTCCATGGCCACCTCCTTAGGTTCCTCATGCATCCCTTCTTGCAATTCATCATTGGAAATAAAAATGTTTCCCTCATTTCTTAGTTGTATTAACTATTCTGCTACCCCATGTTCATCTAATTGGATAGGGGACTGAGAAGGAGAATAAGCTTTCTCTCCTTGTCTTAATTCTTCTTGTCTCTACCTCTTACGAGAGGGTCCCTATATTGCTAGATCATCCATGGGTCCTTTTCCCTTTGAGGTAGAAGGAAGATCCTCACCTCTCTGCTATGTTGGCAAAAGGACACTATAACCACTCCTCTTCTGCATTGTATAAACTCCCTTTGGAGTCAATCTCATATATCTTGGTTGGTTCAAAATTTGCTTAGCCATTTCAGGGTCTATTTTACTTAGAGCAGCCCTCTTCTCATTCATTGCATGCATGATGCCTTCAAAATGTTCCATAAGGGCATCCACTTTCCTTGCCCATGGCTCAAAACCTTTTAATGGGTCATAAACTTTGTCAAAGTTTTTGATGAAATCTATAGATTTCTTGTAGATTACCCATTTTTCCTTCTTTATCTCTTGAATTTGGAGGTCAAACTCATTTCTTATGATATCCTCAGGAAAATTGAATTGGTGTTCTATAAGAGCACACCTCACCTTTTCTCTAAACACTCCTGATAGAAAACCCTCATTATCTACACATTTGATGGTGGTCGTTGTCATTCTATAGGTCTATAGAACTTTATTCAAATGGACCCAACCTACCTTAGTAATAACATACTGATGTGCTATAGTTATGTCTAGGAAGAAAGTTCCCCTTCCCTTACCAGTGAGAGTGGTCTCCTCCAAGTCACTAATCTATCTTAATATTTCAGCATACCCTATCTTCAAGGGGACCTGATAATGAAAAATGTATGGTGCCTTTCTACAACCATAAACCCTAAACACTATAAAAATAGGGTACAAGATGATATCCCCAAAATTATGCACAATAGTAACATCCTTACAATAGTCCTTTGCTCTAATCAACCTTAATAACTCCCTTGGGACTCTAGGATTATCAAAAATTAATAGAGCTCTGAGCCTTGAGGCAAAATCCCTATCAAAAGCAATGTAACTAGAATCAACTCTATCCCATGATAGAGTTGTGGTCCACAGTTGAACTGGAAGGGTTTCTCCATATCTCTCCTTCATAATGTTGACTGTCGAACTAAAATATTCTCACCCTTGTATAAGAACATATGTATAAAAGTTGAATACCATCCAAAAGGCCTACTAACCTTCATGTTCTTGATTCCCATCAATCCTTCATGAATAAGATCAGCCAAATGAGATGCAAAATAAAAAATGAGCACTAATTGGGGGTGGAGTGATTGTACCACCATAAACATGTACGGTATTGGCATATGAGTTACTTCATCATGCCCTAGAATCAAAGTTAATGAATTATAGACCTCCTGTTCTATCTTACTAAGTGAATCCAACCTAAAAGGCTCTAGTGTGCTTGGACTGATGACACACATGGATCCAATTTCCTCTAGAAATTACCTTAGAGGTCCTACTCTCAAATAATCCCTCTGTGCTTCATATATCTTTGTAAACTCTGTGAAATCAATCTTCTCTAACCCCACAGAAGGGTCATTCACTGAAAAAACCTCCCTAATCTCATCATCTATGATGCTGATTAGGTCTTTCCCATTTATGTCGTTGACACATTTTGTCAGAGGATCATAACATTTGGCAATTTGGATTAACAACTTTACATCCGTGAATACTCCAAGAACCTCCAACTTCCCTATATCAAAATACCAAACATTACTAAGGGGGGCACAGGAATTTCTCTATGAGTATGTTGATCTAAATAAAATTAGGCCATTATGATCTTTACCCACCCTGGCATCTCTCATCCAATTCCCTCTATCATGGAGTCTGTCTACAGTAGAATCCCTAGGGTTTCTCAGAACTAGCTGCTTTAATCTAGCTGCCCCATTATTTGAATGAGGTAGTAATTGCATTAAATCCTCAAAGACACCTCTATCTTTGTATTCTATCTTCCTAGATAGTGCTCTCTTTGGTAGCATTTTTATATTAGGGTTTTCTTAGAACAATATATAAAAATCTGAGGAGAACCCTAAATACTTTTAGCTAGCAACACAATTTTCCTTGCAACTCGTTCACAGACTTCAAGAAAATTTTTAACTCAAAAAGAGACCTACCATGCACCTGCAAGTTCTTCACTTGAAAATGCTCCTTGAGGAAAATCCAGTTCGCCAGAAAAGCTTATGAGAGCGGTGAAAAGAAATAATGATTCTACTTTGATGTATAGCATTGCCAACTACTTACAATCCACCTGCACATAGCACATTAATTTCACCATTATTGAGACTTGGTGGCCTTGGAATTCACAAGGTGTGAACGTCATAGGGTAGAAAATTTGAATTCAATCCGTCGATTTTATTTCCTTTTAGCACATCGGATGATCAGAAAACAAAACCACACAACCCCTTTTTCACTTTTTTCCAAATGAGTTCTCAACCAATGAGAACATTTCAATTTAATCATGTGGGAAAAAATACAACTTACCTTCACTTTTCTTAGAGTAGATAGGTGTCACCCTATCACTAAAGTGCTAACCCAAAACTATCAAAAAAACCAAATCAAGATATAACGATAACCGTCAATGCTACTTAATTGGACAATCACCATATTTCAATAAAATTTTGGCCCCACAGTTTTCCTTACAAACCCCTATCAAATCATAGAGTGCCAAGTTAGATAGGTCAGCTAATGGAAGACCCCACCTCTCCCCAATGTTAAGAAAACTGACAAGCTTACATTTCATCACTACCTTTTAGCCAATTAAAAATAACCAACTCATCAACAGAAGGACCCACTTCAGTTCCAGTCATGAAACAAGATCAATGGCTATCGCTAAAGCGTTGACTTTAAATATCATGCATCTTACACCAGCATTACAATGATAGTCATTGATCTTTTTATTCCTTAACCCTCCAAGAAAGTAGGCCCCACTATGACACCCCATTTATCTTTCTGTTGAATCAAAAAACTACCACATCGTGAAGAACTAGTAGGTGGGACCTTTGAATTTTCTTCCTTGGTTTCGATCATCCTGACAACTACCACATCATAACCTTAGTAGCCAATTAAAAAAAAAGAAAACACATCAATATGACTTGGCACCTTTAGGGCCCACTACAAATCTTCTTCCTTTAAGAGAATCTAACAGTTCTCGCTAAAGCATAGGCTTAAATTTTTGACATCTTCTTCAACTATATAGTGACAGCCGTCAGATTAATCTAAGCTTTAACCTTTGAAAAGTGTGACCCCACAATTGCTATGTCACTAAAGACAAATGTCAACCCAAGAGAAATGCCACTGAGATTGACAAGTCAGAACCTACCATTGTTAGTGAGAAGTTTGATCGAATGCCTATTGCTAAAGTGTGATGCTTAAAAGGCTTTCATCTTGGTCCAATGGTATAATGACAATAGTTGATCTGATCCATTATTTAATTGTCAGCACACCCCTTTACTAGATAGGCCCGCTTGGACAAGTGGTGCTTCATCGCTAAAGCACTTGTTAGACATTCTGACAACAGGTAGTCTTGCAGTTTAATGACAACCACACATTTAAAGGGGTTGATACAATTGAAAATTTAATCAGAAACTTGGGCTCCAAAGGAAAAAACTAAAAGGTACCCCATCTGATAACCAAATGATGTAACATGTAAAGTGATGGGTTAAAAGGGGTTGAAAATTAGCACATGCATATTTTAGAGAATTAGTGAGCTGAAAAGGTAATGCAAAATTAGAAAAAGGCTTGAGACCAATCTAGGGCTTCCATCAAAACTAGGGTTTTCACCATAAAACCTAACCATCAGGTCTCTAAACTAGATCATTTTCAAAAATGTTAGCATAAAGCTAGAAACAACTACATAGTGATAACACCTTTCATGCTTAG
Source organism: Chamaecyparis obtusa (assembly GCA_027943335.1). Classification (NCBI taxonomy): domain Eukaryota; kingdom Viridiplantae; phylum Streptophyta; class Pinopsida; order Cupressales; family Cupressaceae; genus Chamaecyparis; species Chamaecyparis obtusa. The sequence continues at coordinate 254,312 of BSBK01003547.1, forward strand.
GAGTAGTCGTAGAATAGCGAGAGCACAATTGTCTCCACCTTTTTAAGAAGGTAACAAAGGATTCCCCTTGGTTTTTCTTCAAATTGCACAAGTCTAACATAGTGACTGATCTTGACAAGTTGTATGCGAAATGTTGAACAAATCTGTGGACAAGTTCCTCGAAAGTTTTGATGGGAGGAGTTATGTTGGTAAACCACTCCATGGCTTGGCCTTTGATACTCCTCAAAAATATTCTCATAAGATAGGATTCATCTTGGTGAAACTCAAAACTCATGATGTAGAACTGATGCACATGATCATGTGGGTCACCATTGCCGTCATACTTATCATACTGGGGGATTTCAACTTTTCTAGGAAAGTCCTTCATACTTACACTCCTGTCAAAAGGATTGGGACAAATAGAATCAAGTGAAAAGGAACTTTTAGGTGCCAACACCTTTTCCATCATACGCTTGAGTTTCTTGATCTCCTCTTCTTGAGAGGGTCCTTGTTTCTTCATTCTCCTATCCACATTGAAGTTGTAAGGGAATCTCACACCCTTGTTAATGAAGCTCTCTAGGAACCTATCCTTGTTTTGATGAAGATACTTCTCCACATATTGTTGGAATAGTGGCTCTTGTTGCATCCTCATAAAATCTTGATCATCAAAACTTGCACTACTTCCTCCATGTTGAGAGCCATGATGAGCTCGTTGGGAGGGTTTTTTCAAGTTCCTAGGAGGTTTTTGTCTCCTATGTTGTGAAATCCTCCTTCCTCTAGGACTAGGAGATCTTGAAGGGGTCCTTGACTACCTTTTGCTTCTTGGGGTTCTTGAGGGAGTAGATGGTGGAGAGTTGTTTCCACTGTTGGTACCCCTATTGTTGAATTGGTCATTGATTTGCTGGGCTAAAAGCCTATCTTGTTCTTCTTGGAATTCTTTTCTTTTCAACTCTAACAAGGCTTGTTTCTCTACCTCTAGGTGTCTAAACGTTTCTTCTTTAGCAGCTTGTTCATCCAAAAATGCCTTCTTTTCATGCTCAATCCTTTTAAGCCTTTCATTTGCATATCTTGAGGTTGTTTTGAGAGGAGAGTTCAGCCTTGAATGTTTAAACAATTCATTAGTAAATGTTGCATTCACATGAGCATCACCAGATTCATTGTTTTCATCTTCATGTTGTGACCATGCATCTTGGTGAGCTCGTGCATAATGTCTTTTAGCTCTTTGATGGGCATCTAAATATCTTGAGTTAATAGGGGGTGATTCAGGTTGATTTCCATCACCAAACAACATGTTATCCCTATGTCTTTGGAAAATGTCATCAAGATTTTTATCCATCAATTCTCTCTCCTTTCTAGTCATGGTGTACCTCATGTCCATATCTAATTCAGAAGGTGCTAAAGAGGTACTCAATTCACTAGGATTTCTCTTTGGGTCAAACCAAGCTTCATGCTCACTCCTAGGTGATTGATCAAAGATGGGTTCCTTTCTCTTTCACTTTTGATGAGTTTGGACTAAGGGTAACTGGTCAAAGACAACTTGAGGTCTTTTTCCTTGACTGACTTGGTACCTTGCCATAATTGACATGAAAGAAAAAGACCCTTGGTGATAAGATGACCTTACAAAACATTAATACCAAACTAGGATAGTAAAAGTGTTCAATTGTCCAAAAAGAAATGGTGAGATAGAAAGTTGCAAAAGGTGTAAACCAACACTGCCATAGAGGTTTATAATAAAAGGATGAGTATCCTAACAAATATGGACCAGGAGGATGGATTTAACCAAATATATTTGAAATTGAAATTGAATTTATATGGAAGTGAATTGGACAAAAGAGTACTGAAACTCTCCAAGTGTGTTACCAAAGACTCTAAAGGTGTACTTTTTCAACAAGGATGATTCTTGAATTATCAATTTCAAGAAAGATTACTTTGTAAAATCAAAGAATACTAATTCAAGGGGTCAAAACATAGGAACCCAAGGTATAAACAGGTTTCTAGCTACAAGGTAGGAGACTTACTAAAATCTTGTCAACTAAGGAAACACTGAAACTAGCATGAAACAAATAGCAAAAAGACTCTGTGCAACAGTTTCCAAGAAAATAGGATGATACAATCTGACCAGGTGATATTTCGCACTAAGAAGTGTGACATTTTCCAGGTAGCCTGTGCGATACAATCTAGGCAAGTAGTGCGATAGTTTTTCACTAACGAACTATCACATAATAAATCTCACTACATTGTGTGATGAAGTTTGAGAATCGTACGACTCTTGACCAATGAGTGTCTAAAGTCTCATTTTTAAGGGAAATTCAGTCAACATTTCAATTTTATGGTTCAATTTTTTGATTTCAAGTACAGTACTAGCAATAATCAATCAAGTTTGCAAATAGTAGGTGATCAAACATGTCATAAAACACTTGCATAAGGGCAAAATAAACCTTGCCAAGACAAGAAATTGTGATATCAAAGAAATAAAATCCTATGAATGCTACCATGATGTTTGATGTTTGAGAATGTTTGCATGGGTAGATCACAGCAAGGACACTTAAAGCACTTACTAGCCTAAAAAGACAATGGCTCAATACTTAACAACTTGGCCCACACTTGATGTCCCATTGCCTCACACAAAGTGGTTGCCCACAATAGATATTGGCTTTTTCGTGGAAGTGCCAATGACACAACCAAAGGAACACAAATGGTGAGTAATCTTGGGGTGATTTGAGTTAGTCCACTAGGATCAATCCTTGCACTAAGAAGCTAAGTGGAAAAATAGGATGGCTGCTATCTATGATTCTTAGTAAGGGCTTTCGTTTGTAATACCCCTCTTGCTCCCCAAAGGGACTCCTTACCTTGCAGCAAGTAACAGACCTCATGGCCATAAGAGTACCTTAAGCATTCTTGCTCAACACTTTCCTCATGGTCACAATCCCACAAGTACTGACATCAAGCAAAGACAAGTAATACATCTACCAAGGTTTTGTGTCCTTGATAGCCTTGAGTTTATAGTGGGTCAGAATAGCTGGTGAAAATCTTGTCCCCACTTGGGTCATTCCTCTCAATTTCTCAAGAGCAGGCCCACTAAAGGATTCTAAAACTAAACAAAGAGTGGATCAACCTTTGAGTTTCAAGATTGTTGGTTCACCTCAAGGATGAAGAGCATACTCTCCTAGCTCAAAAATTTCTCCCAAACACACCAAGCAAAGGTTCAATTACCCTCTTTCTTTCAAAATCCAAAGATGGGTCAAGAATTATGTTTTACCACAAGGGTGAAGAGCATACTCTCCTACCACCAAAAGATTCCTACAAAAAGATATTAAGTGCCTATGAAAGGAAACAACTAGTATATGTTGCACTTAAAATGAAATCAATTAAACAAGAACTTGATTGGTTTTTATGCTTTTGGGCAGCCATGCAAGAAAGGATTAGTAGCCCTTGCACATTTGAAGCTTTGACATGCATTCTTTTAAGCAAACATTTCAAGAAAATGAGAGCACCTACAAGAACAACTAGTTAGCCCTAAAAGGGTTAGCACATCAAAACCAATTAAAATCTATAAATCAAACTCTATTCTACCATAGCAAATAAAAAATCTGAATCAAATAGATCAAAACTTGCAAAGAAATTTCCAAAACTACTCACTGCCAGGCATGTGCGATAGTTCAGTTTCCAGAAGAATTGCATGATACTTCTTTGTGTACTGGTGTGATACTTTATCTTTGTGCAATAGTTTGTAATACCTATTTGCGATAAAGAACAATAGGATAGTGTTACAGAATTTGCAAGGGCGCATGATACTTTAATTGGTAAAGTATCACACTGGTATACAAGAAACTATTGTATGACACTGGAAGACTGTCGCATGATAGTTCTATCAAAAAAATAGAGAGACGAAACAACAAACTAAAATGATGATGAAAAATTGATAGAAATGCATAAAAAGAAGGACAAAACAAGAGTGTTCTTCCCCACGGTGGGTGTCAAAAATGTACAAAATAAATAGTGCACTTCTCTAAGTCATTACTTCCAAGAGAATCCATGAATGAGAAACCTTGAGAAAGAGAACTAGAGCTCCCTAGGTATGGAGTCACAAGGATGTGTATAATGCTCTTAGCTAGAGCTATTGAAGAATGCAACCTTGCTAGTAAACCACACAATGGGAGATTCAGAGAGACAAAGGCAAGACTTCCAATATCCTCAAGAATCAACAATGAAGATGCAATGAAACTATGCTAAGAATGAAGATGAAAGTTAAGCTATGAAAGGAAAGTATTACAAGCCTTGCTAATTAATCTATGTGAGCTAATCTATAGCATAAAGGAAACTAAGCTAGATGTCATGAAATTTTAAGCTAAGAATCCATGAAGATTGCCAAAAGCTCCAAAGTCTCCAAGAAATCATGCAGCATAAGATTAATATTCAAAGTTGGGATCCTAGAATGAGAAAAGAGCTCTCCTTTTAAAGGAATTGAAAAGGAATGGACCATGGAGATTAAGAGGAAAAAGATTTAATCAAGGGTGGAGCTTGAAAGAGGAGAAATCCATGTGCACAAATATCCTCCAATGAGAAAATAAGAGCTCACTTTTGTGTCCATATGAGACAAAAAGTTCTTTTCTTCTTTTTATAAAATAAGAATAATGCTTTATTTGTGCAACTTAGGATAAGAGGAAAAGTGGGAGATTTTTTATTTAATAAAAGGGGAGGAATTTCCTTTTAAATAAATAAAGACTTAGGATAAAATGGTTAGCCCATAGAATAATCAAATAAATGATAAAATAGGATTTGATCAAGGAAATTGATATAATTGAAAAATGTTGATTTTTGAAAATATTGATTCAGGGATTTGATAAATTCTTGAATGGGGGCCCAATATCTAGGTGAACATTTTAGGGTGCATACACAACAACCCCTAGGAAGTCCTCATGACCCCGTTCAACACATTTTGAATGCTCAAGTGTGTCCTAAAGAGTCGTAGGAAACACTTGATCATTCAAATGTGTCGAAAGGGGTCATGCGGACTTCCTAGGGGTCCTCTTATGCGTTATCACATGTTAGGACCCCTAAGAAGTCCTCATGAACCCATTTGACACATTACAACCCTCAAGTGTGTCCTAAGGGGTCCAACAACCCCTTAGGACACACTTGAGAATTTCAATGTGGCAAAACGGATCATGGGGACTTCCTAGGGGTGCTAATATGCCTTATCACATGTTAGGACCCCTAAGAAGACCTCATGACCCCATTCGACACATTAGAACCCTCAAGTGTGTCCTAAGAAGTCCTATGACTCTTTAAGACACACTTGAGCATTAAAATGTGTCGAAAGGGGTCATGATGACTTCCTAGGGGTCCTAGTATGCCTTATCACACGTCAGGACCCCTAGGAAGTCCTCATAACCCCTTTTGACACTTTAGAACCCTCTAGTGTGTCCTAAGGGGTCCTACGACACCTTAGGTAACACTTGACCATTCCAATGTGTCCAAAGGGGTCATGAGGACTTCCTAGGGTTCCTAGTATGCATTATCAAGTGTTAGGACCCCTAAGAAGTCCTCATGATCATTTTTGACACATTAGAACCCTGAATGTGTCCTAAGGGGTCCTACAACCCCTTAAGACATAAATGAGCATTCAAATGTGTTGAAAGGGGTCATGAGGACTTCCTAGGGGTCCTAGTATGCCTTATTACATGTTAGGACCCCTAGGAAGTCCTCATGACCCCATTCAACACATTAGAACCCTCAAGTGTGTCCTAAGGGGTCCTACGACTCTTTAGGACATGCTTGAGCATTAAAATGTGTTGAAAGGGGTCATGAGGACTTCCTAGGGGTCCTAGTATGCCTTATCATGCATTAGGACCCATAGGAAGTCCTCATGACCCCTTTCAACACTTTAAAACCCTGAAGTGTGTCCTAAGGGGTCCTACGACCTCTTAGGACACACTTCACAATTCCAATGTGTTAAAAGGGGTCATGAGGACTTCCTAGGGGTCCTAGTATGCCTTATCATGTGTTAGGACCCCTAGGAAGTCCTCGTGACCCTTTTGGACACATTAGAACCCTCAAGTGTGTCCTAAGGGGTCCTACAACCCCTAAGGACACACTTAAGCATTCAAATATGTCAAAAGGGGTCATGAAGACTACCTAGGGTTCCTAGTATGCCTTATCATGGGTTAGGACACCTAGGAAGTCCTCATGACCCCTTTCGATAGATTAGAACACTCAAGTGTGTCCTAAGGGGTCCTACGACCCCTTAGGACACACTTGAGCATTCAAATATGTTGAAAGGGATCATAAGGACTTCCTAGAGGTCCTAGTACACCTTGTCACATGTTAGGACCCCTAGGAAGTCCTCATGACCCCATTCGACACATTAGAAACCTCAAGTGTGTCCTAAGTAGTCCTACAACACCATAGATACACTCGAGCATTCCAATGTGTTGAAATGGTTCATGAGGACTTCCTAGGGTTCCTAGTATGCCTTATCACACATTAAGACCACTAGGAAGTCTTGATGACCCCATTTGACACATTAGAACCCTCAAGTCTGTCATAAGGGGTCCTACGACCCCTTAGGACACACTTGAGTATTCCAATGTGTCAAATGGGGTCATGAGGACTTCTTAGGGGTCCTAGTATGCCTTATCATGCGTTAGGACCCTTAGGAAGTCCTCATGACCCCATTCAACACATTAGAACCCTCAAGTATTTCCTAAGGGGTTCTACAACTCTTTAGGACACACTTGAGCATTCCAATGTGTTGAAAGGGGTCATGAGGACTTCCTAGGGGCCCTAGTACACCTTATCACATGTTAGGACCCCTAGGAAGTCATCATGACCACTTTCGAGACTTTAGAACCCTAAAGTGTGTCCTAAGGGGTTCTATGACCCCTTAGGGCATAGCTGAGCATTCAAATGTGTCGAAAGAGGTCATGAGGACTTCCTAGGTGTCCTAGTATGCCTTATCATGCATTAGGACCCCTAGGAAGTCCTCATGACCTCTTTTGACACATTAGAATGCTCAAGTGTTTCCTAAGGAGTCCTACGACCTTGTAGGACACACTTAAGCATTCCAATGTGTCGAAAGGGGTCATGAGGACTTCTTAGGGGTCCTAGTATGCCTTGTCACATGTTAGGACCCCTAGGAAGTCCCCATGACACTTTTTAACACATTTGAATGTGGAAGTGTGTCCTAAGGGGTCATACGACTCTTTAGAACACACTTGAGCATTCAAATATGTTGAAAGGGGTCATGAGGACTTCCTAGGAGTCCTAGTATGCCTTATCACACATTAGGACCTCTAGGAAGTCCTCATGACCCCTTTTGACACATTAGAACCCTCAAGTGGGTTCCTATGACCCCTTAGGACACACTTGAGCATTCAAATGTGTTAAAATGGGTCATGAGGACTATCTAGGGGTCCTAGTACACCTTATCACGCATTAGGATTCCTAGGAAGTCCTCATGACCTCATTCCACACATTAGAACCCTCAAGTGTGTTGTAAGGGGTCGTACAACTACTTAGGACACACTTGAGAATTCCAATATGTTGAAATGGATTGTGAGGACTTCCTTGGGTTCCTAGTATGCCTTATCATGCATTAGGACTCCTAGGAAGTCCTCATGACCCCATTCAACACACTAGAGCCCTCAAGTGTGTCCTAAGTGGTCCTACAACTCCTTAGAACACACTTGAGTATTCCAATGTGTCAAAAGGGGTCATGAGGACTTCCTAGGGATCCTAGTACTCCTTATCACGCATTAGGACCCCTAAGAAGTCTTCATGACCCCTTTTGGCACCTTAGAACCCTCAAGTGTGTCATAAGGGGTCCTACGACCCCTTAGGACACACTTTAGCATTCAAATGTCTCGAAAGGGGTCATGAAGACTTCCTAGGGGTCCTAGTATGCCTTATCACATGTTAGGACCCCTAAGAAGTCCTCATGACCCCATTCGACACATTAGAACCCTCAAGTGTGTCCTAAGGGGTCCTACGACTATTTAGGACACACTTGAGCATTCAAATGTGTCAAAAGGGGTCATGAGGACTTTCTAGGGGTTCTAGTACGCCTTATCATGTGTTAGAACCCCTAGGAAGTCCTCATTGTGTGTGTGAATTTTGTACCTACCTATAGACACAACACTTTAGTAAAACATTAGAGGTTAGTCAAAAACCAAAATCGTGCAATGAAATGGAAATTAAATTAACCAGGTGATTTACTGCCTTGTAGTAGGTGTGAGTATGATACTCTTAGATCAGACTGAGACCAGTGACAATGCAACACCTAAAGGAAGGATTTGAATGCAAAATATGAAAGATTATGAATACAGATTAAGCTATATTATTGTATTTTCTATGCAATAATATGAAAAATTGTATGAAATTATTCTAGAATGAATGAAATAATATGCAGATTTGATCTAAGAATGCTATGAATGAGATGGAACTATGATATGAAACCATGAAAAACTATGAAAGATCTCACAAATCACCTATCACAAGTCCTCAATCCTCTAATCACCAATTCACCAGAGTAATTGTGCAAATTCAAGTATTTTTTTATTGAAAGGTTGAGAGAGAGAGAGAGAGAGAGAGATTATGAAGAGCTAAGCCTTGATTTTATAGAAATCCAAGGCTTGAGGATGCAAGAGAAAAGCCATAAATCACTCTTGATAAACTCAGGTTGATTTTTAAGTTATCAGGAATTTAGAGATAATTAACTCACAAAAATCATGCAAAAGCAGAGTTTTACTGAAAATAAATCAAATTTCAACTCATCATCAGATGTTGAGTTTCAATTTTAAAATTGATTGTTAATTTCTAGTTGTCTTCTTTTCAGATTGTGCATGATTTAATTATAAACTAATTTAAAATAAATTTATTTATTTTCAACTTGACTAATTTTAAAATTTAAAACAATTGATTTATGGGTTAATCAATTATTAAATCAAAATTTTATTCAAAAACTATATTATTAAAAATTGACAATTGACATGAATTAATTAAATAAGAATTTAATCAATTAGTCATAAGATTTTTTATTTATTGTCAAAATTAAATAATACAATTTAGGAATAAATATAATTAAATGTAATTAAACAATTAAGTGGTGGTATTAAATATAATTAATTAAATATTCAGAATATTCAATTAATCAAACTTTAGGATAAATAAGATTTATCGCCAAATAATTATTAAATTAAGAATAATTATGATAAATTAGGAATATTTCTAGGAATATTCACCAATGCAGAATTAAGATAAAATCAATTAGATTCGATAATATGTAGATGTACCTTAGGTTAGGACTTTGATGTCAATTTCGTTCGAATTGAAGTTGTAGAAGGTTAATGAACTTAGAGCCCATTTTTGGGGTATTACATTTTGCCCCTCTTTGAATTAATGTGCGAAGCAAAGTGGTTCAAAGAATAATCTGTGTATGATAAAGATGTATAAGATTGATTTGAAAGATGAACCGATTCTGAGATAGAAATCAATTGAAGGATTGAAAAGAGAGATATCGACCCAGGCCCAGAATGACCAGGAATTGAGATGATGCTAGCTATATCAACAATGAACTGGTGATTACGAAAACGTGCCAAAATGCTTGATTTTGAACCTTATGATTGTGAAGAAGCGAGTGACCGATTCCAAACCTCAATGTCCTTGTATGAATCATATTGGTATCACATCTTAACCCATCAGTTATGAAGAACCAAGGAAATAACACTAATGAACTGATGGTTATGAAAAGCTGAGACAGTTTACAAGATAGATTTAGGATACCAGATTGATATGGATCTCGATGAATCTGATATGCCTCAAGAGAGGATAGATTTTCCCCAAGCGATGAAAACTTTAGATGAATTGGCAACTAGACGTGGTTGTTGTCTTGATCACTAAGGAAAGATATTGATTACAAATTTAGATTTATAGACTTGAATGATGTGCAATACCATGCCCCCTTCAGGATTAAAATTGAAATCTGACAAGAAAAGTCAGCGTTATAGTTTATAAGCATGTTTTATTGATTTGGGAAGTGGTTGTACACATCGGAGAATGTGTTCTACATCATTTAGAGGTCTTGAAGACCAAGTTTGACTAGGTTAAACCATGAATTGACCATAATTGACCAAGTTGAAATTTTGATAGTTTGATGTAAGATAATCAGTTAAGTTGAATTTTGGATTTCTATGATGATTGAAGGTTGACTGTGCAAGAAGTTGACAATATAAATGATCTCAGATTTTGATTTTGATCCTGAAAAAGGATTCTACTTGCTATTGCATTGGATGGACCTTTGTGTAAGATTTAACTCTTGTAGTCATGTTTAGCATTTTTGGTTTTGAAGAATCGTTTAAGTGTTCAAGCAATTTGTGAGATCATGCAAAGTGTAAAATGAAATGCAAACCTAGGACCTAGGACCTAGTCACTGATCATGTGTCAGTCATTTTCATCATTGACTTTTTAGGTAACTAGATAAATCAATACAATGCCCACTAGTTATGAAACCATAGACATATGAATATCGATTTGTATGCTCAAGGAATCAATACAACACCCACTAGTTAGGCAACCATGGACATATGAATATTGATTTTATTTTTGGAATGTCAGATTAGATATAACCACCAAGGCACAAATGCCAGGATGACCTGAATATCATGTCCATTTTGATATAGAAATTTGTATAAGCATCAAAATATAAACATCGTGATGACCAGAATATGCCTTGCATTACAAATACAACAAGCAGTCAAGAGATCATTTGAAATCCACTATGAATTACCTGTAGTGACCCTTTATTGTTCACATCCTTAGGTAAGATTGTGTTTCACAATAGGAGAAAGAACTTACTCAAAAAGACAATAGTGAGATCAAACTTCCTTGAATTTTTTGCGTATCAATTGTCGAGGTACTGATGGCCATCAAATTTGAGATAGAGGCTCTTATAGACAAACACAATTTCAATCCAGAATTTCTAAAGTTGTTAGATTTTCACATACAAGCAGAAGACAAAGAAAAGATTATGCCCTCAGTCATCACTCTCTAAATCCTGTAAAGGACACCAGCGAAGAGCTCAAAGGACATAATATGCAAAAATCTCAATGCGAATCAGTAAGCATACGAGGAGATAAAAGCATGTAAAAATCATAGATTGTTTTCATTTTGATGTTTGATTGCATTGTTGTAGATGCAAAATCCTTTTTGGAGAGGAGACAAATTGACTGACTTGGATGAAGCTTCAAAGGACTCTGACTAGATATGACTCATCTCAGATGTACTTGAGGCCATAGGATATGACATTGATTTCCCCCAAGTGTTAGGCATTGATAAAATAAAGACGCTTGAGTCGATTGGTGTATAGACCGACTTATTGAAAACAAGAATGCGGAAACAAACTGGGAAATATGTACAAACTAAAGCAAGATTGAAAGCTAGGAAAGACCAAGATTGCACTAATAGATGGAGCATTTTGAAACAAGTGGTGCTCTTTTGCTGGTTTTTCACCATCTTGGCAGAGATTCTATTTTTTCTACAAAGGCGCTTGTTTCCAGGTTTTCACCAAGGCACTTTTTCTTTTTTTCTCATTTTTTCGTATTTTTTATTTTTCCAATTTTTTTGATATTTTTGATATTTTTTTATTTTTTTGTGAATCATCAAGGCACTCATTGGTAGGTTTTCACCAAGATGTTCATTTTTTCAAGACTTTTTCATATTTTAAAGATTTTTTCAAGACATTTTACCATGCACTGAATGCCTTAGGCATAGGATTTCTTCAGATGGAGAATGTTGATTGGTTCTCAAAGCTATTCTCCTTTAGTCATTGAGAGTTGATAGGCTCCAGAGCCAAAAGTCACAGTGATAAAAAGGGACCCAACTAGTTGGGTTCAAACTTCCCCTTGCGTTCTCTATGTGATTGATTTTTAGGATTCTCTCTCAAGACTAGATCGCCAACCTAAAATTTTGTGTCTGACTTTCTTATTGTAACCTCTAGACATTCTCTTCTGATATACTCTAAGATGATCATACATTGCTTGTCTGTGCTCATCTAGTAGTTCAATTTCTTGCAACCTAGACACTCTATAGTCATCATCAATTACTAGATCATGCATTCTGATTCTTAGTGATGGAATTTCAACCTCAATAGGCAGTACTGCTTCAGACCCATCAACTAAAGAGAAAGGTGTAGCCCCAGTGGGTGTTCTAATACTTGTTCTATAGGCCCAGAGATCTAGATTGGTCATGAGATGCCAGTCGCTTCCTATCTTATTAACTATACAGTGCAAGATTTTCAATAGATTCTTATTAGAAGCCTATGCTTGTCCATTCCCTTGAGGATAGTAGATAGATGACCAATGTTGTGTAATATTGAATTTGGCACATAGATCATCTAAGTCTTTTTTCTTGAATTTTCCACCATTATCTATGACTATAGAATATGGAATACCATACCGACATATGATGTAGTTCAAGATGAACATATATATTTTTTTCCTAGTTGTTTTTGTCAAAGGGACTGCTTCTACCCATTTTGTAAAATAATCTATAGCTGTGATTATATAGGTATGTCCATTAGAAGAATGGGGATGTATGGCTCCTATAAGATCAAATGCCCATTGGTGAAAAGGCCATTGTTTAGTAAAGGGAATTAGATCTCTCCCTGGTGCATGAATTAAGTTACCATGTACTTGGCACTTTTGACAGTTCTTAGCAAACTTGATAGCATCTTTCTCCATTTCACGCCAATAGTACCCAACCCTTATAAGTTTTTGAGCTAGTGTTAAACTGTTTGAGTGTGACCCACATATACCTTCATGGACTTCCTCTAATGCATGTTGAGACTCTTCCCATTCTAAACATCTAAGTAGTGTACCATCTAGACCTCATTTATCCAGATTGTGACCAATGATAACATATTGGGAGGCATTATAGATAAGGTATCAGGAATGATTTGGTCTTTGAGATAGGAGAATAGGTTTTCATATCTTGATGAATCATGTCCTACAATAGTGCAAATCATGCAAGTTTTAGGGGAATCATATGCACGATAAGATAGTGATTCCACCAGGAACTCATAGCGTAGCTCATGTTCAGGCTGTTGTAATAAAGTAGATAGCCTTGCCATGGCATCAGCAACCTTGTTCTGTATTCTAGGTATTTTCTCAAAGGTGATAGATATGAAGTATTTATTGAGATCATCTACCATTCTCTTATATGGAATGAGCTTTTCATCTTTAGTTTGGTACACATCATTGACTTGGTGGATTACAAGTTGGGAGTCTCCATGAACGTGTATCTATGTCACTCTCCACTCGATTGCTATTTTCATACCATTTAAAAGGGCTTCATATTTAGCAATATTGTTGGTACAAGGAAATTTGATTCTAAATGCTTTTGGGATTAAGTATCCTTGAGGAGTTATGAACAATATGCCTACTCTAGATCCATTCTGTGTGTAGGAGTCATCCAAGAACAATTTCCATTCTCTAGAAGAAAGATTCATGATAGAGGAATCTAGAAATTCCATTTGCATAGGTGTATCATCAAATAAAGGTGCATCTGCTAATTGATCAGCAATCTCTTGTCCTTTTCTAGCCTTTCTTTCAATATATTCAATGTCAAATTCACTTAAGAGCATAACCCATTTAGCCAATCTACCCGTGAGGGCAGCTTTGCTTAGTAGGTATTTTAGTGGATCAATCTTAGCTACCAAATGCGTGGTATGAGCCAGCATATAATGTCTCAATTTTTGTGACAGAAATATCATAGCTAGACAAGCCTTTTCAATCATAGAATAGTTCTTTTCGTATGCCACCAATGTTCTACTAATATAGTATATAGCTCTTTATTTCTTATTCTCGTCATGATGTTCAAGTAGTGCCCCCAATGATGTATCTATAGCAGAGACATATAAGATCAATGGCTTCCCCTATATAGGAGGCATCAAGATAAGATGATTTGATAGATATCATTTGATATGATCAAAGTTCTTTTCACATTCCTCACTCCATGCAAAGGTCACACCTTTATCTAATGTCTTTGTAAAAGGTTGTGATATGTCTGCTAGTTGAGATATGAAGCATCTGATAGATTGAACCCTCCCTTGCAATGTTATCATTTGACTGATGTTCTTTGGGGGTTCCATCTGTAAGGAAACTTACCTATGAAAATAGCTTCCTACACTAATCTCTAAAAGAAAGTATTGTGCAAATTATTTTTAAATCCTTACAATTTTAGATTTGTTAACTACTTTAACAAAGATATTGCAGCCATATACCATGCATATAGAAAATAGATAGAGAAGATTGAAACACATAAACACAAAGATATGTCAATGGGGAAAAACCTTTCGGTAAAACAACCCCACCCCTCCAAAACCTACACAATGTATTATCTTCAACACAAAGACTACAACACACTTGCAATGCAAGTTCTTTCAAGAGATGAGAGACTAGTAAAACTTATATCTTTCCCATAGAAGCAGCATCATATATATAAACTCCTTAGGACCCAACAAATACCCAAAAAAGGAGTTTGGCATCCAACCACCAAGACCCATGCACAAAGCCACATGTACATAGCTATTACATGCAATCCCAAGAATAGGTGTCCATCCCTAGAATAGACTATGAGAGCTTGTCATAGAATCCACCAAAAAATAACAGTCACAAGAGAAGTGTAAGAGAATCTATCATACCAACCTATTTTTGGCATATTCTCTTACACACAGCAACCAGTTCTTCTTGGGCACCCAAATAGGTCCAAGTCATAAGATGCTCTTACACCTCTCATAGAACATTCCTTAAATAGTTCTTATGCATCATAGGAATCTGTCATGACCATTTTAGTCATGATCTCCTTATGCACAAGATGCTGACACATCAAGTGGAGTGACACATCAACATGCCAACTAGACATGTACACTCATACTTAATTTCATTATTTGAAAAAAAATACATTTACAAAACAAATAATAAGAATAGGAATTATCCAAGGTTGAGACACCTTATTCCTAATATTCTCCCACTTTTTGAACACCTTGTAAGAGCAACAGGAACATAACAGGAACTTTAACCGCTATAGGCCAAAAGGCCCATAGACTCTGAACACCATCTAAACTTCTTAGTGCCCACTGGTTTCGTTAATGCATCTGCAACATTCTTCATAGTATCTACCTTCTCAAAATTTACCTTTCCATCTTCCACCATATCTCTCACAAAGTGAAACTGCACATCAATGTGCTTCGTTCTAGCATGGAAAGTTGGATTCTTTGCAAGGAAAATAGCATTTTGACTGTCACACCAAATAGTAATCTATTTTTCATCAACACCAACATCAGAACACAATCTCCTAAAACAAATGGCTTCCTTACAAGCATGAGTAGCAACCATGTACTTAGCTTTTGTAGTGGACAAAGAAACCACAGGTTGTCACTTACTCATCCAACTAATGGCACCACCAAACATAGTGAACACATAAGCACTGGTGGATCTCCTGCTATCAATATCACTTCCCCAATCTAAATCCACAAACCCATGAATACAAACTAAATGCGAAGATCCAGAAGAGTTACCATGATAACATATGGAGTAATCTAATGTACCCCTCAAATATCTAAATACTTGCTTAACTACATCCCAATGTACCCATCCAGGGTTAGCCATAAATGGACTTAGGACTCCCACTGCTTGGGCAATGTTTGGTCTAGTATAGACCATAGCATACATAAGACTACCAACTGCACTACCATAAGGTACTCTACTCATGTCCTCCACCTCACTAGGAGATTTTGGACAATCATCTACAGATAACTTTGTTCCCATAGAAACAAGAACACAAAGAGGTCTACAATTTGTCATGTTGAACCTGTCCAACATAGACTTCACATACTTACTCTAACTGAGCCAAAGTTTTCTGTTAGACCTATCTCTACTAATTTCCATACCCAAGATGTACCTAGATGCCCCAAGATCTTTCATCTCAAACTGTGTTGACAACTGAGATTTAAAATTAGAAATCATACCCTTACCCTTCCCAAATAGAAACATATCATCAACATATAATGCAACAATAAGAGGGCGACCATTTTCAACTCTGAAATAAACACAATAATCTGATTTCAATCTTACAAATCCAATTGACAACACAAAGTCATCAAACTTAAGGTACCACATCCTAGGAGATTTCTTCAAACCATATAGAGATTTCTTTAATCTGTAAACTAAGGATTCTTTACCTTTAACAATGTAGTGCTCAGGCTATGACATATAAATCTCTTCCTCCAAATCACCATGAAGGAAAGTTGTCTTCACATCCATCTATTCTATCTCTAAATCATATGATTTAGCAAGAGATAATAGAAATCTAATGGATGTCAACTTTTCAACAGGAGAGAATATTTCACCATAATCTATTCCCTCTACCTATGAATACCCCTTTGCAACCAATCTAGCTTTGTACCTTTCAACATTGCCATCTGCATAGAATTTCTTCTTGAACACCCATTTACAGCCAACAGATTTTCTCCCTTTAGGAAAAGGTACAAGGTCCCAAGGTTTTTTTTTCTCCAATGAAGCCATCTCATCATCCATAGCCTCAATCTAGGAACCTGCATCTTCCATGCCCAAAGCCTCTTTCATAGATCTAGGCTCAGGTGTGTTAGTAATCAAAGAAAAATCACAACTCGAATCTAACATAGAATAACCAAACCTTTCTGGTTACTTTCTTTCTCTCATGGATCTCCTCAAGGGCTGAGGTTGAGGTTGTTCTTCCTCTTCTTCTGAACTATCAAATTTGCTAGAGCTCTCATCATCATTAGACCCAACATGGTCCCTCTATTCAGTCTTCTTAGGGGTAGGAGGCAACTGAACAACATCTTTTTCCTTTTCTTTTTCATCTGGTTGTAGCACAATAGGAGAAGATGTTAGCTCTCTGAATATACCATTTCTACTACACAACACCTTACTAGTCACAGGATCCCAAAGCTTGTATCCTTTCACACCAACACTATATCTGATGAAAATACATTTGACAGCTTTGTTTTCCAACTTAGATCTTTTCTCCTTTAGAACATGTGCATAAGCTTCACAACCAAAAACATGAAGATGTCTAATTGAAGGATTCTTACCAAACCACACCTCCATGGGTGTCTTACCAACAAGAGCTAATGTAGGAGATCTGTTAACTAGATAGCAAGTAGTGGCCACAGCTTCGGCCCAAAACCTTTATTCTAAACCAACTCCACTAAGCATACTCCTAGCCTTCTCCATCAGTGTCCTATTGTTTCTCTTTGCAACTCCATTTTTCTATGGGGTATAAGGAGTTGTATTATGCCTCTAAATACCTTGTTCTTTATAGAATTGTTCAAACTCTACTGAGAAAAACTCATGACCATTATCAGTTCTCACACACTTAATCTTCTTACTAGTCTAGTTCTCTACGAGGGCTTTAAATTCCTTAAACCGACTAAAGACTTGTGTCTTACTTTTAAGGAAATAAATCCAAGTCCTTCTACTTTAATCATCTATGAAAGATACCAAAAATATAGACTTGGAGATTGAAGGAACTTTTACTAGACCAAATACATTAGAATGAATAAGATCCAAAACATGAGAAGATTTGTGAGAACTAGAGTAAAACTAAACATAATTTTGTTTACCATAGACACAGTGTTCGTAGAAGTCAAACTCGAGATTGCAATCAATTAATCCCTCAAAAAAGTTTTTATTCTTCAGGGTCCTAAGACCCTTCTCACCAATGTGGCCAAATCTCATATGCTACAACATCATTTTTTCTGCAGGAAGCTTTCCTTCCAAAGTGTTTGCACCCTTAGGTACACTTACTGCACTACCATTGGAACCCATTGCCATAGTCTTCTTTACTACTTGTTCAGATGGTGGGGATGAAATGATAGCCATTCTCTTCTTTAAAATAGAAGAACTATTGCACTGAGCAATGCATGCTTCAAGCTAAAACAAAGTACCTCACCTAGTACCTCTAGCAACCACCATAGAACCTCTCATCATCTTGCATCCATATTTTAAAAAGACAACTTGCACGCCTACATCATTTAGCATACTTAAAGATAATAGGTTTCATGCCAAACCCAAAATGTGCATAACTCCATTGATTCCCTTTACTTGTCCATCAAGAAATCTGATAGTGACCCTTCCACGTCCAACTATCTTTGGGTGAGAATCATCACCCAAGTAAACCTTTCCACCATCAAACTCTTCATATTTCAAGAACCAGTTCCAATGAGAGGTCATGTGAAAGGAAGCACCCAAGTCAACTAACCACACATCATTAGATGCGTGGGCTGCCAAAGTTTCAATAAAAGCATCTCCATCTTCTTGAGATTTTTTCGAAGCTGAATCTGAGTCTTTCTTCTTCTTCTTCAGTTCTTTGCAGTCCCTCCAGAAGTGGAAAATTTTATCATAGTTGCAACATTTCACCTTGGACTTTCCAGGAGTCTTAGAACTCCCATGGGATTTGGATCTACCCTTCTTTGACTTGTTGTCATTCTGCTTTCCTCTGTCATTGGATCTCCCACGAACAACAAGGGCTTCCTTAGATGAATCCAAAGTCTTTCTTCGCATCTCCTCAGATAGCAGTGAAGACACCACATCATCCATATGGAATGTGACTATAGTACTTTCAAGAGCCATCACAAGATGGTCCCATGAATCTGGTAAGGAACAAATCAAGGTCATACAATGATCCTCCTCCTCAATCTTGGCACCGGATGATGCCAAATGTGAAATCAATAAATTGAATGCATTGAGATGATCAGTTAAAAATCCTCCTTCCTCCATTCTTAAAGAATACAACTTCTTTCTTAGGAAAAACTTATTCACCAGAGATTTGGCCTGATACATAGACCCAAGTCATTGCCACAAAGAATTTGTAGTAGTCTCATCAAGAACATTCAAAAGAATGACATCTGCTAGACAAAGTCTGATGAGACCCTTAGCCTTCTAATCCTTGATCTCCCAATCTACTTGAGATATCACTGCAGGTTTCACATCAAGTGAAGTAGCCTCCCATAGATTATGGTCTTCAAGCATGTCTTCCATCTTGAGTTTCCACAACTCAAAATTAGTGCCATTAAATTTATCCACCTCCATTATACTGTATGAGGAACTCGCCATCTCAATCTAAAAATAAGATTTAGAATTCTCTACACAAAACTCCCACTCAACTTGAGATTAGCTCAAAAATCCCTACCCAACAACTAGGATCAAAATTTGATCAGGCTTTGATACCACTTGTAAGGAAACTCAGGTGCGGAAACAACTTCCTACACTAATCTCTAAAGGAAAGTATTGTGCAAATTCTTTTTAAATCCTCACAATTTCAGATTCATTAACTACTTTAACAAAGATATTACAGCCATATACCATGCATATAGAAAATACATAGAGAAGATTGAAACACATAAACACAAAGATATGCCGGTAGGGAAAAACATTTTGGTAAAACATAATCCTCCATAGTTTTATGCATCATGTCATGAAAGATAGATGTCATAGCTCTCTGACATGTAGCACTAGCATTTTTAAGCCCAAATGGCATGACATTCCAACAGAAGGTACCCCATGTATATGTGAAAGCAATTTTCTCTTGATCTTCTAGAGCAATTTTTATTTGATTATATCAAGAAAAACCATCCATTAAAGAATACATTTCAAAACCCACCGTCATGTCCACTATCATATCAATGTTAGGTAGTGGAAAATCATCCTTAGGGCATGCTTTGTTTACATCTCTATAATCTATGCATACTCTTATAGATTTTTTGGGTTTAGAAATAGGTACAATATTAGAGATCCATTTAGCATAGTCAATTACATGGATGAATCCAGCTTTTAGTATTTTCTCTAATTCAGCTTTTACCAAGAGTGCAACATGTGGATGCATCTTTCTGAATTTTTTTTAACAAGTTTAACATTTGGAGCTATAGATAAATGATGCATTATAAGATCAGGATCCAACCCTGACATATCTCAGTACTTCCATGCAAAGCTGATCTTCTTTTCTGTTAAGAATGTTGTAAATTTTTGTTTCTCTTCTTCTGATAAGGATTGTGCTACATGGAACAACTGTGGTTCCTCTGTTGTTCCCAATTTGATAGATTGAGTGGGCTCAATTAGAACTACAGATTTGTCATGTAAATGACTTAGAAGGACATCAAATATCTCATCCTTAGGTGCCTCAGAGAGGTTTTCACTTTCGAATATGTCCTTTATTTTTACTTTTGTAGGTTTTGAGACTGCCACAAAGTGGTTTTCACCCTCAAAAATCCTTTTCTTTTTATTTTTCTTTTTATTTTTTTTACTAAGATACTTGATGTCTGACTTTTTCATGCTAATGCTTGGCTCACTAATGGAAGTCCTCATAGGCTTGACTGCATTGAGGTAGAAAGCAAGGGCATAGTCATAGGGAAAGGTATAAATACCTTGGCTCATATTTGTGGATGTTAGGTCAAGAAGGTCAGGGTGTTGGATAGTCAAAGTGGTGAAAGATTGGGAAAGAGTGTTGATGGATATGGATCTATCATCATTGGTCCTAACCCAATGCTCGAGTTCAAAGGTGATATTACAACTTAAGATGTTCAATTTGTGAATAGTCCTAATGTCATTGTGGAAGTCCACTTCAACCATCGGTGGATCAAACTCTATAAGTTCATCATTTTTCTCTAGACTTATGTTGGGTTTAGGTGTATATTGGTGAATAACATCAACATGTTTTTTTGTAATAAGCTCATCTTCTTATGGAATGTCTCCCCATTCATAGTCATTAGATTCTTCATGTATGCCTCTAGGAAATCTGAGAACATGAGTAAAGTCAGGGTGAATACCCCAAGAAGGGTTACCCTCAGATTCAGATTTGAATTCATACTCATGAGAATCTATCTTAGAATAACTACCACCTTCCTCTTTGTCTATTTGATTGTCTTCAAGATTAGCTAGTTCTTATGTTGCAACCATCTCTTTCTCTATAGTAGGTTCTTGTCTTTCTACTACATTAATTCTTTTTATTGTATCATCTTCAGCGTCAAGGAGGTCTTTGATTTCTTTAGGAAAATGCTCATAAGGAATGAGCTCATCAGTGGTGTCTGAATCGTCACTATCAGATTGTTCTATTGTTTTTCCCTTCAGTTGATTTGTTGTGGATGGCTCAATCTGTTCTAATACATGTTGAGAGTTCTTGCTAAGACATAAAGGCTTCTTCATGTATCCTAGACCTATTGTATTCTTGTTTTCTCATCCACGATGGTGAAGAGGTGACAGAAGTCCTTTACCCTGTAATCCTAGAGGTCCTTTTCCTTTATATCCCATCTTTGTGATCAATTTATCCCCTAGGCCATAGGACTTAGAAGGGATCTTAGGAGTTTCAGCATCACATTTTTTAACAACTTGATATTCAGGTTCATCTTTGTATAGCCATGTGAGCACAACTACATCCTCTTCAAATTATGGTTGAGATACTTGTTATGCAACAAAAGTTCCTTTATATGCTGCAAGAGGCTCTTTAGACTCAATCTTGGACTATTTTAGGGTTTGTCCATAAGACTTGGGTGAGATAGGAAGAGATGTCAAAGATAGGACTGGATCTATAGTATACTCTCACATACCTTTCTCTTTGATCTTAACCTCTTTAGCAATGTCTTCCATCTTGGATGTTGAAGCAACGTCTAGCTACTTAGTGGAAGATTCTCTATTATTAGGAACAAGTTTATCAACACTTTCTTTCAATGTATTGCAACTTGTGACTCAAGGATTTATCATCTTCATCTGAAAAGGAACTATACTGTGGAGACATAAGATGGACAACCATAGATTGGAATTTGTCTAAATCAAGGTCATCAAGAACATTGGATCTGAGTAGAGCTTTGTCTAGAATGGCTCTATGAGCTAGAGATGTTCAAAGTAACTCAAACATGGAGATTTTTGCATTTGTGTGTTGGAGTTGTTGGACAATATTGTATGAAGTAGGCCTCGTGTCTTTAGGACTTGAAGATTTAGATGTAGCTTTCTTTTTAGAAGCAAATGAAAGATTGAAAGGCACCTTAGGAACATTGGATGAATCTGGTATTTGTCCTTATAGGTGTGCCTGAGCTTGTGATCAATTAACTACATTAGTTGAATGATTCTCTCTATCTCTTCTTACAATTGTGATGACATTGCAATGCTCAGATAGGCATGGTTAAACCATATTGATGAAAACGTTGTTTCCAGAGTATGCATAATTGACTTTAGCACCCATATTAGGCTGAGAAGAAGAATCTTCTTTACCATGTTTAGGAAATGGTTTTGTGAATGTTGTATGATCATTATTTCTCTTATGATTGTCAATCGTGATATTTCCATTATCAATTTTGTCTTGTATGATGTGCTTCAAGCGGACATAGTTATTAGTCTTATGACCCTTATTGCAATGGAATTCAAAGAAATCATTCTCCCTCCACCATTTCGGTTTAGGTTCAAGATCAAAGACTTTCATCTCAGGCAAGTAGATTATTTTGTTTGCCAATAGAGTTTTCATGGAAGATTCTAAGGATTCTCCAAGAGGAGTGAATTTTTGATTAGGATCTGTAGCCCAAGGTTTGTAATCAGATGACTTTTTGTTGGACTCTGTTCCTTTAGCTTCAAAAGCTTTGATAGCCTGGGTACCAATAGTGAGATTGAAAGTGGGTGCCATATATGGGGCATGGATATTATCAATAATGCCATCTATGACAACACCTTTATTCTTGTTCCATTTTTTGTTCTTGTCTTTAAAACTAGATCTAGATTCAAACTTGTCCTTTTGAAGTGTGATGTCTCCTTTTTTTACAAGTACTTTCTCAATTTTGATATCATTATCTACCATCTTATCAAAAGATGTATGATTTTTCATTTGTAAAGGATAGTTGATTTTTGGAACAAGATTATTGATGAAGATTTCCAGATTCTCAGTTTCTGGAATGGGTCTAGCATATAAAGAAAATGTCTTCTTCCATCTCTTGAGAAATGTCAGGAATGGTTCACTTGGATATTGTTTCAGATTGCAAATGTCGATCATGGTGATCAGATGTTGAATATTCTAGGAGTATTGTTGATAGAACATTTTAATTAACTCCTCAAAAGTTTTGATAGTTGGAGGTATTCTAGAGAACCAATGAATGGCTACTCCTCCCAGAGATCGAGGGAAAAGATGCATTAAGTAAGTTGGTTCCTGCATAAACTCCATAGATTGAGTACAAAATTCTCTGACATGATCTTGAGGATCATAGTTTCCATCATACTTATCATACTTAGGCATATCCACCCTTTTAGGGAATGTTGGCATGTACAAATTTTTATCAAATGGAAAAGGGCATAAGGCTTCCATGGAGAACTCTTTAGGTTCCTTTTCTTTTTCAAGTTTGTTAAGTTTGACTTGCATGGCATCCATCTATTTCATCATAGCCATGATAGGAGTTTCTTCCTCATGTGTAATGATATTTTCAACATTAAAGTTTGGAGGAATTTTAGCTCCTTGATGAGATAACTCTAGAAAGTATGCTTCTCTATCTTCTTTCAAGAAATTTTTCATCGTTCTTTTGAAGTTATCATCATTTTGATATTGGGTAATTTCAGAAGGTGTAGGTTCTTGATCCATATCGTGTTGAGATTGATGTCCTTGGGACCCATGATGTGTCCCTCCATGAGACATGTTAGGAGTTAGGACTCCCTAGATTAGATTGAGGTGGAGTTTGTTGAGTACCTCCATGATTTGAAGGAGGGGGTATGTAACCAGTTTTCAATCGAAAATTGCCAAGACCATCATTTTGGTAAAGACCAGGTTTGTAGAGTTTCTTAAGAGTTGGAGCCTAGAGAGTATTCAGAGGTATGGTATGGGATACCTCTATAGATTTCTTATGTGACAAAGCTCTAGTTTCCACAATTAACCTTGGGTGAAGCAAAAGAATAAGATGAAGACAACTGAAGAATGAATTGATTCAAGAAGATCTAATGACACAACCTTGTCAAGATTGAGTTGGTTAAAGTTTATATCAGATCTAAATGAAGGATACTATGCCACAGTAGTGTGGGTAGATGCCCAACAGATGCTGAGCATGAGCTCACAATGCTTAGCCATTTTACCAAGAAGATTGAATTTGAAGATAATTTTGACAAGGTTTTGACACAAGATGAAAAAGACTCAAATCAATAAATTGGAAGAAAAAATTAGACTCAAAGGCTCACTTGAGGAAAATAAATCAATTTGTTCAAGTTTCTACCCTATTCCTGACACAGTGATTTGTTCAACAGATTCTAGAAATAGGCTATGAAAACTGGGTCTCTAACAATTTTGACAACTTTCTAACAATTTTTCTCAAATGACTTTCTACAGGACCATATGATAGTGGGTATGATATGAAATGATAGTTGACAAACTCGTACAACAATTGCAAAGCTCAAACAATAGTTGATAGTAGGATTTTGTCTTTTTTCTTTTGAGACATTTGAAGGCTCAAGTGTGTCCTAAGGGGTCCTACAACTCTTTAGAACACACTTGAGCATTCAAATGTGTCAAAAGGGGCCATGAGGACTTCCTAATGGTCCTAGTATGCTTATCACACATTAGGACCCCTATGAAGTTCTCATCACCCCTTTCCACACATTAGATCACTCAAGTGTGTCCTACGGGGTCCTACGACCCCTTAGGATACACTTGAGCATTCAAATGTGTCAAAATGGGTCATGATGACTTTCTAGGGATACTACTATGCCTTATCATGTGTTAGGACACCTAGCAAGTCCTCATGACCCCATTCGACACATTAGAACCCTCAAGTGTGTCCTAAGGGGTCCTACAACTCTTTAGGACACACTTGAGCATCCAAATGTGTTGAAAGGGGTCATGAGGACTTCCTAGGGTTCCTAGTATGCCTTATCACATGTTAGGACCCCTAGAAAGTCCTCATGACCCCTTTCGAGACTTTAGAACCCTCAAGTGTGTCCCAAGGGGTCCTACGACCACTTAGGACACACTTGAGCAGTCAAATGTCTCAAAAGGGGTCATGAGGACTTTCTAGGGGTCCTAGTATGCCTTATCACATGTTATGACCCCTAGGAAGTCTTCATGACCCCTTTCGAAACATTAGAACCGTCAAGTGTCTCCTAAGGGGTCCTATGACCCCTTAGGACACACTTGAGCATTCCAATGTGTTAAAAGGGGTCATGAGGACTTCTTATGGGTCCTAGTACACCTTATCACTCATTAGGACCCCTAGGAAGTCCTCATGACCCCTTTTGAAAGATTTTAATGCTCAAGTGTGTACTAAGCAGTCTTACAACTCTTTAGAACACACTTGAGCATTTAAATGTGTTGAAAGGGGTCATACAGACTTCCTAGGGGTCCTATTACACCTTATCATGCATTAGGACCCCTAGGAATTCCTCATGACCTCTTTCGACACATTAGAACCCTCAAGTGTGTCCTAAGGGGTCCTAGGACCCCTTAGGACACACTTGAGTATTCCAATGTGTCGAAAGATGTCATTAGGACTTCAAGGGGTCCTATTACACCTTATCACACATTAGGACCCCTAGGAAGTCCTCATGATCCCATTCAACAAATTATAACCCTTAAGTGTGTCCTAACAGGTCGTACAACCCCTTAGGACACACTTGATCATTCCTCTATGTCGAAAGTAGTCATGAGGATTTCCTAGGAGTCCTAGTATGCCTTATCACATGTTAGGACACCTAGGAAGTCCTCATGACCCCTTTTAAAACATTAGAATCCTCAAGTGTGTCCTAAGGAGTCTTACGACACCTTAGGATAGACTTGAGCCTTCAAATGTGTCAAAAGCAGTTATGACAACTTCCTAGGGGTCCTAGTACACCTTATCACACATTAGGACCCCTAGGAAGTCCTCATGACCCCTTTTGACATATTAGAACCCTCAAGTGTGTCCTAAGGGGTCCTACGACCCATTACAACACACTTGAGCATTCAAATGTGTTAAAAGGGGTCATGATGACTTCCTAGGGGTCCTCGTACACCTTATCATGCGTTAGGACCCCTCAGAAGTTTTGATGATCCCATTCGACATAGTTGAACCCTCAAGTGTGTCCTAAGGGATCCTACGACCATTTAGGACACACTTGAGGATTCAAATGTGTCAAAAGGGGTCATGAGGACTTCCTAAGGGTCCTAGTACACCTTATCACATGTTAGGACCCCTCAAAAATTCCTCATGACCCCTTTCGGCACATTAGAAACCTCAAGTGTGTCCTAAGGGGTCCTACAACCCTTTAGGACACACTTGAGCATTCAAATGTATCAAAAGGGTTCATGAGGACTTCCTAGGGGTTCTAGTATGCCTTATCACTTGTTAGGACCCCTAGGAAGTACTCATCACCCATTTCAACACACTAGAACCCTCAAGTGTGTCGTAAGGGGTCCTATGACCCCTTAGGATACACTTGAGCATTCAAATGTGTTGAAATTAGTCATGAGGACTTCTTAGGGGTCCTAGTATGCGTTATCATGTGTTAGGAACCCTAGGAAGTCCTCATGATCTCATTCAACATAGTTGAACCTTCAAATGTGTCCTAAGGGGTCCTATGACTCTTTAGGACACACTTAAGCATTCAAATGTGTTGAAAGGTGTCATGAGGACTTCCTAGGGGTCCTAGTATGCCTTATCACATGTTAGGACCCCTAGGAAGTCCTCATGACCCCTGTCGACATATTAGAACCCACAATAGTGTCCTAAGCCATCCTACGACACCTTAGGACACACTTGAGCATTCAAATGTGTCGAAAGGGTTAATGAGGACTTACTAGAGGTCCTAGTATGCCTTACCATGTGTTAGGACCCTTAGAAAGTCCTCATGACCCCTTTCGACACATTAGAACCCTCAAGTGTGTCCTAAGGGGTCCTATGACCCCTTAGGATACACTTGAACATTTTAAATATGATGAAAGGGGTCATAAGGACTTCCTAGGGGTCCTAGTATGCCTTATCACACATTAGGACCCCTACGAAGTCCTCATGACCCCATTCAACATATGAGAGCATTCAAGTGTGTCCTAAGGGGTCGTAGGAGTCTTTAGGACACACTTGAGCATTCATTTTTGTCAAAAGGGGTCATGAGGACTTAATAGAGGTCCTAGTATGCCTTATCACACATTACAACTCCTAGGAAGCCCTCATGACCCCTTTTGACAATTTAGAACCGTCAAGTGTGTCCTAAGGGGTCCTATGAAACCTTCTACCACATGAGCATTTCAATGTGTCAAAAGGGGTCATGAGGACTTCCTAGGGGTCCTAGTATGCCTTCTCACAGGTTAGGACCCCTAGGAATTCCTCATGACCCCTTACAACACATTAGAACCCTCAAGTGTTTCCTATGGGGTCCTACAACCCCTTATGACACACTTGAGCATTCCAATGTGTCAAAAGGCACCATGAAGACTTCCTTGGGGTCCTAGTATGCCTTATCACATGTTAGGACCCCTAGGAAGTCATCACAACCCCATTCAAAACATTAGAACACTCAAGTGTGTTCTAAGGGGTCTTACGACTCTTTTGGACACACTTGAGCATTCAAATGTATCGAAAGGGGTCATGAGGACTTCCAAGGGGTCCTAGTATGCCTTGTCACACAATAGGACCCCTAGGAAGTCCTCATGAACCCTTTTGAGACTTTATAACCCTTAAGTGTGTCCTAAGGGGACCTACGACCCCTTAGGAAACACTTTAGCATTCAAATGTGTCAAAAGGGGTCATGAGGACTTTTGAGGAGTCCTATTATGCCTTATCATGTGTTAGGACCCTTAGGAAGTCCTCATGACCCCTTTCAAAACATTAGAACCCTCAAGTGTGTCCTAAGGGAACCTATAACCCATTGGGAGAGACTTGAGTATTCCAATGTGTCTAAAAGGGTCATGAGGACTTCATAGGGGTCTGAGTATGCCTTATCATGGGTTAGGACCCGTAGGAAGTCCCCATGGCCCCTTTTGACACATTTGAACACTCAAGTGTGTCCTAAGGGGTCCTACGACTCTTTACAGGACACTTGAGCATTCAAATGTGTTGAAAGGGGTCATGAGGATATCCTAGGGGTCCTAATACACCTTATCACATGTTAGGACCCGTAGGAAGTCCTCATGACCCTTTTTGACACATTAGAATCCTCAAATGTGTCTTAAGGGATCCTACAACCCCTTAGGACACACTTGACCATTCATATGTGTCAAAAGGGGTCATGATGACTACCTAGGGGCCTAGTACACCTTATGACATGTTAGAACTACTATAAAGTTCTCATGACCCCATTCAACACACTAGAACCCTCAAGTGTTTCATTAGGGGTCCTATGACCCCTTATGACACACTTGAGCATTCCAATGTGTTGAAAGGGGTCATAAGGACTTCCTAGGGGCACTAGTATGCCTTATCATGTGTTAGCACCCCTAGGAAGTCCTCATGACTACATTCGACAAATTAGAACCTTCAAGTGTTTCCTAAGGCATTCTACGACACCTTGAAATACACTTGAGCATTCCAATGTGTCAAAATGGGTCATGAGGACTTCCTAGGGATCCTACTATGACTTAACACACATTAGGACCCCTAGGAAGTCCTCATGACCCCTTTCGACACATTAGAACAATCAAGTGTGTCCTAAGGGGTCCTGCAACCCTTTAGGACACACTTGAGTATTCAAATGTGTCAAAAGGGGTCATGAGGACTACCTAAGGGTCCTAGTACACCTTATTACACGTTAGGACCCCTAGGAAGTCCTCATGACCCCATTCGACACATTAGAACCCTCAGGTTTGTCCTAAGGGGTCCTACGACCCACTAGGACACACTTGTGCATTCTAATGTGTCAAAAGGGGTTGTGAGGACTTCCTAAGGGTCCTAGTACACCTTATCACATGTTAGGACCTCTAGGAAGTCATGATGACCCCATTCAACACATTAGAACCTTCAAGTGTGTCCTAAGGGATTCTACAACCCTTTAGGACACACTTTATTATTTAAATGTGTCAAAATGGGTCATGAGGACTTCTTAGGCATCCTAGTATACCTTATTATGCATTAGGACCCCTAGAAAGTCCTCATGTATGATTTTGACATAATAGAACCCTCAAGTGTGTCCTAAGGGGTCCTACAACTCCTTAAGACACACTCGAGCATTCTAATGTGTCGAAAGTGGTCATCAGGACCTCCTATGGGTCCTAGTATGCCTTATTACATGTTAGGACCCTTGGGAAGTCCCCATGACCCCTTTTGACACATTTGAACACTCAACTATTTCCTAAGGGGTCCTATGACTCTTTAGAACATAATTGATCATTCAAATATGTCGAAAGGGGTCATGAGGACTTCCTATGGGTCCTAGTACCCCTTATCACATGTCAAGACCCCTAGGAAGTCCTCATCACCCCATTTGACACATTAGAACCTCAATTGTGTCCTAAGGGATCCTACAACCCCTTAGGACACATTTTAGAATTCAAATGTGTTGAAATGGATCATAAGGACTTCCTAGGGGACCTAGTACACTTTATCACGCATTAGGACCCCTAGGAAGTCCTCATGACCCTATTCAACACATTATAACACTCAAGAATCTCCTAAGGGGTCCTATGACCCCTTAGGACACAATTGAGCATTCCAAAGTGTTGAAAAGGGTCATGATGACTTCCTAGGGGTCCTAGGATGCATTATCATGTGTTAGGACCCCTAAGAAGTCATCATGACCCCATTGGACACATTAGAACCCTCAAGTGTGTCCTAAGTGGTCCTACAACCCCTTAGGACACACTTAAGCATTCCAATGTGTCAAAAGTAGTCATGAGGACTTCCTAGGTGTCCTAGTGCACCTTATCATGCATTAGGACCCCTAGGAAGTCCCCACGACCCCTTTTGAGATATTTGAATGCTCAAGTGTGTCTTGAGGGGTCCTACAATTCCTTAAAATAACACTTGATCATTCAAATGTGTATTAAGGAGCCACTAGGACTTCTTAGGGGTCCTATTACATCTTATGATAGGTTATGACTCCTAAGAAGTCCTCATGACCCCTTTTGACACATTAGAAACCTCAAGTGTGTCCTAAGGGGTCCTAGGATTCTTTAGAACATACTTGAGCATTCAAATGCATCAAAAGGGGTCATTAGGACTTCCTAGGGGTCCTAGTATGCCTTATCATGCATTAGGAGCCATAGGAAATCATCATGACCCCTTTCAACACATTAGAACCCTCAAGTGTCTCCTAAGGGTTCCTACGACCCCTTCGCACATGCTTGAGCATTCCAATGTGTTGAAAGGGGTCATGAGGACTTCCTAGGGGTCCTAGTATGCCTTATCATGAGTTAGGACCCCTAGGAAGTGCTCATGACCCCTTTCGACACTTTAGAACCCCAAAATGCATCCTCAGGGGTCCTACTACTGCTTAGGACACACTTTAGTATTCAAATGTGTTGAAAGGGATCATGAGGACTTCTTAGGGGTCCTAGTGTGCCTTATCACATGTTAGGACCCTTAGGAAGTCCTCATGACCCCATTCAACACATTAGAACCCTCAAGTGGGTCCTAAGGGGTCCTACAACTCTTTAGGACACACTTGAGCATTCAAATGTGTTGAAAGGGGTCATGCATACTTGCTAGGCATTCTATTACACTTTGTCATGCATCAGGACCCTTAAGAAATCCTCATGACCCCTTTCGACACTTGAGAACCCTGAAGTGTGTCCTAAGGGGTCCTATTACCCTTTAGGACACATTTGGGCATTCAAATGTGTTGAAAGAGGTCACGTGGACTTCCTAGGTGTCCTAGTACACTTTATCACATGTTACGACCCCTACGAAGTCCCCATGAACCCATTCAACACATTACAACTCTAAAGTGTGTCCTAAGGGGTCCTATAACTCTTTAGGACACACTTGAGCATTTAAATTTTTTAAAAGGGGTTATGAGGACTTCCTAGGGGTCCTAGTATGCCTTATCACATGTTAGGACCCCTAGGAAATCCTAATGATCCCTTTCGACACTTTAGAACCCTCAAGTGTATCATAACAGGTTTGAGGGTTTGAAAGTGTCAAAAGGGGTCATGAGGACTTCCTAGGGTCTTAGTATGCCTTATCACGTGTTAGGACCCCTAGGAAGTCCTCATGACACATTTTGATAGATTAGAACCATCAAGTGTGTCCTAAGGGTGCTACAACCCCTTAGGACGCACTTGAACATTCCAATGTGTCAAAAGGGGTCATGAGCACATCTTAGGGGTCCTAGTATGCCTTATCATCTATTAGGACCATTAGCAAGTCCCCATGACCCCTTTCAACAAATTTGAACACTTGGGTGTGTCCTAAAGCATCCTACGACTGTTTAGAATACACTTGAGCATTCAAATGTGTCAAAAGGGGTCATGAGAACTTTCTAGGGGTCCTAGTATGCCTTATCACAAGTTACGACCCCTAGGAAGTCTTGATGACCCCTTTCAACACATTAAAACACTCAAGTGTGTCCTAAGGGATCCAACGACCCCTTAGGACAAACTTAAGCATTCAAATGTGTCAAAAGGGGTCCTAAGGACTACCTAGGGGTCCCAGTATGCCTTATCACACATTAGGACCCCTAGGAAGTCCTCATGACCCTTTCTGACACATTATAACCATCAAGTGTTTCCTAAGGGGTTCTACGAGCCTGTAGGACACACTTGAGTATTCAATTGTGTCAAAAGGGGTCATAAGGACTTCCTAGGTGTCCTAGTACACCTTATCACATGTTAGGACCCCTAGGAAGACCTCATGAGCCCATTCGACACATTAGAATCCTCAAGTGTCTCCTAAGGGGTCTTATGATGCCTTAGGAGACACTTGAGCATTCGAATGTCTCAAAAGGGGTCATAAGGATTTTGTAGGGGTCCTAGTATGCCTCATCACATGTTAGGACTTGTAGGAAGTCCTCATGACCTGATTTGACATATTAGAACTCTCAAGTGTCTCCTAAGGGGTCCTATGACCCCTTAGGACACACATTAGTATTCCAATGTGTTGAAAGGGGTCATGAGGACTTCCTAGGCATCCTAGTATGCCTTATCATGTGTTAGGACCCATAGGAAGTCCCCATGACCCCTTTTGAAACATTTGAATGCTCAAGTGTGTCCTAAAGGGTTGTAGGACCCCTTAGGACACACTTCAAGGTTCTAAAGTGTTGAAAGGGTTCATTAAGATTTCCTATGGGTCCTAACATGTGATATGGCATACTAGAACCCCTAGAAATTCCTCATGACCCTTTCTAACATATTTCAATTCTCAAGTGTGTCCTAAAGAGTCCTAGCACCCCTTAGGACACACTTGAGGGTTCTAATGTATCAAATGGGTCATGAGGACTTCCTAGGGGTCCTAAGGAATGATAAAGCATACTAGGACCCCTAGGAAGTCCTCATGACCTATTTGACACATTAGAACCCTCAAGTGTATCCTAAGGGGTGCTTTGACTCTTTAGGACACACTTGAGAATTCAAATGTGTCAATTAGGGTCATGAGGATTTCCTAGGGGTTCTAGTATGCCTTATCACATGTTAGGACCCCTTAGGGTCCTACAACCCTTTAGGAAAAACTTGAGCAATCAAATATGTCGAAAGGGGTGATGAGGACTTCATAGGTATCCTAGTATGCCATATCACACATTAGGACCCTTAGGAAGTCCTCATCACCCCATTCAACACATTAGAACCCTGAAGTGTGTCCTCAGGGGTCCTACAACTCTTTAGTACACACTTGACCATTTAAATTTTTTGAAACAGGTCATGAGGACTTCCTAGGGGTTGTAGTAAACCTTATCATGCATTAGTACCCCTAGGAAGTCCTCATGACCCCTTTCAACACTTTAAAACCCTCAAGTGTGTTGTAAGGGGTCTTATGACCCCTTAGGACACACTTTAGCATTCAAATGTGTTGAAAGGGGTCATGAGGACTTCCTAGGGGCCCTCTTACACTGTATCATGAGTTAGGAACCCTAGGAAGTCCTCATGACCCCTTTCGACACTTTAGAACCCTAAAGTGTGTCCTAAGGGGTGCTACTACCCCTTAGGACACACTTTAGCATTCAAATGTGTTGAAAGGGGTCATGAGGACTTCCTGGGGGTCTTATTGTGCCTTATCATGCGTTAGGACCCCTAGGAAGTCCTCATGACCCCATTTGACATATTACAACCCTCAAGTGTGTCCTAAAGGGTCCTACGATGCTTTAGGACACATTTGAGCATTCAAATGTATTGAAAGGGTTCATGCAGACTTCCCTAGTGTGCTAGTATGCCTTATCATACATTACGACCCCTAGCAAGTCCTCATGACCCCATTTGACACATTAGAACCCTCAAGTGTGTCCTAAGGGGTCCTTCAACTCTTTAGGACACACTTAAGCATTTAAATTTTTTGAAAGGGGTTATGAGGACTTCCTAGGGTTCCTAGTATTCCTTATCACATGTTGGGACCCTTAGAAAATTCTCATAACCCCTTTCAACACTTTAGAATCCTCAAGTATGTCGTAAGGGGTTGTAGGAACCCTTACGACACACTTGAGGGTTATAAAGTGTCAAAATGGGTCATGAGGACATCCTAGGGGTCCTAGGATGACTTGTTACATGTTAGGACCCCTACGAAGTCCTCATCACCCCATTCAACACATTAGAACCCTAAAGTGTGTCCTAAGGTGTCATAAAACTCTTTAGTACACACTTGAGCATTTAAATTTTTTGGAAGGGGTCTTGAGAACCTCAAAGGGGTCCAAGTACACCTTATCACATGTTAGGACCCCTAGGAAGTCCTCATGACCCCTTTTGACACTTTAGAACCCTCAAGTGTTTCATAACTGGTCCTACAACCCCTTAGGACACACTTTAGCATTCAAATGTGTTGAAAGGGGTCATGAGCACTTCCTAGGGGTCCTTCTTTGCCTTATCACAAGTTAGGACCACTAGGAAGTCCTCATGACACCTTTTAACACTTTAGAACCCTTAAGTGTGTCCGAAGGGGTCCTACTACCCCTTAAGACACACTTCAGCATTAAAATGTCTTGAAAGGGGTCATGAGGACTTCCTAGGGGTCCTAGTATGCGTTATCACATGTTAGGACCCCTAGGAAATACTCATGACCCCTTTCCACACTTTAGAACCCTCAAGTGTGTCCTAAGGGGACCTATGACACTTTATGACATATTTGGGCATTCAAATGTGTCAAAAGGGGTCATGTGGACTTCCTAGGGGTCCTAATATGCCTTATCATGTGTTGGGACCCCTCAGAAGTCCTCATGACCCCATTCGATATATTAGAACTCTCAAGTGTGTCCTAAGGGGTCCTACAACTCTTTAGGACACACTTGAGCATTTAAATTTTTCAAAATGGATTATGAAGACTTCGCAGGGGTCCTAGTATGCCTTATCACATGTTAGGATTCCTAAGAAATCCTCATGACCCCCTTTTGACACTTTAGAACACTCAAGTTTGTCGTAAGGGGTCATAGTATGCCTTATCACAAGGGGTCATGAGGACTTCCTAGGGGTCCTAGTATGCCTTATCACATGATAGGACCCCTAGAAAGTCCTCATGACCCCTATCGACATATTAGAAACCTCAAGTGTGTCCTAAAGGGTCCTACAACCACTTAGCACACACTTGATGATTCCAATATGTCGAAAGGGGTCATCAGGACTTCCTAGGGGTCGCAATATGTGATATCATGCATTAGGACCCTTAAGAAGTCCTCGTGACCCCATTTGACTCATTGGAACCCTCAAGTAAGTGCTAAGGGGTCATACAACCCCTTAGGAGACACTTGAGCATTTAAATGTGTCGAAAGGGGTCATGAGGACTTCCTAGGGGTCCTAGTATGTCGTATCATGCGTTAGGAGCCCTAGGAGGTCCTCTTGACCCATTCAACACATTAGAACCCTCAAGTGTGTCCTAAGGGGTGCTACGACTCTTTAAGACACACTTGAGAATTCAAATGTGTCAGAAGGGGTCATGAGGATTTTCTAGGGGTTCTAGTATGCCTTATCACGCATTAGGACCCCTAGGAAATCCTCATGAACCCTTTCAAAACTTTAGAACCCTAAAGTATGTCCTAAGGGGTCCTACGACCCTTTAGGACACACTTCAGCACTCAAATGTGTGGAAATTGGTGATGAGGACTTACTTGGCGTCCTAGTATGCCTTATCACTAGTTAGGACCCCTAGGAATTCCTCATGAACGCATTCGATAGATTAGAACCCTAAAGTGTCTCTTAACGGGTCCTACAACTCTTTAGGACACACTTGAGCATTTAAATTTTTTGAAAGGGGTCATGAGGATTTCCTAGGGGTTCTCGTACACCTTATCACATGTTAGGACCCCTAGGAAGTCCTCATGACCCATTTCAATAACTTTAGAACCTTCAAGTGTGTTGTAAGGGGTCCTACGACCCCTTAGGACACACTTTAGCATTCAAATGTGTTGCAAGGGGTCATGAGGACTTCCTAGGGATCCTAGTACACCTTATCATGAGCTAGGACCCCTAGGAAGTCCTCATGACCCCTTTAAACACTTTAGAACCCTAAAGTGTGTCCTAAGGGGTCCTACTATCCCTTAGGACACACTTTAGCATTCAAATGTGTCGAAAGGGGTCATGAGGATTTCCTAGGGGTCCTCGTGTGCCTTATCACACATTAGGACCCCTAGGAAGTTTTCATAACCCCATTCAACACATTAGAACCCTCAAGTGCTTCCTAAGGGGTCATATGAATCTTTAGGACACACTTGAGCATTCAAATGTTTCAAAAGGGGTCATGAGTACTTCCTAGGTGTTCTAGTATGACTTATCATGCGTTAGAACCCCTAGGAAATCCTCATGACCCCTTTTGACACTTGAGAATACTGAAGTGTGTCCTAAGGGGTCATACGACCCTTTAGGACACATTTGAGAATTCAAATGTGTCGAAAGGGGTCATGTGGACTTCTTAGGGGTCCTAGTATGCCTTATCACGTGTTATGAGCCCTAGAAAGTATTCATGACCCCATTCGACATATTAGAACCCTCAAGTGTGTCCTAAGGGGTCCTACAACTCTCTAGGATGCGCTTGATTATTTAAATTTTTTAAAAGGGTTTATGAGGACTTCCAAGGGGTCCTAGTATGCCTTAACATGTGTTAGGACCCCTAGGAAAACCTCATGACCCATTTCGACACATT
This sequence comes from Chamaecyparis obtusa, assembly GCA_027943335.1. Taxonomy (NCBI): domain Eukaryota; kingdom Viridiplantae; phylum Streptophyta; class Pinopsida; order Cupressales; family Cupressaceae; genus Chamaecyparis; species Chamaecyparis obtusa. Next base: position 290,520 of record BSBK01003547.1, read on the forward strand.
AGAACCCTCAAGTCTATCGTAAAGGGTCATAGGACCCCTGACAACACACTTGAGGGTTCTAAAGTGTCAAAAGGGGTCATGAGGACTTCCTAATTGTCATCTTATCACATGTTAGGACCCCTAGGAAGTCCTCATGACCCCTTTCAACACATTTGAACCCTCAAGTGTGTCCTAAGGGCTCCTAGTGTGCCCCAAGAGTATCCCTTGTGTCCTCATTGACAATAGTGCTAGTCAAAATACTTGCTCTGCTAAGATGCTTACCCAAATGACAGATAGCTTTGATCCCGCCAATAGAGAGTCCACTAAGTTCTATGATGCTAAGATAAAAGAAATAGAAAAGACCTTGAAGATCAAAGATATTGGCATGGGGGAATATCAATTTGAGTCCATGTTGACATTGACAACTCTCCCTCCATCTCCACAATCCTGTGAGGAACCTTCTGAAGATGGATTTGGTATTAGTTATCAGAGCTATGAGCTTGACTAACTTAGCTGCAGCTTGCACTCACATGAAGAAACAAAGATTTATCCTATGACATATGAAAGACCTTTGAATGATCAAAATTCTAATTTAGATTACCATAAAGAGTCTTATCTACCTTCTCAAGTGCTTCAAGAACATGATCTTGGTCCTCACTAGGAGGATTTTATACACTCTACTAAACAAATTTCTACTATTGTAGCTACTACTAAATATATCATTGCCTCTAATGGCACACATACTGATTAGGAGCAACTATTGGATACTTCTGTTATCTTGGGTATGCCTCAAGGTATGCCTATTCTAGATTTTTCCACCACTTCTGCTATTGAATAGACTCCTATTGCTGCCAACTCCAATGTCACACATACTGATTGGGAGCAGCTGTTGGATGCTTCCCTCCTATTGGGTATGCCTCAAGGTATGCCTATTCTAGATTACTTTGCTACTTCTACTATTGAACAAGATCCTAGTGTTAAAGAAACACTCCCTATATTAGATGACAATAATGAAGAAAGACTGCCTCTGACTATGTCTCTAGCTGAATGGGACTCTATATAAGATGCTATTATGGAAATACCAGTTGATGCTATGCACCTATATGCTAGTCTTAACAACTCAGAAAGAGGAGCTAGTTATGATCCTCCAGATCAAGCAAATCATGGGTATGTAAGACCCCATTCTATTATAGCTTCATGGAATATTGGTAGATCCAGAATTGAACTGGTTCCTATTCATGCACTCTTACCACCTGAAAGGGGACCTAAATCTTGGAATAGGTCATCTTGGTTAGGCTCACATAATATTCCTCCAAACCTATCTGAATCTTCTAAGATGACTCATAATCAACAACACTCTATGGAAGATTACTTTCTTGATCTATCTGATGCATTCATGAATGATGAGGATGATACTGATATATTTGCACTTGAGCCCATCACATCAACTTCTCTTCCCTCTTCATCTCTAAGAAAAGTGGTCCATCCACTTCCATTTCCACCTCTCCACCTGAACCAGTCATATAAGCCTCTTTCATCCATCATTCCTGAGTCTTTTGGAAGTAACTTGGATGTGCAACATAAAAACAAAAATAATGAGAATCCACCTCTATCTCAAGGTCACCATGTTCCATCTAATCGACATGTGACTATGAAGAAAGAAAAGAAACAGAGGTGTTCAAAAGACCGCAAAGGTCCTCAAAAAGAAGAAGACAATCAAAAGCTAGAAAATAAAATAAAAAATGCATCTTGAAATCCATTCTATAGGCATTGTCATCAAAAGCACCTCAAAGTAAAGAAGAAAAAATTCAAAATCTATGTGGATTCCAAAGAAAGGAAAAATCAAAGTTGTCATTCGAGCTTCCAAAATTATCATACTTCCTTCCTTTCCATCACCCTTTCCTCTCATACTTTACCCTCTTCACTCCATCTTTCCTTGTCCCAAAGTGCATATCAGCATCTCCTCATTGCTAATGACATGACTAAGAGAAATCTAGAACGTACTCTCCCTAAGTGTTTAGAGCATGGGAAATCTGATAAAGAGTTAAGGTGTGTCCATGAGGATATTTGTGGGTCTCACTTAAGTGATCTTTCCTTGACTATGGATCTCTTGATAGTTGGACACTACTAGTTGGCTCTCCTATTACTGCTACAACATCTAGCTTTGATTCTACTGACTATTACTACAAGTGACTGTGTTTCCAGAGATCACCACTGAAGGAGAGAAACTCAAAGAGCCAATCAACGCTCTTCATTTGAAGAAGTTCTACAGTTGAGACATCCTCAGCATGCTCATGCACATACTTATTGGTCTTGAAAATATTCTAAAAATGGTATATTGCAAAAATCCTAAAAATTGCAAAATGTCTTAAAAAAATGATCATCTTAGTGAAAACCTGGTAAAAAGGCACTTTGATGTATCTCTTATCTTGGTGAAAACTTGGTAAATAGGTGCCTTGATAATAATAAAAAAAATAGAAAATTGAAAAAAATACAAAAATACAAAAAATGAAATATTCAAAAATACAAAAAAATTAAAAAAAGAGAAAAGTACCAAAAAAAATTGAAAAAGAAGAAAATGTGCCATTGATGAAAACCTGGTAAACAGGCATCATGGTAGAAAAAATAGAATCTCTACAAAGATGGTGAAACCTGGTAAACAGGCACCTCTTGTTTCTTGAAGCTACATCTCATCTCAGCATCGCTTAGCTTTTAGTTTCCTGCTTTAGTTTTCTTTCCCACTTTCTTGCTTTAGTTTGTTTCCTGCTTTTAGCTCGTTTCCTACTTTAGTTTGCCAGCTCATGCTCTTGCCTTCAGTAGCCTTCGAGATTTCCCTTGACTCTTCATGGATTGAAACTGGTTCACACTTGGGGGCATCTTCCTAGTCTAGGGGGCATTGTCCTATCACTTTTGGAAGTTTTTTGCATTGGTCACCAGCGGTTCTCGTTACGTCTACCAGCCGATCCCTGGCTACTTTTGAGATTTCTCTCCTTGAGGATCTCTTGTGTATCGGTCACCAGTGGTTCTCATTGTGCCTACCTACTGATACTTAGCTTTCATTTGATCTCTCTCTTTTGGGATCTCTTCCTTACATCAGTCACCAGTGGTTCTCTTTGCATCTGCCTGCTGATGTTTCACTCATGTTTATTATCTCTTTTGAGAATCTTCCTTGTATCAGTCACCAGTGGTTCTCACTACATTCACCTACTGATACTTGGTTTGCACTCTGATATCATCTTGAGACTTTGTCTCTCGCAACGGTCACCAGTGGTTCTCATTGTGTCTGCCTGCTATCTCTATCCCGTCAAGACTTTGAATGTTGTTTGCTTTCGATTCAACTTCAATCCACTTGAACACAAACTAAAACTAAAACTAAAACTAACTTTGTGTTCCTTCAAAGCATGCTGAGCTTTTCCTTTGCTTGTTTGTTTGTTTTCTTTTTCTTTGCTTTCTCCTTGTTGCTTTAGTTCCAATGATCCAAAGAATCTATCTAAGAGGGGTGTCCATTTGTAAGAACCTTCATCTCATATTGGATAGCCATGCATACCTTGACTCCTTTTATATGGACACTTTGGTGAGGTTGGTTCTTCTCCTTGTTTGTTTTGAGTGACTTCTTTCTGCTACAAGTGAAATTGCTAACGCTCATCCTGCTAAGTGAACGTAAGGGTCACTGTGAGCACTCTTTGGCAAAAGAAGGAACTCCTGCATGTTTGGTGTGTTTGTCACAAGAAACATTTAGGTCATTCTAGAAAATGTTCTTTGATGCTTATGTTAACTTTCTAAATCAAAAGGAATAGGTGTTCAGGTCATTCTAGCTTCTTGTGCCTTAATGCTTACACCTCATTCTGACAAATCTAAGACTTATGTCATATTCATATTGTCATGATAGTGATATCAGTGAGGGTTATGTGGCATCTTGCATTTTTCTGAACTTAAAAGGCTCTATGATGAAAAATACAGTGAGTTCAACAACCAAGTCCTAGGATTGCTTCTGCTCATTTTGGGTTTGCATTTTCTAGTCTAGGCTTGCACTTTCTAGGCTTGCATGTTCATGTTAGGCTTGCATTTGAGATAGCATTTGGTGTTCTCTTGATTGTCTTCTTTTCATCAAAGGTTCTCATCTTTCATCCTGGGTTCATCATGATTGCACAAGTTTTCAGGATCGAAATCAAAATTTGACACCTCTAGATAGCTCGAAATCGCGTTTTAAATTTTGAGACCCTTTGGGATCGAATGCTAGTGTAGTCAACTTTGTGGCATCATTTTCCTACCAAATCCTCATCTTTGCATCATGTTCTTGAGATCTTTTCTCTTTTCATCAAAGTCAACTCTAGTCAAATTTGGTCAACCATGGTCAAACTTGGTCAACAGGACCTTTGGATCACTTCAAACTACTTCTGATCTACTTTATCTTCTTGACCTTGGATCTTATCCTTATCTACAACCTTTTGCTGTCAATCATCTTCTGACGTGCCATCTTTCAATTTTGCTCTCGAGGGGCTAGGATGATTGCATCATTAAATCTTGTCAAATCAATTCTTGAATCAGTCTAATCTAAATCATCAATTTTCATTGCTTGGGGCATCTTGGTGTCTCACATCTACTTATCCCATTATCTATCTTTTAGGTATCTGAGAAATCTAACTCAGATCCTCAAGAATCAAGCTTCATTTTGGAGAGGATTCTTGAAATCTTTTAGGTATTGGGGCAATCTAACCCTAATCCCTGGGAGTCAAGCTTCATTCTAGAGATGGCTCTTGAAATCTCTTTTATACCATTATCTAGGAAATCTAACCTAGGTATCAGAGGGCTAAGCTTCGTATTTGGGCAATCTAACCCTGACTCTGGAGACAGTCCTAAATCTGTATCTTCATCAATTGGTATTGGGACAATCTAACCATGATTCCAGTTCTCTTCTAAGACCGTTGTCTTCACAATCTAACTTGGACTTCAAAAATTCTCATCATCTATCACTTCAGACTATTCTTTGAATCAACGTGCTGTTCGCACATCAATTCAAAGAGGGACAAATGTAATACCCCAAAATTGGCACCTAATCATTTCAATCAATTTTGGTGCATTTCTTCAATTTTCTATGTCATCAAAGTCCTATCTCACTAGGCAATTTTCTCTCTCCTACTTGGCTCTATTTGACTTGATGTCAGTTGCAAAGACCCTAAATTGCAATAATCAAATACTATATTAATTCCTAAAGTCTTTGACTTATATTAGCTAAATTATCCCTATGATAAATTAATTTAATTTTAAAGTCCTAAGTGCTTTCTAATTAAATTAAATCTACCCCCTTTAGCTAATTACACATCAAAAAGGAATTAATATTATTTAGTTATTCGAATGGACACCTCTTTATTTGAATTTAATTATTTGAATTATTCAAAGATTCATACCCCACATGTGGCAAAAATTCCATTCTTTAATTAAATAATTGCTTGCATATTTGTCTCATTCTCCAACAAACAAGTGAAGAGTCTCAAAGAGGAATGAAGAGTTAGGAGTTTCAAATCAAGAAACTCTTCATTCCCCTTTTGGCATTTCTATTTAAAGAGTTTGTTTTCCCTTTTCAAAGATCAAACTTTTGAGAGCACATAGATGATAGAGAAATTCTACTACATCTCTTGAGATTCAAAGCTTTTGAGTGCATTATTTTAGTTAGTTCATTTAGCATAATATTGCATTTTCTCTCATCTAATTAGTTTTCTTACTTGTTATTAATCTAGTTGCATTATTATTTGAAAATACCAAAAAGAATTTGCATTCTCATTTTAGATTAATTGCATTCATACTAGTTTAATTACAATTTGATTTCTTGCATATGCTTTTCTTTTAAATCCTTCATTGTAGAATTGGTCTTATGGTTATTGGCTTTCAATGTGAGAGCAATTTTAAACACCCTGACTACATAGGAGGCAACAGGTCGCTTCACAATGGATTTCAGATTGAATAATTCATATTCTTTCCCATAATTTGATCATGTGAGTAAGGACTATGTTGTGTGTGTGTTGGATTTGAGGTCCACATTCAATCATACACACTCATGATTCCTTTTGAATGTGTTGAAAGCGGTCGTGAGGAACTCCTAAGGGTCCTCATGACTCCTTTCGACACATTAGAACCCTCAATTGTGTCCTAAAGGTTCCTACGACCCCTTAGGACATACTTAAGCATTGAAATGTGTCGAAAGGGATCATGAGGACTACCTAGGGGTCCTAGTATGCCTTATCACAAATTAGGACCCCTAGGAAGTCCTTATGACCCCTTTCGACATAATAGAACCATCAAGTGTGTCCTAAGGGGTCCTATGAACCCTTAGGACACACTTCAACATTCAAATGTGTCAAAAGGGGTCATAAGGACTTCCTAGGCATCCTAGTACACCTTGTCACGTGTTAGGACCGCTAGGAAGTCCTGATGACCCCATTCAACACATTAGAACCCTCAAGTATGTCCTAAGGGGTCCTACGACCCCTTAGGAGATACTTGAGCATACCAATGTGTTGAAAGGATTCATGAGGATTTCCTAGGGGTCCTAGTATGCCTCATCACGTATTAGGACCCGTAGGAAGTCTTCATGACCCCATTCAACATATAAGAACCCTCAAGTGTGTCCAAAGGGGTCCTACAACCCCTTAGGACACACCTTAGTATTCCGATGTGTTGAAAGGTGTCCTACAACCACTTAGGACACACTTGAGCATTCTAATGTATCGAAAGGGGTCACGAGGACTTCCTAGGGGTCCTAGTATGCCTTATCATGCGTTAGGACCCTTAAGAAGTTCTCATGACCCCATTTGACACATTAGAACCCTCAAGTGTGTCCTAAGGGGTTCTACAACCCCTTAGGACACACTTGAGTATTCAAATGTGTTGAAAGGGGTCATGAGGACTTCCTAGGGGTCCTAGTATGCCTTATCATGCGTTAGGACCCCTAGAAAGTCCTCATGACCCATTCGACACATTAGAGCCCTAAAGTGTGTCCTAAGGGGTACTATGACTCTTTAGGACACACTTGAGAATTAAACTGTGTCAGAAGGGGTCATGATAAATTCCTAGGGGTTCTAGTATGCCTTATCATGTGTTAGGACCTGTAGGAAATCCTCATGAAACCTTTTGACACTTTAGAACCCTAGAGTGTGTCCTAAGGGGTCCTATGACCCTTTAGGACACACTTGAGCATTGAAATGTGTCAAAAGAGGTAATGAGGACTTCCTATGGGTCATAGTATGCCTTATCATGAGTTAGGACCTCTAGGAAGTCCTCATGATCCCATTCCACACATTAGAACCCTGAAGTGTGTCCTTAGGGGTCCTACAACTCTTTAGAAAACACATGAGCATTTAAATTTTTTGAAAGGGGTCATGAGGACTTCCTAGGGGTCCTAGTACACCTTATCATGTGTCAGGACCCATACGAAGTCCTCATGACCCCATTTCACACATTAGAACCCTCCAGTGTGTCCTAAGGGGTCCTACGACCCCTTAGGACACACCTTAGTATTCTAATGTGTCAAAAGGGGTCATGAGGACTTCCTAGGGTTCATAGTATGCCTTATCATGTGTTAGGACCCTTACAACATCCTGATGACCCCTTTTGAAACATTTGAATACTCAAATATATCCTAACGGATCCTACAACTTTTTAAAACACACTCGAGCATTCAAATTTATCAAAAGGGGTCATGAGGACTTCTTAGGGGTCTTAGTACACCTTATCAAATGTTAGGACTCCTAAAAATTCCCCATGACCCCTTTTGACACATTTGAAGGGTCAAGTGTGTCCTAAGGGGTCCTACAACTCTTTACAAAAAACTTAAGGATTCAAATGTGTCAAAAGGGGTCATGAGGACTCCTTAGGGATCCTAGTAGGCCTTATCATGAATTAGGACCCCTAGGAAGCCATCATGACCCCTTTCGACACATTAGAACCCTCAAGTGTTTCCTAAGGGGTCCTACGACCCCTTAGGACACACTTCAGCATTCAAATATGTCGAAAGGGGTCATGAGGACTGCCTAGGTGTCCTAGTATGCCTTATCATGGGTTAGGACCCCTAGGAAGTCCTCATGACCCCATTTAACACATTAGAATCCTCAAGTGTGTTCTAAGGGGTCCTACCACTCTTTAAGACACACTTGAGTATTCAAATGTGTCAAAAGGGGTCATGAGGACTTTCTATGGGTCCTAGTATGCCTTATCACACATTAGGACACCTAGGAAGTCCTCATGACCCCTTTTGAGACTTTAGAACCCTCAAGTGTGTCCCGAGGGGTGCTATGACCCCTTAGGACCCACTTGAGCATTCAAATGTCTTGAAAGGGGTCATGAGGACTTCCTATGGGTCCTAGTACATGTTATCACATGTTACGATCCCTAGGTAGTCCTCATGACCCCTTTCAACACATTAGAACCCACAAGTGTGTCCTAAGGGGTCCTAGGACCTCTTAGGACATATGTGAGCATTCTAATATATTAAAATGTGTCATGAGGACTTCCTAGGGGTCCTAGTACATCTTATCACTTGTTAGGACCCCTAGGAAATCCCCATGACCCCTTTCGACACATTTGAATGCTCAAGTGTGTCCTAAGGGGTCCTACAACTCTTTAGAACACACTTGAACATTCAAATGTGTCAAAAGGGCTCATGAGGAATTCCTATGGGTTTGAGTACCTTTTATCATGCATTAGGACCCCTAGGAATTCCTCATGACCCCATTCGACACATTACAACCCTCAAGTGTTTCCTAAGGGGTCCTAGGACCCCTTAGGAAACACTTGAGCATTCAAATGTGTCAAAAGGGGCATGAGGACTTCCTAGGGGTCGTAGTATGCTTTATCACATGTTAGGACCCCTAGGAAGTCCTCATGATGGCATTCGACACATTATAACTTTCAAGTGTGTCCTAATTGGTCGTACGACCCCTTAGGACACACCTAGCTATTCAAATGTTTCAAAATAGGTCATAAGGACTTCCTAGGGGTCCTACTATGCCTTATCATGTGTTAGGACCCCTAGGAAGTCCTCATGACAAATTCGACACATTAGAACCCTCAAGTGTGTCCCAAGGGGTCCTACGACTCTTTGGGATAGACTTGAGCATTAAAATGTGTCAGAAGCAGTCATAAGGACTTCCTAAGGGTTCTAGTATGCCTTATCATGTGTTAGGACCCCTAGGAAATCCTCACGAACCCTTTTGACACTTTAGAACTCTAAAGTGTGTCCTAAGGGGTCCTACAACTATTTGGGACACACTTGAGCATTCAAATGTGTAGAAAGGGGTCATGAGGACTTCCTAGGGGTCCTAGTATGCCTTATCACATGTTAGGTGTAATACCTCTCCTACAGTGATACTATGATTTGATACTTTTTTATGATGGTTAGAACTATGCACTCATGTTTATGTTTTCATGGAGGATTATACGTTCATCAGATGATATTTATATGCTCAGTTATAGTTACTTTGATTATATGTTTATGAGATCCTAGAAGAATGTATTAGTTTTACATGTTTTATCTCATGAATGGTATACTAACCCTTATCTCAATTGGTTTATGGATACATATGTGTTTTTCATGACTCAGGACGAAGTCGTAGTTACTCACTCGGTGAGGTCCACACGATGTATCGATCCTAGTCATCTGCTTGCATATATCTGATGTGTATATCTATATGTATATGTATCTCTTCTTGGTGATGCAGGATTTGCAGGTACCGGGTATCGTCTCCACCTGGCTCCACAGGTCTGAGCGATCCCTTAAAAATCCTCGATCGTTGTTGTTGTCATGGAGATATCATCAAGCTTCACAAAAGAAAACCTTTATCCTTGATCATTCACCTTAGGTGGGAAGTGCCGGGTCAGTTCCTGGTAGGGAGATATTATGTGGTTTATCAGTTATTAGGGTTTGGATCTTGTTCTTACTGTTAGGGATACTCAACTTTGTTAGTAGGTTATCTATGTGAGTCCTTGTTGATCGATTTCTGTTTCAGTGACTTATCCCTGTTTAGATTTTCATGTTAGTATTAAGATCGAGTTGCTATTTGTACCTTGCATCTTCTGGTTATATAGTTATAAAATGTTAGTAAAACGAATAATAAGTTATTCATACTATATGTGTCATAAACATATGGGTGCACACATATGCTTATGAACACATATGTATATATATTTATAAGTATAAATAAATATATAACAGGATTAGCAAAATAGCACTAGCTTAATTATTGTTCGATAAAAGTAAATATATATATATATATATATATATATATATCTCTATAATTTCTCATAAATAGAAAGTACAACTCTAACCAAAATGTAAATAAAAATAAATAAATAATTAAAAATAATTGCCTCCGGTAACAAAACTAACTAGCTAGGAGGGAGTTGAACTCGAGACCTCCTAGAAGTTGGGCTAGTTAGTTACCAATTGTGCTATGTGAATTCCTTGTGAGGTATTTAACTAAATTTGTTATTAAAGCTTGTTTTGGATAATAATTTAATTAAAATTAACAAAACTTTATTATATTTACAGGAGAGATTAGTTTCTCCTCCAACCGACTATGGAAGTTGGAGAAGTTTCTTCCCGTAAAGAAACTTCTCCAACCATATAGTTGGAGAGGAAAATATATTTATGATGCTAGGTTTCGAGACAAGACAGGAGGCTGGAAAATGAAGGAAACTATTAATAATATTTCAATTTGACATTAGGAAAGAGCTGGGAATTGCATCCGGGGAGAATTGCAGACGGGAGGCTGAAGAGTTCATCTGCAACAGACAAACTACGAATCCAGGTTGGATCCTGCACCAGAAATAAATTTAAATTTGTTAGATTTGTAATGGAAAAGAAAATTATATTTTTCGCTTTAGTTGTATTAATGTAGAAAATATTTGTACATTAGTGAGGAAATAAATTATTGGCTGTAAAATATAGATGCTGTGGTTGTATTTAATATATATATATATATATATATATATATATATAAATATTAATATTCATGCTTGAAGAAATATAGCTTTATAAATTAAATTAATGTTCATTAGAAACATTCTATTTTTGAAAATATATTATAAGTATTTCTTTTTAAAAAACTAAAATAAAAATATATATATATGTAAATATAAATAAATTCATTAACTTACTATTGTTTTGATAGTTTAAAATATTCATTAAATAATTAATTGTTGTCTTATTAATACTATTATGTAATAGATAGGGTTAATTTTGTTAAATATGTTTTTTTTTTTTTAATTTTTTTTTATATGTATATGGCCGCTGCCGCGGCGGGCCCCGCAGTGCCGGACAATAGCGTCCGCTGCCGGCGGCACCTTCGGGTGCCGTGCGGCAGCGACCGCTGTCGGCGGTACCCGGGGGTACCGCACGGGAGCGGGCCCCCTTGTAAGGGTAAAAAAAAAAACATTTTTTTATTATTTAATTTTAGCATTTGGAAAAAAATATGATTTCGGTATTATATGTATAATATATGGTTGATATATTATATGTATAATATAATTTGTGTTTAACATTAATTTAAGTTAGATATTATATTCTATATATATAATATAGGTATTATTATATATATATAATATAATTTGAATTTTTATTAAAATTAAATTTGTATTATATTTTTACATATAATATGATGGTAGTAATTGAAAACATGGGTTAAATAATTTAATACATATGATATTGATAATTAGACTTATATTATATATATATAATATATATTATTATATATATATAATATAATATTAAAATTGAAGAAATATGCCAAATTGTTTATGTTAAGGTGTTTTTTTTTAGATATATTATTTTGATGGTTTAGTTTTATATTATGTTTATATGTAATAAATTTGGTTATACATATATATAATATAATAATATTAATTAAAGAACTTATCGGACAAAGTGATATTAAATATCATTATATTATGTAATGAAAATTGTTAGATGAGCGAAATGTTTGAACTAGAGGCATATTTATTCAATGTTTTAACTGTGTAAATGTTTTTAAGTTGTAAATAAATAATTGATTTCTTAGTTCCATGCTTAGACAAATGTTAGGATGGGGGCTAGAAAACTGAAACAAAACTCTTACCTTCAATTTTATCAACAATCAAACTAGTCAAACTTTGTGATCTCCTAAGCATCCTAGGTAGGTCTGTTATAATGAAATTGTTGGACATGTTAGTGGTTTGACTAGGGAAACCTAACGGGAATAGGTTAGGGTTAGGAAGCCTAGGAACCCCTAAGTGAGTGGCTCTCAGTGCGGGGCCGGGGCCCTAAAGTGGCTAGACCAGGATAACCGACTGATGAGTTAGTTAACCAAGTGATAACCTAATAAAATTTAAGGGATGGGTTCAAAACATTAAAAAGATTAAATTGTGCCTCGCCCATGCCATTAGCGCTAGGACAGGCTATGGATGGGAGTGGGAGAAGGTACCTATGCGTAGGTACAAATTGAATGGCGCTTGTCTGTACGAAAGGCATTCGATTTCCGCATGTGCCTACTTGGGGGCCGGGGCCCAGTGTGGCTAGTACCAGGACAACCCAAGGGGTGAGGGCTATGCGATGACACTCACTTAGGTTGTTGCTTAGGATATTCCTACCCAAACCTTAGAATCCCTTGTGAAATGTACTTTACTTGTGTGAAATGTTATCCACCCCTTTTGGTAAAACCTAGTAAGTTTCTTCTTGTGGGCTTGGTGTTTATCTCCTAGCACGGGGGGTGAAACCTTACCAGTTTCACATGGTTGGGTGGAAAATCTTTCTATCGAGGTATCTTGTGCAGATGTAAACAACTGAAGATTCATATTTGTCTGAGCACCTATTGAAGAATGAAGATTTTTACTTATTCATGTTGTTGTAAACTTATGTATTCTCCTATGAGGAGTTTAAATGTAATGTAATTTTTAAATGATGTAATAATGGGTAGACATAGGAAAAGGGTTATATGGGATGTTTATTTAATGGAAAAATGTAATCTTGTTATGTATCAAGTTATGTAAAATGTTGATGAATCATTTGTTGTACTATTGCAATATGTTTGTTTGAGGAAATGGAATTATAGTAATTGATCCTTAAAAAGTTTTAGATGGAAATTAATTATGAATGTGTTTAAGTATTTTCCAATAAAGAACTTGAAATGGAATTTGTATGGTTAGTAGATGTTTATCAGTTTTTAATTTACATTTAAGGGAACCTTGGAAAGAAGTTAGATTATGTTTTGTTAATTGCAAACTTTAAAAGTTCAAAATTTTTCGTAAAACTCTACTTAGGTTTTCTTTTACAAAGTAAACCTTTGTGCAATTCCCTGGTTCCCTTGCGGGGCATGACATTAGGACCCCTAGGAAGTCCTCATGACCACATTCGACATATTAGAACCCTAAAGTGTGTCCTAAGGGGTCCTACAAATCTTTAGGACACACTTGAGCATTTAAATTTTTTGAAAGGGGTCATGAGGACTTCCTAGGGGTCCTAGTACATGTTATCACATGTTAGGACCCCTAGGAAGTCCACATGACCCCTTTCAAAACTTTAGAACCCTCAAGTGTGTCCTAAGGGGTCCTACAACCTCTTATGACACACTTTAGCATTCAAATGTGTCGAAAGGGGTCATCAGGACTTCTTAGGGGTCCTAGTATACCTTATCATGAGTTAGGACCCCTAGGAAGTCCTCATGACCCCTTTTGATAGTTTAGAACCCTAAAGTGTGTCCTAAGGGGTCCTACTACCCCTTAGGACACACTTTAGCATTCAAATGTGTCGAAAGTGGTCATTAGGACTTCCTAGGGGTCCTAGTATTCCATATCACATGTTAGGACCCCTAGGAATTCCTCATGACCTCATTTGACAAACTAGAACCCCTCAAGTATGTCCTAAGGGGTCCTACGACTCTTTAGGACACACTTGAGCATTCCAATGTGTCGAAAGGTGTCATGAGGACTTTGTAGGTGTTCTAGTACACCTTATCACGTGTTAGGACCCCTTGGAAATCCTCATGACCCCTTTCGACACTTTAGAACCCTCAAGTGTGTCCTAAGGGGTCCTATGACCCTTTAGGACATATTTGGGCATTCAAATGTGTTGAAAGGGGTCATGCAAACTTCCTAGGGGTCTTGTTATACACTTAGTTTTCACCCTTTGTTTCAAGCTCTCTTGGTCTTGATAACTCAGTATAACATGGGAATCATCTCCAGGTTGTGGGACCTTTGCTAACTAAGATGAGACCTCCAGGTTCTAGGCTGGTTCCTCTTGGATAATCGCCTTAATTTTCTTTCTGACATGAAAGTAAAACTTTTGGAGGGAAAGGGATAGAAGGAATGCTTGTAAGGGAAATGACTTGAAAGAAAACTACCTACTAGGTGATGCACCAAAATAAGGGTTTGGATCTCAGTATGTAGGAATGAAATCAATGAAAAGCTTAGGTCTAGTAGGTCACAACTTACTGAATAGGCTTGCATAAGTATTTCATAAGAGGGCTTGAGAATAAGACACAACTTATGACCTGCAAATAGACATTCACTTCTACAACTCGGTGTAGGATTGAAATAAGACTGTTAAGGGGGTTGAGGTATACCCAAAAGAACATCTAAATCAAATCAAACATAGTAACACACAAGATTGCAGAAAGCAAGAGGGATAAGGAACCCTAAACTATCATTGAAAAAAACATGCACATACTTTGATCCAATAAGAGATAATCCAAACAAGGTAGCATAGGGACATGAAGGATTGTCACAAAATACCTCTGCAATATTTGAATCATCAATGGGAGAAATACAACTATATGAGCCAGAGGGTAGAAATGATACCACAGATAGCCTTTAAGAACGTATGAATTTCTTCTATAAATTGTCCAACTCCTCCTTAGCACTAAAGGCTCCAAAACAATATATACATACTCAACTGCACGCAGGCAGGAGTCAAAAAAATCTAACTAGGGTTACAAGATTTTACAATAAAAATGTCAAACCCTAGGTACAATAATGACTCATCATGAAAATCACTAAGAACTGATCATCAGATCAGATCTTTCTCTTTGCATGTTGATCCTAGACTGAGTCCACCTATAGACACAACAAAAATTCAACCCATCTACCCACCTGCAACTCCACTAAGCCATGAAGACTTCAAATTCTATCCTGGTATGATACCTACGTCTAAAATGATTAACCCTACAAAGGTGGTGCCAAGCTCATTAAAGCTTTAGCAAGACATGGTACCCTGTGAAGTTCATGGCACCAACAATCAAATTGTCTATTTATTATCTTCTCAACCATCCCTGTCATGAGGAATTCAATTCCAGCAACCCATTTGTCATGTGTGGCTGCAAAATGCAAACCCTAGCAAAGTCCTTGCAGAAATATTCAAATTCAAATATTAATGGCTAGCAGATATATTTTAAAACATGACCGTCAATGAATAGCCCTCCTAGTAGATGAATGACCTAGATGCACCCTTTAAAATAGCTTAAAATCCTTTCTGACAAGTCAACCGCCACCATGGTAGTCAACAACCAATCAAACTATGCCATTTCAGATACACGTTGTGACCTTCCGATATTGGACCCACCGCTTGAGATACCGATCTAACAGTGGGTACATGATCTTATAGCCCCAGAATATTCCTTACGCTTTTATGCCAGCCACTAGATCCTTACCTTTCTGAGACCCCACTAACAAGTCTGAACACTTTGGCAAATCTGATGGTTGGTGCAAGATCTCATACTCTGACACAAACCTTTGTGAAGATACGCCAACCATCGATCTTCATCTTTCTGACATCCTTCCAGGTCCTTTGACATGGTCCCACTGTGACATCCAAGTCATTACTATGTGGACCAATTAGATTCAAGCAAGTCAGCACATAAGGACCCACCGAAGGAAGTTCTGACACCAACCAAGATTGATGATTATCGTAAGATCGCAAGCCCTGACACAAACCTTTGCAAAGATATGTCAGCCGTCAGATTTTTTGCAGATGTCAAAGCCTCCTGACCACTGAAAGGGCCTGGCCCCATTGACAACCTTCCACCTATATTCAACCTTAGCCAATCACAGGCTACCAAAATGGATCCATGTAGCACCGGTCCCACTGACACATTGGACTCTATAGGTAGGAGAAATCGACGATTGTCGCAAGAGCTCAAGGAATCTTCTGACCCTATGAGATCATGTGACAACCGTTGGATTGATAATCTTGACCTGGCCGTTTGAACTAAGACCGCCAACCTAAATGGTAACCACTTGTGGGATCACTGAGTGTTAAGGAGTTAACCACCAGGAATTGGAGACTTGGTGACTAAAGGGTTAATAAAGGGCACGTGCAAATTAGGAACTTAAGTGACTGGAATAAAGTAACATGAAGATATAATGCGACCAAAGGGTTTTTTGTATTTTTTAATACCGACAGCTAGTTTTATGAAATTTTTCAACTGCAGACCAGGGAGTAAAAATAATTTGTAGAGACTAGAGAACATGGAACAAATTCATGAAAATTTCAGGGATGGTAGACATTGTAAAAATAGAGGCTTGGGTATAGTTTTAAGCCAAATTTGAATGCATATGAAAATTTGGGTAATAGGTCCTAGTACACCTTATCATGCATTCAGACCCCTAGGAATCCTAATGACCCCATTCAACACATTAAAACACTCAAGTGTGTCCTAAGGGGTCCTACAACACTTTAGGACACACTTGAGCATTTAAATTTTTCAAAAGGGGTTATGAGGACTTCCTAGGGATCCTAGTATGCCTTATCATGCGTTACGACTCCTAGGAAATCCTCATGACCCCTTTCGACACTTTAGAACCCTCAAGTGTGTTGTAAGGGGTCCTAGGACCCCTTACAACACACCTAAGGGTTCTAAAGTGTCAAAAGAGGTCACAAACCCTTACAACACACTTGAGAGTTCTAAAGTGTCAAAAGGGGCCATGAGAAATTCCTAGGGGTCCTAGTATGCCTTATCATGTGTTAGGACTCCTTTCAACACATTAGAACCCTCAAGTGTGTCTGAAGGGGTCCTACAACCCCTTAGGACACACCTGATCATTCCAATGTGTCGAAAGAGGTCCTACAAGCCCTTACGACACACTTGAGGGTTCTAATGTGTCGAAAGGGGTCATGGGGACTTCCTAGAAGTCCTAGTATGACTTCTCATGCGTTAGGACCCCTAGGAAGTCCTCATGACCCATTCAACATGTTAGAACCCTCAAGTGTGTCCTAAGGGGTCCTACAACTCTTTAGGACACACTTGAGAATTCAAATGTGTCAGAAGGGGTCATGAGGACTTGTTAGGGGTTCTAGTATGCCTTATCAGGCATTAGGACCCCTAGGAAATCTTCATGAACCCTTTCGACACTTTAGAATGCTAAAGTGTGTCCTAAGGGGTCGTACGACCCTTTAGGACACACTTGAACATTCAAGTATGTCGAAAGGGGTCATGAGGACTTCCTAGGAGTCCTAGTATGCCTTATCACATGTTAGGACCCCTAGGAAGTCCTCATGACCCCATTCAACACATTAGAACCCTGAAGTGTGTCCTAAGGCATCCTACAACTCTTTAGGACACACTTGAGCATTTAAATTTTTCAAAAGGGGTCATGAGGACTTCCTAGGGGTCCTAGTACACCTTATCATGAGTTAGAACCCCTAGGAAGTCCTCATGACCCCTTTTGGCACCTTAGCAATCTCAAGTGTGTTGTAAGTGTTAGGAATAAGGTGTCTCTACCTTGGATAATTCATATTCTTATTATTTGTTTTGTAAATATATTTTTTTGGAAATAATGAAATTAAGTGTTAGTGTACATGTCTAGTTGGAATGTTGATATGTCACTCCACTTGATGTGTCGGCATCTTGTGCATAAGGAGATAATGACTGAAATGGTCATGATGGATTCCTATGACACATAAGAACTATTTAAGGAATGTGCTATGACAAGTGTAAGAGCATCTTATGACTTGGGCCTATTTGGGTGCCCAAGAAGAAGTGGTTGGTGTGTGGAAGAGAATATGCCAAAAATAGGTTGGTATGATAGATTCTCTTACACTTCTCTTGTGACGGTTATTTTTGGTGAATTCTATGACAAGTTGTCATAGTCTATTCTAAGGATGGATGCCTATTCTTGGGATTGCATGTAACAATTGTGTACATGTGGCTTTGTGCATGGGTCTTGGTGGTTGGATGCCAAACTCCTTTTTTGGGAATTTGTTGGGTCCTAAGGAGTCTATATATATGATGTTTCTTCTATGGGAGAGACACAAGTTTGATAAGTTTTACTAGTCTCTCATCTCCTGAAAGAACTTGCATTGAAAATGTGTTGTAGTCTTTATGTTGAAGATAATACATTGTGTAGGTTTTGGAGGGGTGGGGTTGTTTTATCGAAAGGTTTTTCCCCACTGGCATATCTTTCTGTTTATGTGTTTCAATCTTCTCTATCTATTTTTTGTATGCATGGTATATTGCTGCAATATCTTTGTTAAAGTAGTTAACAAATCTAAAATTGTAAGGATTTAAAAAGAATTTGCACAATACTTTCCTCTAGAGATTAGTGTAGGAAGTTGTTTCTGCACCTGAGTTTTCTTACAAGTGGTATAAGAGCCTAATCAACTTTTGATCCTAGTTGTTGGGTAGTGTTTTTTGAGCTAATCTCAAGTTGAGTGGGAGTTTTGTGTAGAGCATTCTGAATCTTATTTGCAGATTGAGATGGCAGGTTCCTCATACAGTAGAATGGAGGTGGAGAAATTTAATGGCACTAATTTTGAGTTGTGGAAACTCAAGATGGAAGAAATGCTTGAAGACCACAATCTATGGGAGGATACTTCACTTGATGTGAAACCTGCAATGATATCACAAGCGGATTGGGAGATCAAGGATTGGAAGGCTAAGGGTCTCATCAGACTCTGTCTAGCAGATGTCATTCTTCTGAATATTCTTGATGAGACTACTGCAAATTCTTTGTGGAAATGACTTGGGTCTATGTATCAGGCCAAATCTCTAGTGAATAAGTTGTTCCTGAGAAAGAATTTTTATTCTTTATGAATGGAGGAAGGTGGATCCATAACTATTCATCTCAACGCATTCAATTTATTGATTGCATAGTTGGCATCATCCGGTGCCAAGATCGAGGAGGATTATTGTATGACCCTACTTTGTTCCTTGCTGAATTCATGGGACCATCTTGTGATGGCTCTTAGAAGTACTATAGTCACATTCCATATGGATGATGTGGTGTCTTCATTTCTATTTGAGGAGATGTGAAGAAAGACTTCAGATTCATCTAAGGAAGCCCTTGCTGTTTGTAGGAGATCCAATGACAGAGGAAAGCAGAATGACAACGAGTCAAAGAAGGGTAGATCCAAATCCTGTGGGAGTTCTAAGAATCCTAGAAAGTCCAAGGTGAAATGTTGGAACTATGATAAAACTGGGCACTTCTGGAGGGACTGTAAAGAACCAAAGAAGAAGAAGAAAGGCTTAGATTCAGCTTTCAAAAAATCTCAAGAAGATGGAGATGCTTTTATTGCAGCTTTGGCAGCCCATGGATTTGATGATGTGTGGTTAGTAGACTCAGGTGCTTCTTTTCACATGACCTCTCATCGGAATTGGTTCTCAAAATATGAAGAGTTCAATGGTGGAAAGGTGTACTTGGGTGATGATTCTCACCTAAAGATAGTTGGATGTGGAAGGGTCACTATCAGATTTCTTGATGGATGAGTAAAGGGAATCAATGAAGTTATGCACATTTCGGGTTTGGCATGAAACCTATTATCTATAAGTATGCTGAATGATATAGGTGTGCAAGTTGTCTTTTTGAAAGATGGATGCAAGATGATGAGAGGTTCTATGGTGCTCGCTAGAGGTACTAGGAGAGGTACTTTGTTTCAGCTTGAAGGATGTATTGCTCAGTGTAATAGTTCTTCTATTTTAAAGAAGAGAGTGGCTATCACTACATTCCCACCATCTGAACAAGCAGTAAAGAAGACTGTGGCAATGGGTTCCGATGGTAGTGCAGTAAGTGTACCTAAGGGTGCAAACACTTTGGAAGGCAAGCTTTCTGTAGAAAAGATGATGTTGTGGCATATGAGATTTGGCCACATTGGTGAGAAGGGTCTTAGGACCTTGAAGAATAAAAACCTCATTGAGGGGTTAAATGATTGCAATCTCAAGTTTGACTTCTACAAACACTGTGTCTATGGTAAACAAAATCATGTTCAGTTTTACTCTAGTTCTCACAAATCTTCTGATGTTTTGGATCTTATTCATTTTGATGTATTTGGTCCTGTAAAAGTTCTTTCAATCTCCAAGTTTGTAGTTTTTGTATCTTTCATCGATGATTATAGTAGAAGGACTTGGATTTATTTCCTTAAAAGTAAGACACAAGTCTTTAGTCGGTTCAAGGAATTTAAAGCCCTTGTAGAGAATCAGACTAGTAAGAAGATTAAGTGTGTGAGAACTAATAATGGTGGTGAGTTTTGATCAATAGAGTTTGAATAGTTCTGTAAAGAATGAGGTATCAAGAGGCATAAGACAACTCCTTATACCCCATAGCAAAATGGAGTTGCAGAGAAAATGAACAGGACACTAATGGAGAAGGCTAGGAGTATGCTTAGTGGAGCTAGTTTAGAACAAAGGTTTTGGGCCGAAGCTGTGGCCACCACTTGCTATCTGGTTAATAGATCTCCTACATCAACTCTTGTTGTTAAGACACCCATGGAGGTGTGGTCTGATAAGAAGCCTTCAATTAGAAATCTTCATGTTTTTGGTTGTGAAGCTTATGCACATGTTCCAAAGGAGAAAAGATCTAAGTTGGAAAACAAAGCTGTCAAATGTATTTTCATCGGATACAGTGTTAGTGTGAAAGGATACAAGCTTTGGGATCTTGTGACTAGTAAGGTGTTGTATATTAGAAATGTTATTTTCAAAGAGCTAACATCTTTTCCTATTGTGTTACAACCAGATGAAAAAGAAAAGGAAAAAGATGTTCAGTTGCTTCCTACCCCTGAGAAGACTGAACAGAGGGATCATGTTGGGTCTAATGATGAGGAGAGCTCTAGCAGCTCTGATAGTTCAGAAGAAGAGGAAGGACAACCTCAACCTCAGCCCTTGAGGAGATCCACGAGAGAAAGAAAGCAACCAAAAAGATTTGGTTATTCTATATTAGATTCCAGTTGTGCTTTTTCTTTGATTACTAACACTGATGAGCCTAGATCTATGAAAGAGGCTTTGGGCATGGAAGATGTAGGTTCCTGGATTGAGGCTATGAATGATGAGATGGCTTCATTGGAGAAAAAAAAAAACTTGGGACCTTGTACCTTTTCCTAAACGGAGAAAATCTGTTGGCTATAAATGGGTGTTCAAGAATAAATTTTGTGTAGATGGCAGTGTTGAAAGGTACAAAGCTAGATTAGTTGCAAAGGGGTATTCATAGGTAGAGGGAATAGATTATGGTGAAATATTCTCTCCTGTTGCAAAGTTGACATCCATTAGATTTCTATTATCTCTTGCTACATCATATGATTTAGAGATAGAATAGATGGATGTGAGGACAACTTTCCTTCATGGTGATTTGGAGGAAGAGATTTATATGTCACAGCCTAAGCACTACATTGTTAAAGGTAAAGAATCCTTAGTTTGCAGATTAAAGAAATCTCTATATGGTTTGAAGCAATCTCCTAGGGTGTGGTACCTTAAGTTTGATGCCTTTGTGTTGTCAATTGGATTTGTAAGATTGAAATTAGATCATTATGTTTATTTCAGAGTTGAAAATGATTGCCTTGCTATTGTTGCATTATATGTTGATGATATGTTGATGTTTGGGAAGGGTAAGGGTATGATTTTTTATTTTAAATCTTAGTTGTCAGCATAGTTTGAGATGAAAGATCTTGGGGCAGATAGGTACATCTTGGGTATGGAAATCAGTAGAGACAGGTCTAACAAAAAACTTTGGTTGAGTCAGAGTAAGTATGTGAAGTCTATGTTGGACAGGTTCAACATGGCAGATTGTAGACCACTTTGTGTTCTTGTTTCTTGGGGAATAAAATTATTTGTAGATGATTGTCCAAAATCTCCTAGTGAGGTGGAGGACATGAGTAGAGTACCTTATGCTAGTGCAATTGGTAGTGTTATGTATGCTATGGTTTGTACTAGACTAGACATTACCCAAGTAGTGGGAGTCCTGAGTCGGTTTATGGCTAACCCTAGACGGGTACATTGGGATGCAGTTAAGTGAGTACTCAGATATTTGAGGGGTACATCAGATTACTCAATATGTTATCATGGTAACTCTTTTGGATCTCCACATTCAGTTTGTATTTGTGGGTTTGTGGATTCAGATTGGGCAGGTAATATTGATAGTAGGATATCCACTAGTGCTTATGTGTTCACTATGTTTGGTGGTGCCATTAGTTGGATGAGTAAGTGACAACCTATGGTTGCTTTGTCCACTACAGAAGCTGAGTACATGGCTGCTACTCATGCTTGTGAGGAAGCCATTTGGCTTACGGGATTGTGTTTTGATGTTGGTGTTGATGCAAAATAGATTACTATTTGGTGTGACAATCAGAGCGCTATTTGCCTTGCAAAAAATCCAATTTTCCATGCCAGAACGAAGCACATTGATGTGCAGTTTCACTTTGTGAGAGATATGGTGGAAGATGGAAAGGTAAATTTTGAGAAGGTAGATACTATCAAGAATGTTGCAGATGCATTAATGAAACCAATGGGCACTAAGAAGTTCAAATGGTGTTCAGATTCTATGGGCCTTTTTCCCTATAGCATTTAAAGTTCATGTTATGTTCTTGTTGCTCTTACAAGGTGTTCGACAAGTGGGAGAATGTTAGGAATAAGGTGTCTCAGCCTTGGATAATTCCTATTCTTATTATTTGTTTTGTAAATGTATTTTTTTGCAAATAATGAAATTAAGTGTGAGTGTACATGTCTGGTTGGCATGTTGATATGTCAATCCACTTGATGTGTCAGTATCTTGTGCATAAGGAGATCATGACTAAAATGGTCATGATGGATTCCTATGACACGTAAGATCTATTTAAGGAATGTGCTATGACAGGTGTAAGAGCATCTTATGACTTGGGCCTATTTGGGCACCCAAGAAGAAGTGGTTGGTGTGGGTAAGAAAATATGCCAAAAATAGGTTGGTATGATAGATTCTCTTACACTTCTCTTGTGACCATTATTTTTGGCATATTCTATGACAAGCTATCATAGTCTATTCTAGGGATGGATGCCTATTCTTGGGATTTCATGTAACAGTTGTGTACATGTGGCTTTTTGCATGGGTCTTGGTGGTTGGATGCCAAACTCCTTTTTTGGGTATTTGTTGGGTCCTGAGGACTTCCTAGGGGTTCTAGTATGCCTTATCATGCATTAGGACCCCTAGGGAATCCTCATGACCCCTTTCAACACTCAAGAACCCTCAAGTGTGTCCTAAGGGGTCCTACAACCCTTTAGGACACATTTGGGAATTCAAATGTGTCGAAAGAGGTCATGCGGAAATCCTAGGGGTCCTAGTACACCTTATCACGCATTACGACCCCTAGGAAGTCCTCATGACCCCATTTGACACATTAGAACCCTCAAGTTTGTCCTAAGGGGTCCTAAAACTCTTTAGGACACACTTTTTCATTTAAATTATTTTAAAGGGATTATGAGGACTTCCTAGGGGTCCTAGTATGCCTTATCATGCGTTAGGTCCCCTAGGAATTCCTCATGACCCCTTTCAACACTTTACAACCCTCAAGTGTGTTGTAAGGGGTCATAAGACACCTTACAACATAGTTTAGGGTTCTAAAGTGTCAAAAGGTGTCATGAGGACTTCCTAGGGGTCCTAGTATGCCTTATCACATGTTAGGACCCTTACGAAGTCCTTGTGACACCTTTCGACACATTAGAACCCTCAAGTGTGTCTTAAGGGGTCCTACAACCCCTTAGGACACACTTGAGCATTCCAACATGTTGAAAGGGGTCACAAGGACTTCTTATGGGTCTTAGTACACCTTATCACGTGTTAGGACCCTTAGCAAGTCCCCATGACCCCTTTTGACAAATTTGAACACTCAAGTGTGTCCTAAGGGGTCCTACGACACTTTAGAATACACTTGAGCATTCAAATATATCGAAAGGGGTCATGAGGACTTCCTATGAGTCCTATTAGACCTTATCATGAGTTACAACCCCTTGGAAGTCCTCATGACCCCTGTCGACACATTAGAACCCTCAAGTGTGTCCTAAGGGGTCCTAAGAACCCTTAGGACACACTTGACAATTAAAATGTGTTGAAAGGGGTCATGAGGACATCATATGGGTCCTAGTATGCCTTCTTAGATGTTAGGACCCCTAGGAACTCCTAATGACCCCATTCAACACATTAGAACCCTCAAGTGTGTCCTAAGGGGTCCTACGAACCCTTAAGACTCAATTGAGCATTCAAATATGTTAAAAAGGGTCATGAGGATTTCTTGGGGTTCCTAGTATGCCTTATCACATGTTAGGACCCCTAGGAAGTCCTCATGACCCCATTCGACACATTAGAACCCTCAAGTGTGTCCTAAGGTGTCCTACGACTCTTTCAGACACACTTGAGCATTTAAATATGTTGAAAGGGGTCATGAGGACTTCCTAGGGGTCCTCGTAGATGTTATCATGCATTAGGACTCTTAGAAAGTTCTCATGACCCCTTTCGACACATTAGAACCCTCAAGTGTATCCTAAGGGGTCCTATAACCCCTTAGGATACACTTAAGCATTCAAATGTTTCGAAAGGGGTCATGAGGACTACCTAGGGGTCGTAGTGCACCTTATCACATATTAGGACCCTAAAGAAGTCCTCATGACCCCTTTTGACACATTAGAAACCTCAAGTGTGTCCTAAGGGGTCCTACAACCCCTTAGGATACTTTTGAGCATTCGAATGTGTTGAAAGGGGTCATGAGGACTTCCTAGGGGTCCTATTATACCTTATCACATGTTAGGACCCCTAGGAAGTCCTCATGACCCCATTCGACACATTAGAACCCTCTAGTGTGTCCTAAGGGGTACTACGACCCCTTAAGAGACACTTCAGCATTCTAATGTGTTGAAAGGGGTCATCAAGATTTTCTAGGGGTCTTAGTACACCTCATCATGCATTAGGACCTGTAGGAAGTCCTCATGACACCATTCGACACATTAGAACCCTCAAGTGTGTCCTAAGGGGTCCTAAGACCCCTTAGGACACACCTTAGTATTGCAATGTGTCGAGAGGGGTCATGAGGACTTCCTAGGGGTTCTAGTATGCCCTATAATGCATTAAGACCCCTATGAAGTCCCCATGATCCCTTTTGATACATTTGAATGCTCAAATGTCTCTTAAGGGGTCCTACAACTTTTTAAAAAACACTTTAGCATTCAAATGTATCACAATGGATCATGAGGATTTCTTAGGGGTCCTAGTATGCCTGATCACATGTTAGGAACCCTAGGAAGTCTCCATGACTCCTTTTGACACATTTGAAGGCTCAAGTGTGTCGTAAGGGGTCCTACAAATCTTTAGAACTCACTTGAGCATTAAAATGTAACAAAAGGGGTCATGAGGAGTTCCTAGGGATTCTAGAACTCCTTATTAGGCTTTAAGACTGCTAGGAAGTCCTCATGACCCCTTTCGACACTTTAAAACCCTCAAGTGTGTCCTAAGGGGTCCTGCAACCCCTTAAGACACACTTGAGCATTCAAGACATACTTGAATATTCAAATGTGTCCTAAGTGTGTCCTAAGGGGTCCTACCACTATTTAGGACATACTTGAATATTCAAATGTGTTGCAAGGGGTCATGAGGACCTCCTATGGGTCCTAGTATGCCTTATCACATGTTAGGACACCTAGGATGTCCTCATGACCCCTTTCGAGACTTTAGAACCCTCAAGTGTGTCACAAGGGGTCCTAAAACCCCTTAGGACACACTTTAGCATTCAAATGTCTCTAAACGAGTGATGGGAACTTCCTAGGGGTCCTAGTACACCTTATCATGTGTTAGGATACCTAGGTAGTCCTCATGACCCCTTTCGACACATTAGAATTGTCAAGTGTGTCCTAAGGGGTCCTATGACCTATTAGGACACACTTGAGCATTCTAATATATCGAAAGGGGTCATGAGGACTTCCTAGGGGTCCTAGTATGCCTTATCACTTGTAGGACCCCTAGGAAGTCCCCATGACCCCTTTCAACACATTTAAATACTTAAGTGTGTCGTAAGGGGTCCTACAACTCTTTAGAACACACTTGAACATTCAAATGTGTCAAAAGGGCTCATGAGGAATTCCTATGGGTCTGAGTAGCCCTTATCATGCATTAAGAACCCTAGGAATTACTCATGACCCCATTCGACACATTTGAAATCTCAAGTGTTTCCTAAGTGGTCCTGTGACCCCTTAGGACACACTTGAGCATTCTAATGTTTTGAAAGGGGTCATGAGGACTTCCTAGGGCTCCTAGTACACCTTATCATATGTTAGGACCCCTAGGAAGTCCTCATGACCCAATTCAACACATTATAACCTTCAAGTGTTTCCTAAGGGGTTGTACGACCCCTTAGGACACACTTGGGTATTCCTATGTGTTGAAAGGGGTCATGAGGACTTCCTAGGGATCCTAGTATGCCTTATCATGTGTGAGGACCCCTAGGAAGTCCTCATGATGCCTTTTGACACATTAGAATCCTCAAGTGTGTCCTAAGGGTTCCTATGACCCCTTAGGACACACTTGAGTATTCAAATATGTCAAAAGGGGTCATGAGGACCTCCTAGGGGTCCTAGTACACCTTATCACATGTTATGACCCCTATGAAGTCCTCATGACCCCTTTTGACACATTAGAACCCTCAAGTATTTCTTAAGGGGTCCTATGACCCCTTAGGACACACTTGAGCATTCAAATGTGTCGAAAGGGGTCATGAGGACTTCCTAGGGATCCTAGTACACCTTATCACGTGTTAGGACCCTTAGGAAGTCCTCATGACCCCTTTCAACACATTAGAACCCTAAAGTTTTTCCTAAGGGGTCCTGCGACCCCTTAGGAAACACTTGTGAAATTAAATGTGTTGAAAGGGGTCATGAGGACTTCCTAGGGGTCCTAGTACCCCTTATCACATGTTAGGACCCTTAGGAAGTCCTCATGATAACATTTGACATATTTGAACCATCAAGTGTGTCCTAAGAGGTCCTACGACTCTTTAGGACCCAATTGAGGATTCAAATGTGTTGAAAGGGGTCATGATGACTTCCTAGGGGTCCTAGTATGCCTTATCATGTGTTAGGACCCCTAGGAAGTCCTCATGACAGCTTTCGACATATTAGAACCCTCAAGTGTGTCATAAGGGATCCTACAACCCCTTAGGACACACTTGAGCATTCGAATGTGTTGAAAAGCTTCATGAGGACTTCATAGGGGTTGTAGTACACCTTATCACATGTTAGGACTCCTAGGAAGTCCTCATGACCACTTTCGACACATTAGAAGTCTCAAGTGTGTCCTCAGGGGTTCTACAACCCCTTAGGTCACACTTGAGCATTTTAAATGTGTTGAAAGGGGTCATGAGGACATCCTAGGGGTCCTAGTATGCCTTATCACATGTTAGGACCCCTAGGAAGTCCTAATGATCCCTTTCGCGACTTTAGAACCCTCAGCTATGTGCTAAGGGGTCCTATGACCCCTTAGGAAACACTTGATCATTCAAATACATCAAAAGGGGTCATGAGGACTTCCTAGGAGTCCTAGTATGCCTTATCACATGCTAGGAACCCTAGGAAGTCCTCATGACCCCTTTAAAAACATTAGAACCCTCAAGTGTGCCCTAAGGGGTCCTACGACCCCTTAGGACACACTTGAGCATTCAAATGTGTTGAAAAGGGTCATGAGGACTTCCTAGGGGTCCTAGTACACTTTATCACATGTTAGGACCCCTAGGAAGTCCCTATGACCCCTTTCGACACATTTAAATGCTCAAGTGTATACTAATGGGTTGTAGGACTCCTTAGAATACACTTGAGCATTCAAATGTGTCAAAGGGGGTCATGAGGACTTCCTAGGGGTCCTAACATGTGATAAGGCATACTAGGACCCCTCTGAAGTCCTCATGACCCCTTTCAATACATTTGAATTCTCAAGTGTGTTCTAAATATTTGTAAGACCCCTTAGGACACACTTAAGCATTCAAATGTGTCAAAAGGGGTCATGAGGACTTCCTAGGGGTCCTAACATGTGATAAGGCATACTAGGACCCCTAGGAAGTCCTCATGACCCCTTTCGACACATTTGAATGCTCAGGTGTGTTCTAAAGAGTTGTAGGACCCCCTAGGACACACTTGAGTATTCAAATGTGTTGAAAGGGGTCATGAGGACTTCCTAGGGCTCCTAATGCATGATTTATATGCTAGGACCCCTAGGAAGTCCTCATGACCCCTTTCGACACATTTGAATTGTCAAGTGTGTCTTAAGGGGTTGTAGGACACCTTAGGACACACTTGAGCATTCTAATGTGTTGAATGGGGTCATGATGTCTTCCTAAGGGTCCTGACATGTGATAAGGCATACTAGGACCCCTAGGAAGTCCTCATGACCCCTTTTGACACATTTGAATACTCAAGTGTCTTCTATTGAGTTGTAGGACCCCTTAGGACACACTTGAGCATTCAAATGTGTCAAAAGGGGTCATGAGTACTTCCTAGGGGTGCTATCATGTGATAAGGCATACTAGGACCCCTAAGAAGTCCTCATGACCCCTTTTGACACATTTGAATGATCAAGTGTGTTCTAAAGAGTGGTAGGACCCCTTAGGACACACTTGAGAATTCAAATGTGTCGAAAGGGATCATGAAGACTTCCTAGGGGTCCTAACATGTGATAAGGTGTACTAGGACCCCTAGGAAGTCCTCACAACCCCTTTGGACATATTTGAATGCTTAAGTGTGTTTTAAGGGGTCATAGGACCCCTTAGGACATAGTTGAGCATTATAACATGTCAAATGGGGTCATGAGGACTTTTGAGGGGTCCTAACGCATGATAAGGTGTACTAGGACCCCTAGGAAGTCCTCATGACCCCTTTCAAAACATTTTAATGCTCAAGTGTGTTCTGAAGAGTCATAGGACCCCTTAGGACACACTTGAGCATTCAAATGTTTCAAAAGGTATCAAGAGGACTTCCTAGGTGTCCTAACATGTGATAAGGAATAGTAGGACCCCTAGGAAGTCCTCATGACCCCTTTTGACACATTTGAAGGCTTAAGTTTGTTCTAAAGTGTTGTAGGACCCCTTAGGACACCCTTGAGCATTCAAATGTATTAAAAGTGGTCATGAGGACTTCCTAGGGGTCCTAACATGTGATAAGACATACTAGGACCCCTAGGAAGTCATCATAACCCCTTTCAACACATTTGAATGCTCAAGTGTGTCTTAAGGGGTTGCAGGACCCCTTAGGACACACTTGAGAGTTCTAATGTGTCGAATGGGGTCATGAGGACTTCCTAGGGGTCCTAATGTGTGATAAGGCATACTAGGACCCCTAGGAAGTTCTCTCTCTCTCTCTCCTCTCTTTCTCTCCTCTCTCTCTAGGTGAGAGTGAGAAATAGAGGAGAGAGTAGAGAAAGAGAGGAGAGAGAAAGGTGAGTGAGATCTCTTTCTCTCTCTCTCTAGGTGAGAGAGAGAGAGAGGAGAAAGGAGATAAAGAGAGGAGAGAGGAGAGTGAGAGTGAGAGTGAGAAAGAGTAAGATATCGAATATCTGATATTATTGGATATTCAATTCTTTTCACTGGTGTTAAAAAAAAACAAGATTCTCTAGGTCCCTCCAAAGAGTCACATGTGTTTCCTGCATTACTAGATTCGAGTTGCAGTGAGAAGACAAAAAACCACTTTTTAGGGTGATTTTCTCTATTACCAAAGGTATTTCATCTTTTTTGGGGGTGATTTTTTCAATTACCAAGGGTATTTCATCTTCTTTTGTGGTGATTTTCTCTATTAGCAAAGGTATTTCATCTTTTTGTGGGGTGATTTTCTCAATTACCAAAGGTATTTCATCTTTTTTTGGGGAGATTTTATCTATTACCAAAGGTATTTGCATCTACTTTTTGGTCTAAATATGGGGAGTAGTAGTTGTCAAAAGCATAAACGGAAGAAGAGACTCACAAATGAAGATGTTGAAGTGTATAGAGAAATGGATAGGGTTTCCCATCAGAATAAGAGACAAGGAATGTTAAATATGAATGAAGGTGTCGACATAGACCCACCTTTGAATGTGGTTTCAAGTGAAGAACATGAATTTGAAGATGAAAATGTAGGTTTTGAAAATGAGAATTTAGGTTTTGAAGATGAAAATGTAGGTTTTGAAAATGAACATGTAGATGTGGCCAATGGAAGTGTGGACATTGCCAATGATAATCCACCGATTGAATATGAAGGAGTTGATAATGATAATGGTGTAGAAGAACCAAATCAACATTACACATCTCCAAATTCTGTGAGAAATGAAGTCCCTTCAGAGGAAGAAAGACAAACTTCAAAATTGAGACCTTCAAGAAGAACTAAATGGTTACTTGAAATTGATGAGAACATAATGAGCAATTTCTATGGCAAGAGATCAGAAAGAACCATTCGGCTGTGGGTTTCAAAACTTTTTGATAATTTTTTAGGCACAAGACATTGGTTGAGCAATGTCAAATGTTTGTGCAATTGTTAAAGATGCAGAAGATGAGACGTATACTAGTCAAATTGAAGATTAGTGTGAACAAGAAAAAGGAGCGAAATGCTATTATTGTGAGAAATATTTTTAGTACTCTCAATTCCATTGGGAAGACTACCAAGGAAAAAGATAAGAGAGCTGCTAGGAGGGTTATTAAAACCTCTTTGGTAAGTCATCATTTGAGAAAGGCTCGTTTGATGAGACAAACTTGTGTTCACTTGAATCTAAATCGTAAAATTTTGGATAGAGCACTTGCAAGAAGAGAAGTACTTGATGATCCTCTTCAAAATGATACATGGGCTTATGGTGGGAGACTTTCACATTGTGATAAGAAGCTTACCGATGTTGTGAAGGATCAAATTCAACTATTTTGGCAATCTAACTCAAGAGTGTCACCAAATGTGAAGGATGTCTTGAAGTTGAGAATTGGCATTCGAGACCACACCCTACATCCCAAACATTATTTGGAGGTGAGTCAAACAATGTTGTTGAAATTTTTTTGTGAGACACATCCAACATTGCAAATATCAAAAAGAGATTTTGAAGCCCTAAAGCCTTTTTTTTATGTCTCTTAAGATTCGAAATACTTCTTGTTGCAAATATCATGTGGAGTTTTCAATGCACCATGAATTGTTACAATCCATTCATTCTACTTTGCATGGTAGTTGAATGTTGGAGGAGTGTGGTGCAAGTGCTCTTCCAAAACCATCAAGAGACTTGCTAGATCATTTTTTATGTTGTAGAGATGATGGATGTTTCTTTTATAGAAAAGATTTCTTAAATGACAAGTGCTCAGAGTGTGGTGGGCTAGTGAAGCTTGTTGAATGTTTTCATGAGGGCTGTGAACATGATTTTGGAAAGACAATTGTCCATAAAAAGGTATATGAAACCATTAAATATACATTAAAAAGTGGAGGTGAAGACTCTAGATGTGATTTGGTTACTAAAGAATGCAAGGTAGCTGATTTTATTTCAGATTTCAGGAAGAATATTTTTTACAAGTATGCAAGGCATAGTCATAGGTCTCAGTGGTTGGATCAACAATTGAGAATGTGTAAGGAAACTTTCCCGATTGGCACTATTATATCAGTTGTTGACTTTGCAGAGAACTATACATTGCAGCCCCAAAATGAGTTGCAAGCTCAATATTAAAATTCTGTTCAGGTTTCTATTTTTGTGCACATAACATATAGACATTCCCCTGATAGTACAGAAGATGATCGGAAGATAATCAGAGAGTACCATTTTTATATGAGTGATGATAGATCGCACTCATCCGATTTTGTCCAACATTGCTTTGAGAATTATTTTGAGTGGGTGTGGGGAAAATAATATTGCTATGGATAGACATCTCATTTGGTCAGATAATTGCATAGGTCAATTCAAAAATGATCGTATGTTTTATTGGTTATGTAGAATGCATGTAGAGAGAGGTGTACCTCATATTTGGATTTTTTTTGAGGCCATTCATGGAAAAGGGGAGCATGATGGAGCAAGTACATGCATAAAGAGAGCTCTAGGTAAGGAGAAACTGAGGATTTTAGGTGCAGAACTCATTGATGCCCATTCTATTATTGATTGGTGTACTTCAACATTGTCACAGTGGGGGACTCTTGATTAAGTGGTGCACAGATTCTTTTGGTTGGTTCATTTGGGCATAATAGGAGATAGGTTGGATTGTCAAACTATGAAATATTCTTCAAAAATGCATTCATTTCGAAGCTCAGATGATGGTACATGGACAATTTGGACATGAGAGTTGGCTTCTTATTGTCTGAGTTGTCTTCAGTGTGATTGGGATCAGTGTGAGTCAAGTGAGTGGGTTGATACATGGGTTCCACATTATCTTACTCCTTTATCTCTCATAGTCTCTGTAATAAATGATGACATGGATTGTTCACTTGACTACAACCATCTTTTAGATCTTCTACAGGCAGGACATGTTTTTGCATTGGTTGCACTAGAAGGGAATGATGAGAGATCAGATTACTGGTTAGCACATTGTGTACGAGGAAAGCAAAAACTTGTACAACTGATGACAGATGATGATATGTTCACATATCTAACAGGATCACATGTTGTTGTGGGAACATGGTTGTGCATATATATGATTAGAAATAATGGCATTCCTGTGTTTGAAGACTATGAGAAGCACAAAACCATTCTCATGTATTCACACCTTGTTATAGCAGCCAATGTTAAGTTGTTGAAACATCAAGGAAAACCAAAGACAAAGGAACTTTGAAATATTAGTACTGCTAATCATGAAGCAATACTGAATACTCTCAAGCAAAGAGATGACCCTTCAGGCACACTTCAATAGGTAAGTTCAACTCAAGTTAAAATATAGTTCTGTAATTTGCATATTTAGATGCCAAAAGGGCACTTCTTATATTCTCTATTAACTTTTCTTCTACCTTTCGAATGTAGGGATTGGAGCGGAAAGGAAACTTATTTTTTATATATAGCTATGTAATTTTCATATTTAGATGTTAAAATTTGTATATAAAACCAACAATCGAATGTAATGTGCATAGTTAGATGTCAAATTTTGTATATAAAAACAACAATCGAATGTAATGTGCATATTTAGATGCCAAATTTTGTATATAAAAAAAACAATCGAATGTAATGTGCATATTTAGATGCCAAATTTTTTATATAAAAAATTTGATGCAAAATCAGATGCAAAATTGGAAATATAAAAGAGCCCATGGGGTTGATTTGCAAATATTAAAAACTCACATTTGTATCGTCTTAATGTCATGTAAAGTGCAAAAAACTTGTTTCCTTACTATGAATGTCGTATCCTTATATAATTTGTATCATCTTAATTTTGTATCCTTACATTTCTATTGTCTTAATTCTATTACATTCCTATCATCAAATGATGTAATAGTTGGAGTCATTGAGTCAAAATTGGTCAAATGTGTCCAAACTAAAATGATGACTCCCTGGGTGAAGGGATAGTGTTCAAGGATTACATCCTAGCACCAAATGGACTATGCCATTAACTTTGTTTGGATGGGTAAATGCTAGGAACAACCCCATTTTGACCACTGAGTCAGTGGAATGTTCCAGACCACGCCAGACCAAAGTGTCCCCAAGGTGCACTAAGCACAATTGGGCAGCAAACTTTCTAGGCTCGTAACTCAGACCCCATGAGAGGTATTGGAGATCTGTAAGTGCTACAAGATAGCATTTTTTATGCCTAAAATAAACTCTCTCCATTATGGGAGATTCAAATTTGTTTGAATTTGGCATGCCAGTCTCCCTCGATGCCAAAACTTGCAGTGAGGGTCAGTTGAAAGTTGCACCAATAGATTAATTCCAAACCATTCATCCCAGCACTGAATGGAATATTCCATTAACTCTGGTTGGGAGGGTAAAAACTAGGCACAATCCTTTTTTGACCATTGAGTCAACAAAACATTCCAAACCATGCCAGACCAAAGTGTCCCCAAGGTGCAGTAAGCACGATTGGGCAACAAACTTTCAAGCCTTGTAACTCATACCCCATGAGTAGTATCAAAGATCTATGAGATAATATAGGATGGAGTTTCTGAGGCCTACAATAACCTCTCTCTATTTTGGGAGATTCAATTTTTTTTGAATTTGGAATGCAAGTCTCGCTCGATGCCAAAACTTGCAGTGAGGGTCAGTTGAAAGTTGCACCAATGGATTACTTCCAAACCATTTGTCCCAACACAAAATAGACTGTGCCATTAGCTTTGGTTAGGTAGGTAAATGCTAGGAAAAACCTCATTTTGACCACTGAGTCAACAGACCGTTCCGGACCACGCCGAACCAAAGTGTCCCCAAGGTGCACTAAGCACGATTGGGAAAAAAACTTTCAAGGCTCATAACTTGGACCCCATGAGAGGTATCAAAGATCTATGAGATGTTACAGGATAGTGTTTTTGAGGCCTACAATAACCTCTCTCCATTTTGGGAGATTCAATTTTTTTTGAATTTGGCATGCCAGTCTCGCTCAATGCCAAAACTTGCAGTGAGGGTCAGTTGAAAGTTGCACCAATGGATTAATTCCAAAATGTTCATCCTCACACTAAATGGATTGCACCATTAGCTCTGGTTGTCTAGGTAAATGCTAGGCATAACCCTATTTTGATCACTGAGTCAGCAGAACGTTCCGGACCACGTTGAACCAAAGTGTCCCCAAGGTGCACTAAGCACGATTGGGCAATGAACTTTTGAGGCTCATAACTAGGACTCCATGAGAGGTATCAAAGATCTGTGAGATGATACAAGATGAAATTTATGAGGCCTACAATAAATTCTCTCCATTCTAGGAGATTCAAATTTGTTTGAATTTGGCAAGCCAGTCTCGCTCGATGCCAAAACTTGCAGTGAGGGTCAGTTGAAAGTTGCACCAATGGATTACTTCCAAATCATTCATCCCAGCACTGAATGGAATATGCCATTAGCTCTGGTTGGGTGGGTAAATGCTAGGCACAACCCCATTGTGACCACTAAGTCAGCATAATGTTCTAGACCACGCTGAACTAAAGTGTCCCCAAGGTGCACTAAGCATGATTGGGCAGTGAACTTTCGAGCTTCGTAACTCAGACCCTGTGAGAGGTATTAGAGATCTATTAGATGCTACAATATGGCATTTCTGAGGCCTACAATAACCTCTCTCCATTCTGGGAGATTCAAATTTTTTTGAATTTGGCACGCCAGTCTCGCTCAATGCCAAAAATTACAGTGAGGGTCAGTTGAAATTTGCACCAATGGATTACTTCCAAACCATTCATCCCGGCACTGAATGGACTATGCCATTAGCTCTAGTTGGGTAGGTAAATGCTAGGCACAACCTCATTTCAACCAATGAGTTAGTAGAACATTCCGGACCATGCCAGACCAAAGTGTCCCCAAGGTGCACTAAGCACGATTGGACAGTGAACTTTTGAGCCTCATAACTTAGACCCCATGAGAGGTATCATAAATCTATGAGATGATACAAGATGGAATTTCTAAGGCCTACAATAAC
Source organism: Chamaecyparis obtusa (assembly GCA_027943335.1). Classification (NCBI taxonomy): domain Eukaryota; kingdom Viridiplantae; phylum Streptophyta; class Pinopsida; order Cupressales; family Cupressaceae; genus Chamaecyparis; species Chamaecyparis obtusa. The sequence continues at coordinate 326,245 of BSBK01003547.1, forward strand.
CTCTCTCCATTCTGGGATATCCAAATTTGTTTGAATTTGGCATGCCAGTCTCGCTCAATGCCAAAAGTTGCAGTGAGGGTCAGTTGAAAGTTGCACCAATGGATTTCTTCCAACCATTCATCTTAGCACTGAATGGACTACGCCATTAGCTCTGATTGGGTAGTTAAACTCTAGGCACAACCCTATTTTGACCACTGAGTCAGTAGAACATTTCGGACCACGCCGGACCAAAGTGTCCCTAAGGTGTACTAAGCACGATTGGGCAGCAAACTTTCAAGGCTTGTAACTCAGACCCTATGAGAGGTATTGGAGATCCATGAGATGCTACAAGATGACATTTCTAAGGCCTACAATAACCTCACTCCATTCTGGGATATTCATTTTTTTTTTAATTTGGCACACTAATCTCGCTCCATGCCAAAACTTGTAGTGATGGTCAGTTGAAAGTTGCACCAATGGATTACTTCTAAATCGTTCATCCTGGCACCAAATGGACTACGCCATTAGCTTTGGTTGGGTGGCTAAACACTAGGCACAACCCCATTTTGAACACTGAGTCAGCAAAACATTCCAAACCACGTCGGACCAAAGTGTCCCCAAGGTGCACTAAGCACGATTAGGAAATGAACTTTCAAGGCTCATAACTTAGACCCCATGAGAGGTATCAGAGATCTATGAGATGCTATAGGATGGAATTTCTGAGACCTACAATAAACTCTCTCCATTCTGGGAGATTCAAATTTGTTTGAATTTGGCACGCCAGTCTCGCTAGATGCCAAAACTTGCAGTGAGGGTCAGTTGAAAGTTGCACTAAGCACGATTGGTCAGCAAACTATCAAGCCTCATAACTCAGACCCTGTGAGAGGTATTGGCAATCCATGAGATGCTACAAGACCATGTTTCTTAGGCGTTCCTAGTGTATTTGCAGGGGTACCGATAGAGTACTGATATTTTGTCCAAAAGACCAATATGTTTTGATATGGCCAAAAGGGTGTTTGATTATTGCCAAATGGGTGTTTGATTATGTAATTAGGCCAGTTTGAAGTATTTTAGCCATTGGGAGTAAAAGGTAAGTCTACAAACATTGAAACCACTTTAATAGATATCCTTATATGCCTCAAATGATGAATTACACGTGTGAATATACGTAGCACATAAAGCGTACACATAAATTTTCTTAAGTCATGAAGCATACATGTAGCATATAATTATAAAGCATACAACATGAATTCACTCAAGCCATGCACGTAGCCCATACACATGAATTTAGGTTATGAATATTGTACTTAAATATACATGAATATACTTAAGGCATAAATTGTACACAAGAGTACATGCACACAAGCATATTTACATACTTATAATGAATAAATGAACACATAATTAACAAATTGGATCGAATATCAAGTTTCATATATATCAAAATGAACAATAATTATATCCTCATGATTATATGTCAACATATCTAGATACAATGTTGCATACACCATGTCAAAATATGTCATATGACATCTTAAAATAAGAATTTCAACTAAAAATATTTCTAGGACATCCTATTCTATTGGTGGATCATCAAAATGGAGCCTCTTTGAAGTACTCTTTGACTCTAATGGACCTTGCATTCAAACACAAAAGTGAAACCCCAAGTTAGATTAAAATTCAGAATCATAGTCAACAATAATAAATAAAATATGTCCTAGGTAGCACATGAATAGTGCCACCAATGACAACTCCCACCTGTATATGTTTACGAACATGAGATTGATCTACGAGTTATACTATTTAATGTTAAAAACTTGGTAGAAAATATATGTTTACAAAATAACTGAATTAACATTAAAACTTACCTTTGTTGAACTTTATTCAGGGATTTTTGGCTGAGTCATCAGCGATACAAACCCTTGTCATTCTGGCTCCCTCAAACTAGGAGTGACCTACAAAAGTCAAATAGATACTTCATATTATCATAACTTGACCATATTATATATACTTGATAGAAAAATACACACAAATAACTTTAGAAATGTACATACCATGGGGCTATCACTCCAAATGGATATGCCTGTGACTCTATCGTGATGATAGGGTCTCACAACATCATCACATGCCACTCTCTATCAAATAAACCATGTAAATTAAAAATGAGTACGCACAATTGACAAGTATACATGTATGCATAAACAAACTAAATTACTTAATTACCTTTCCTTTATCAACAACTAAGACTTTCACCCACTCACATTGCCCCCTAGTGGCAATTGGTGACACCTACATCAGTATGTAAAATATGATCATAAAAAATAGAAAACAATGTACATATACTATTATCATAATTTAAAAGGAAACCAATGAGTGCATTAAAACATATGTACCATGGAAGAGTCAAGACCAAATGATATGACTAAAAGTATGGACCCCTCCACCTGTGCTATCTCCTCCTCTATCATCAACTGAACATAAATGTAACACATAAAAAGACATAAGTGAGAAATTATTATAAGGAAATTCTACTAAAAATACAAACAATAAAATTTAAAAATAATGTAAAAAGTGAACAGTTTACCCTTATCATAACAGTGGGAGTCCATGGCACTGTAGGCTCCTGATGCACATCTCCATGAGCTGCTTCAGTGCCTGTAGTGTGTTATGTAGAATTGTCCCCATCGAAGCCGAAACTATATGTATCACTATCAGTCAGGGGACCAAGGAAAATATTCTTGCATATAACGCAAGTGTGGACCACACAAACATGTGAGTTTGTGGAAATGCTAGAAGCATCAGGACGAGGAGGCAACAATGTTGTGCTCTGCATAACCAGTAGATCACTCAACGTGTGAATGGCTCGAATAGTCTATGAGTCGGCCCCAACAATAATGTCTGGATGCTGCACTGTGGGAGGTGGTGAAATCTTGGGAGGGGGGACATATGTGTGGGATTTCACCCATTGTGTCGATGGCCTGTCTTGTAGAGCACCTAAACCTACACCTTGGTTCTGTCTCATACTCCAATAATCCACCTTGTGACCCAGCACAAATTCAGCATACAATTTTTTAAGAAAATTAATTGGGACATCCAAATTGTTGTGAGGTGGTCTATCAAAAATCATCCACTAACGGTCCCAAAAGTTGTCACGTATTGCACTATTTGTGCACCATTTAATTGAAAACTTGGTTTTTTTAGGGTCTACTTTTAGACTGGTTTTAGGATCCACAAAAAGATTAACTATGTCATGTTTTGTTATATTTAGGTTCATGACTTGATCATAATCAAGCCCATCGTCAAACTGGGCGTGCATGGAATCACACCAAAGAAGTGCAAAATTATGTTGTTGTGTCAGTTTCTCCATGTTTTCAATTATTGTGTTCAATGTCGTAAACATGGAGTGCAATGTGGGGATATTGGCATATGCGGTTTCAAATCCTCTAAGTTCATTTAGATTATCTCCTATTAGATCTTCTAAACGATGAGGGTTTGTGACAGGTACATCTTCTGGAGGTGGGGTATTGTTGGGAGGTGGGTTTGGATTGTTTGTGGGATCATTAGGAGGGTTTTTTGATTCCATGTCTGATAACAATGAAAAAAAAAAGATAATTACAATGAATTTTAAAAAACAATACAAAAACTCATTGCTACCCTAATTTTTATATAAAAAGGTATATATTTATATTTAAAAACAACAAAAAACAATTAAAAAAATAAAAAATAGAAGCTTCACTTACCCGGGCAATTTGGGAAAAATCAAATAGGGGATTTGGGACCGGATATCTGAAAGCCTAGCTGCGTTCACATTTTTGCAATAAAAAAACATTGAACGCAGCTGGGTACAGTGATTTATATTCACTGGAAAATATCGGATATCCGATAATGCCTTCAAGTTTGGCTTTTGGTTTGGCTAGGTGTACTAACACCCAGGCCTACAAAAAAATCAACAAATCTATTTGTGTGCTTTTGGACGAGTGAAAATAAGTTTTTTTCACATCACCACTTTTTGGCATACCATGATCCTACACATACCCATTAATGGATGAAATAATGAATGAATGTTAGATGTTAACGGGGAATTTAGAGTGATGTTAGGGGGGGGTGGGGCCAAATGAGCTTCCACCTTCATGTGGTTGGCCCTGTTTAGTACAAAATATAAAACTATTCTCGAAACAAAGTGAAGCTCAATAAGTTTGTTCCTTATATAGGGTCTCAAGTGTAGCCTTTATCCCACTCTCAACATTGCAAGGCTTCAAGTGGTGTTCTGAGATTGGTTTCTCCATCTCCCACTAACATCTTGTATTTCTCCTAAGAACTCTCATTGAGCTCTGATACATGGATGAGTAGAAGATGTCCCTTACAAGCTGATGAGAGCATTTTATGTCCCAAATTATACCATATTTTAGCCTTCGTATAAGCCTTCACACTCATTTCTATCCCCATTTTATATTCCATTTTATCCTTCTATATTGCATATGATCTAATATTTATGAGTAATATTTAATCTAGTTATTAGATAGAATATGTGAATAAATAGATGAGATTGTTTTTATCTAACAAGTTATGGTTCTTCTTGTCGCCTGCTATATATCTTCCTATAGCTATTTTAGAAATACAAAGTTCCATCCACTTTGAAATGTATTGCTTGCTCTATCTTATTGGCATTCATTATTTCCTCAACAATTTAAAGCATTATTCCTTCCAAGAATATTGACCAAGGAGTATGTTGAGAAAGAACCTGATAGGAATAATTACTAACTAAAAATAAGGACAGTTAGTTTTGCATTTCCTTTTGTGAACAGATATAGATGAATCTCAAAAATCCGAGACATGGGTATTGTCCAGAACATGCCCAATTACAATCCCAAGCGACAGAATCTTCAAAAAGTGGATGATGGAAAAGTTTGAGGCCATTTTCAAAACGTGATTTTTCTAGTTTACTATTACGGGTTTGGACTTCAATGTTCAAAGTTTGTTCCATCTTTTGCTGCTGTTACCAGTTCAACACATAACTCTTCCAGCTTAGCTAAATTCATACGTGGAGAGGATATTGCAGACTAAATTGAAGGGATTATGGATCATTCTATTATTTAGATTGATGGTTGTACATGCAAACAATGAATGCAGTTGAAATAGCATATATTACAGCTGAGATTTATTCCCAAGAATCACGTGGCTGTTAAAAAAACTCATGCAACAAATAACTACATTATTATTGCTGCTAAGGAGATGAAATACTATTGTTAAGAGGGATATCCAACCCTCACGTGGAAAGCCCAATAATTAGACTTTTCCAAACTGTTACAAAACTGTGGTTCAGCAAATGTGAACGCAGGAAATAGTATTCTGTTTGAATGATGACATCAAATTGGCTATTCTTTGCAAGCCATATATTTTGTTATAACTTTGTTATGTAATAGCCACTCTTTTTATAGAGTGCATAACAAAGTAGTTATTAAATTTCTAAAGCTGCATCTATATAAGCAACAGCAGTAGTGAGGATATAGATATGTACGTTTTTCTGCAAATTTTTAATATATAGCTTCCAGCAAGGAAAACATTATTGTGTGCAGGTTTGAATGTTATTATTTTGAAATAAATAAAAGCAACAGATTTTGCATGGTTACAGTAACATAGAACTTGGTTTTCTTCACAGTAACGTAGAACTTAGTTTTCTTCACTCACCTTGCAAACCAGAGAAAGGGCCCGCTCTTGGGATGTTTGGTGAGGTTATTAGTATTGTGAATTATTGTAGATTGTGTGTTGATAATTGTTGTAGCTTAAGTTTGGTTTATTTGATTGTTAATAGAATAAGGTTTCTCTCCAATTCAATAGCTAGTCTATATAAATAATTCTGCTGTTAGATTAATATCATAGCTGGGTAAGACAGATTATTACGTTCTCATTATTACACAAATTATTAATAATAACTAGCATATTCTGAATTTGCTATCATATTAAGAGATAAATCAATATAGCATTATCAGATTTATATTAGTAAACCATTATATTAGATTAGTTATATGCCTGGTGTTGGTATTGTTTCCTCTAGATTAGTTGAATTTGTGATTTGTTACATTTGTTATCCTCATAGTTGTTAATATTTATTTCTGTTTCTAATGTTCCTGTCGCCAGGAAGTGACAGTTCCTGTCGCTGGGATTTCTTTAGTTTTTCATAGATTCAATTTTGTGTGTTGTAGCTGCATTCATAATCCCTCATCTCACAACTATCATCCCTTGATGGCATATTGCTCGGACACCTTTTGCAAGCTTACGCTCTCAGATTGACACATATAGACCAGCCGAACTTCATTATAAATCATTAATTCTTCTTATTATTTGCCCCAGTGTTGGCCTATCACAAGCTACACATATATAATATGGTAGATCTAGGGAACACATATACTACAACATAGAATGTGTCAACTTGAATCTATAGTTTCTTCATTCAAAATGAAAATTCAAATTACAAGCCATATTTTAGATTTAATATTCATATTCATCTTCATCATTATCTTTCCCCCCTTATTTTTGGCACTTTATAGGAGTCATTTGTAACCAAACCCACAAAAAATATTAAAAATGACACTTTATAATGATAGTGTGTGAGTGTATCCATTAGATTCATGAGGAAAAAATATGCACTTTTGCAAAAAATAGAACTCAATTTCGAGATAAGGAGTGAAAGTTATGAGAAAATGAATTTTGTCACTTTACAAAATTAATCCTCCATAAAAGAAAGACCCTTCCTTTCAATTTCTCTTAGTACTTAGTAATTTCTTGATTTTAAGAAGATGCTTAAATGAAAAAATCAGGTACCTCAATATTATTCTTTTTTACTATAAAAGTGAGGTTCAATCAATTTATTTTTTCATGCATTGATGTTCTTTATGACTAGTTTTGTTACAAAAGGAACATTTAACTCTCTCAGTAATTGATTTACTTTGTTGAGATGATTTATCCTTATTGAAATTATCAGGTTTGTCTTCTTTCTTCCCTTCTTTGTCCTTTTTAGTGTTCATTTTCTTTCCTTTAGCATTTTGATGCCTTTTAATTTTTGACAATTAGAGCTTTTGCCTTAGTTGAGTTCGAATTAGTCATTTGAATTATATTTTCTTTCTCTAGATTGTAAGATCATTAATAAATTTATCAAGCAAGGGCATAGACCATGAGTACCACCAAGATCTCTTTTAGTAGAATAGAAGGTAGAGACAAACATAGAAAATTCAAAACCTAGTTTGGAAAGTACATAAAGGATTAATTGATCCTCTTCCTTTTTAATTCTACAAACTTTTAATTTCAACTTCAAAGTTTTAGATTTAGTGAAGAGTTCTTCTACAATTGAAAGACTATAAGGAATAAGACTTAGGAGTTGATTCTCCAACTCATGACTTCTAAGTTCATCAATTATCTCAAATAGTGTTTTGAGAGCTTCCCATAGTACTTTATAAGAGTGATTTGTAATCAAACTTACAAAAAATATTAAAAATGACACTTTATAATGATAGAGTGTGAGTGTGTCTTTTGAATTCATGAGAAAAAAATATACACTTGAAATAAGGGCTTAAAAACCATATGACTGAGAGCAAAACTCTCAAAAAAGAGTGCACCCCTCCCCATGACATCACCCCGCCCAACTCACTTCTGATGTCATCAAAAGTGAAAACCACTATTTGACATGAATCATGACCAAAGAGGTGGTTAAAATTTTGAAGCCCATTCGCCTTTTACAACTTAAAAATATTTTTGATTTAAATAGCTTTCTTGTTCAAACAAAAACTAGCACCCCCAAAATTGACGGACGTTAGGTAATCGACATTCAAACCTTGATGTGCAGGCTACAATTAGTTCGTTGCAAGACAATAGGATACAATCAAACTGCAAGTCAGCCACGAAGAGGGATATCATAGGTGCGTAGGGTGGAATCCACAGGCAGGAAGAGGAAATCCCCATATGGGATGGACTAAGATATGGCATGTGTTGTATGTGATGCAACACTTCATCGCAAGCGAATATGCCCACACAACCTGTCCACGTGAGTTTACCCACTCAATAGAACCGTCCATGTGAATTGATGAACCACGAACTATAAAAAAATCCTACCAAGATGAGATCTACTCACAATGTAGGCTTTAAAATATCTCTTTTCAGCTCTCATACCATGTAAAAACATGTAAGATCTAAAGAGATAAAATAAAACACAATAACATAATGAGAACAAAATCAACAATCTATTCATTAGAGAAGAAAAGTATATATAACTGTTATGGTTGAACCAAGTCCATTCATGTAAGGAGAAAAGAATTGGAGTGATAAAAAAACTACCTAAGAGACTAGGATGATCTGTCGAAATAAAATCGACACATCTCTAGTAGACTCTTAAAATATGATGACTTGTGTAGACAAGTGTCAAATGAACATAGACGAATAAGTAGGCTTAATAATCCTAAGTGAAAATAAATTAAATAATTACACTAACATACGATTTGGGTAAACTCTCACAAAATATTGTTATATGTAGTAGCTCAAATTGGTTGCATGTATAGCTCAATTATTGTGTCGTACAACTTTGAGCTGGTGACCTTATATGAGTGGGAGAAAAAATCTAGATACTCTTAAATGTGAAGAAAATAAGATGTGTCTTTTTATTATTTCATTCAATCCATCCAATTTAATGATAGGGAAATAATTCCAAATTATAGATGCACATTATGTGGGAAATGATAGACTATTGATTCATCATGGACATATCTAGACAAAATGATGTGTCCTTTTAATTGAGTCCTTAAATATCATTTCATGTAAGAATTTATAAGAAAGTGGTAAAAATAATAACTTCAAGAAAAGATTCAATTTCTAGAGAAAAAATATTAATTCCATAGCTCTACCTAGCCATGCAAAAGAACTTTTAATTATAAATGGTTCTATATATATCAAGAAATTTGGTTGTGACAACTGTAAACTTGGGATAGAAATATTCTCATTTATTATTTATGTAGTACAAGGCCTCTCTTTACCAATTGTACGTTGTATGGACAATACTTTTGTACTCTGTTGACACTAATTCTATCCTATTAAAGCTTGCTTCTATGGTCCAAGTTCATAATCCTATAAGAATATTTATCAATATTTAAAAGAACCCATAAAGGATTGTTGGTGGCATCACATCCCCAATCCACTACGTTTAATCATGCAAATATTTTGGACAAATAAAACTCAATGATATATTTTGTTATAGTGTCCACATTACAAATGATTAATTCGTCATATGACATGCAACCAAAAAAATTTAAAAAGCTCAATTTTTAATCTCTTTCAAATAGAAAATTTCTAGATCTATATTTTTTTGTTAATGCTCCAAATTGTATATTTTATTGTGATTTCAATCAAACCTTGAACACTGCATGACAAAAAAATATTTATAATTATAAATTCAATGGCATATCATCATTATCAAGCACATCAAGATATACATAGCTATTGTGCCATAAATCATTTTTTATGGATAGGTTATTATTTTCTTTTTAAATAACTTGTGTGAAATCCCTTTTCTTATAAGAAAAACTATGTCCATCCTTGAATATCTTAGCCTAGAAGTGATAAAACCTAAAGAACATACGAGGAGAAAAGAAGTGAACTACAAGAAATAAAATTACATGAAAAGATAAAATATTTGACTTGGAAGTGGCAATCTAATAATTCTAGGTTTACTCTATGGATGAATCTCTATAGATGAAGAATTTTTTACCTCCTTTCTTTCATCCAATCTTTTTAAAGACTATGGTTCTTTGTGGCACCACACTATTAATAGACAAATTTATTGGCCCATTATTTTCATTTTCTATGTAGTTCCTTATCATCTTTTATCTTTCCTCTCTTGTTATAGGAGTGTTACTTTAATTGGATAAAATTTCTTCTAGGAGTAATAACGAAACAATATATGATGTTTTGATCAAATGATTTGTACACCTATATTACAAGTTTAGATAGTTTAGATAAATGACTCTTTGCCTATGGCACACATAGCCAATTTGAATCCTAAATATTTTTCTCACATATTTAGAAAGATACATCTCATTCAAACATGCTTTTCTAGACACGTAAAGAAAAAAATATCAATCCTAATATAATTTCCATTATCTTAAAAGACAACAATCTCATACATAAAAATGGAAAGAATAAAAAAAAAAATATGAAATTAGATAGAATCGATAAAAACTAACAAAGAATTGGATAGATTTATTAGGTGGGCCTTTCATGATATTAAAGGTCTTAATCTTAAGAAAGGGGCTATGTCAAGAAGGTTTGATGCACTTGAGTCCACCAAGTTAGTTAAGGACACTGCTAAGTACCATGTTGCCAAGGAGCTCTAGACGGAAGAGGAGAAGAATTCTCTCAATGGTTGCATCTCTCAGACTATTAAGACTATGGAGAATTTGAAAAAGGACTATGATTCTAAAGTTGGTGAGCTAGATGCTAAAATGTACAAAGTGGAGTCTACTCTAAAAAATATTATGATGCAAATTCATAAGGTTTTAAAGTCGTCAACTAAGAATATGAGATCCCTGGTGGCTAAATTGGAGCACATGAACTAAGAGAAAGCCATTGTTGAGCTCGACTCTTAAAAGGATACTTGCTAGGAGACTCCTACTCGCCCTAACAAACATAGTCGGCCAAATACTAAGAAGAAGTTGGCTAATCCTTAACAAGACATGGAGGAGTTAAAGAAAACTTCCATAATATGAATCAACTAGAGTTGGAGGTTGCTAAGCTACTGAAGAATATGACTTGACACTGCCTTTTGTTTTGGTTCTTTTGTGTCTTTTTGGTAGATTTTTTCTCGCATTTTTCTCTGTGTTGGTCTTTGGTTGGTTCTTTTCTTATGTTAGCTTTCTTTTTTATAGACTCTTAGTCTAGTTTGGTTGTTTTCATGCTTTAATGCTTACCTTGAAGTAATTTATTGTAAAGGGTTTTGGGTCCCTTCAAAACCTATTTTGATCTTAATAAAAAATAAAGAACCAACACATACCAAAGAATCTAATTTTAGAACCAAAAAAGAAAAAAAAAATCCTTAATAAGATTTTCAGTGACTTTAAGTTAAAGCCAATATAATCTCAAGTCTTGTTAACTCATTCTCAAACCATTCCTTTAAAGAAAACCTTGCCAACGAATTATACAATTGATATGTCTTAAACTACTTACAATAATTATGTCAAAGGCGTTTCTTATATGAAACCCATCCCCCTGGGTTAAACCGATCTACTGTCATCGAACGCTCCGTACGCATGCAAGATGATTGAAATGATCAAGATCATCCGTGGTTTTTGAAAAGACCATAAAATGCAACATTTGTGCTATGTGAACAAAGTGCAAGGTTATGATTTAACTCATCAAAAACTAGAGTTAGGTTCGCAGTTTACAAGACACTCATTGCTTATTTGTTCATTCCTATACATTTTACCTTTTTGTAGCCTTGACATATTCGTCAGAGGTGGTACTTCATTCCTCCTATATGGTGGTGAAGGATACATTTAGAGATGTGGTCTTGAGTTTATTCAGTTAATGTTGAAATAGTCTACCGGTTATAGAATACATATGGAGAAGTGGAGGAGAATGGCTAAATGACAGGTAGGCACCTCCGTGAAAAGATGGTGTGCTAGCTATCACAGTTACCAGTAAATTATGAGATCATTAGCCAATGACAGATCTAACACTTGTCATGTCTTTGCTAAGAATATTAGCAACCCTTGTGATCATGCGATGACTGTTGATCTATTATCGAGGCCACGATGTCTTTCTTTATGTTGACTATGGAAAAGGAAATAATATTGACTGTTAGATGGAGCATCTAATGGTTGTATTCCATTGAAGTTGCTAATTAGGTCATCGGTACTACGATGCAAGGTTTATCATCAATGCATCTTGAACGAACGACTATCATATGCTCACAAAGATTCTAATTGTCCCTTGCAAACATGCGCCATCCGATAGATTATTTTCCACAAGAGATCGATGGGCTAGTTTCAAACTTCAGTAATAAGTGGTGCAAAATAAAATTTCCCCATTAACTATGTTGCATTCCGTAATGAAATGGCATCAGATTTATTATTTAAAACTTTTGAAACCTGCTTTCTCTGCCGGCTAGAGTACTCGTATGGAGAAGTGGAGACAATATTGGTGTCGAAATATCCCAATTGAATTGGCTAAATCACAAATATATCATGAATGGGAGGAGAATGGGTGAATGACAAGTAGGCGCTTGCATCAAATGATGATGTCCCAGCTGTCATAGTTTTTAGCAACTTATGGGATCAACAGCGAATGCCTAATCTGACGATTGTCGTGTCTCTGCTAAGAATCTAAGCACCCTTGCAATCATGCGGTTACCATTGATCTATTATTGAGGTGACAATGTCTTCCTTTATGTCGACTATGGAAAATGAAATAATATTGACTATTAGATGGAGCATCTAACGGTTGTATTCATCAAAAGTGTTAACTGGGTCATCAATACTATGATGCAAGGTTGACCGTCGATGCATCTTGAATGAAAGGCTGCTCTATGTTCACAAAGATTCTGATTGTTCCTTATGAACATGCGCCATCTGTTCAAACAAAAGATTACGATTAGCAATGAATATCATATAAATCGAATGAGTAATGTCCATGATTTTACAAATTATTACTCTTCCAACTTGTAGACAGTAAAATATTTGTTTTGAATGCAATGTTTTCCATCATCGGCTATATATGTAGATCAATACTATATCTGATGTTGAAGATTTGTATACAAAAAACAAAAGGTCCAACATGTAAATTATTCATTGTAGTCATTGGCTATTATTAAAATTATAAGAAGAAAGCAAATACCATACACATTCCTTTTTGAATTTATTACCATTTAATATCTATCAACAACTACAGGTAAAATTTTATGATAGATATAATTGTATACATTAAAAAAAAACCTCTGGATTGATCTGAAGACACGTTCTACTTCGTAATATATCCAACCATACTTTGTCATAATAATTTACACTACAAACAATTAAAACTATCTTTTTTATAATCTGTGAATAAATTTATTTTTTCAATATGTACTATGGTATTTGTTATGTATAAATATCTATGACTTTTCGATATCAACGTAAATAGCCATTTCATGATTATGAACGACTATTTATTGCTACTCAATTACTACATCTTGCTATATTTGCAATTTTCCTTGTATACCTAACAGTTGTTGCAAATGCATTAAATGTTAAATGGTTTGGTTGGTAACAATTTTTTTCTTCTCGTGTTCAAGATGACCGCCTTCATTGACTGTCATCAAAGCCAATATAAGAACTATTTTGCTAATACTTTTCTGAACCAGTAACATATTTTACAGAAACTTTTATACAGATTTCAATATATACATTGACCTGATCATCAGGATATTTCAAGTTCATCATTATGGAGACATTGTTATCACAGGTTGTTTTAAGTTATGTTTTTAGGATTGTGTATTTTGTTCATTTCTTAGATTTGAACATTGAACAAATTGTTTGTATCACAAAACAATATGTATATTTTTTTTCAACAATGCATCACAGATAAATATGGTGTATATGTTTATGATATACTTTTGATTACTAACATCATACTATCTTCCATTAAATAGGTAACAAAAATGGCCTTATTAACACAAGGAGAAATTAGTAAAATAATGGATGGTATTTCCATCAAAGAACCATGTTTTCAAATTGTATCATTACATTCTATTGAACAAAAACATAGTGTGAGTACAAAATATCATGTTGAACTTTCTAATGGTGTGCATGCACACTTTGCCCTTTTGCCGAAATAATTTAACACCCTTGTAGTGGATGAGGCTTTAGTTAAAGGTTCTATTGTTTGCATCACAGAATACTCTTGCAAGCAAGTCCATAATTACATGTGAATTTGTTCAGGGAGTGTAAGACAATTGTTGTTTTTATTAAATCTGCTCATTTTCTTTCATGGTCTGGTAAGTCATTGGATACTATTTTTTCAACCAATATTCTTATCAATCCAATTTTAATTGAGGCTGCTTGTCTTTTGACATGGTCTACAAAAATAGGAGAAGATCAGTCTTCTATTTCTCTAACTAAAGAGCCAACAATATTTGCCAAATTTACAAATAAACAGCCAATGTCTACCATCTGTACAAAAGACTTCCATTCCATGATTCATGTTTGCATAACAACATAAATTTCTAGACTTGATGTGGATAACTTTTATTATCTTTCATGTCCTCGAATCATTGATGGCAAAAAATGTAAAAAAAAAGTTGTTCGGAATCATATTGGGAAATATGAATGTCCTAAATGTTGTGTTCATATTCCAATATGTAATTTCAGCTACATGCTTAATATGGATTTGCAGAATCCATTAGGCACCCTTCACAATGTTACTGCCTTTGAAGGCCCTACAAATGCTTTATTGGGTGTGGATGCAGGAGATTTTCAGCTACTGCTTGCTAAACCCGGTGCAGACAAATAACTTTTGGATAATCTTTATGGTTCTGAGTTTGTGTTTGATCTAAGTATCAAAACATCTACTTTTGGCAGCCAAAAAACTCAAAGCATAATTGTTCTTGCTTTGAAGATTGCTTAAGACAATAGTTTACTTATAATATTGAACATATGTAATCATATGTTTATATATATGTATTTTCGACAATAAACTGTGTCATGTCAATGTTATGTGGTTCAATTTTTGTGTAACATATTTTCTAAAGAATTGATATTTCTATATTTACCATGATTCTTTTTAGATAACATTTCCATATCTCACTAATATTTCACTGACTTGGTTCATCAAACAACTTTTGGATGATCTTTATGGTTCTGACTTTCTATTAGATCTAATTATCTAAGAAATGAACAAAATGCACAACCCTAAAAACACAACTTAAAACAACCTGTGATAACAATGCCTCCATAATGATGAACTTAAAATGTCTTGATGGTCAGGTCAATGTATATATTGAAATTTGTATAAATGTTTTTGTAAAATATGTTACTGGTTTAGAAAAGTATTAGTAGAAAAGTTCTTATATAGGCTATGATGATGGTCAATGAAAGCAGTCATCTTTAACATAAGAAAAAAAAAGCTATTACCAACCAAATCATTTAACAATGAATGAAATTTAATGCATTTGCAATAACTGTGACGTATACAAGGAAAAATTGCAAATATAGCGAGGACATGTAGTAATTTAGTAGTAATAAATAGTCATTCTGAATCATGAAATGTCTATTTACATTGATATCAAAGAGTCATAGATATTTAAACATAACAAATACTGCAATACATATTGCCAAAAAAAACATATGCATAGATTATAAAAAAGATCATTTACATTTTTTTCACTGTAAGCCATTACAACAAAGTACACTTGCATATATTAGAAAGTAGAACATGTCTTCAGATCAATCTAGAACTTTTCTTTTTAAATGTAAACATCTTCTTTTGCCGAGCAAGAAATTGAAAGCATAATTGTTCTTACTTTGAAGCTTGCTTAAGATAGTAGTTTCCTTCTAATAATGAACATATCTAATCAATGTTTATTTATATTTGTATATTCGATAATAAACTATGTCATGTTAATGTTATATTGTTCAATTTTTGTGAAATATATCCATATCTGAATATTCTTTTTAACTTACCGCTTTTCAATTATTACAGGTATAAACAACAATTCTATATGCAGTCATGGATAATGCAAATAATGAAAGAGAGACTAAGCGCAATCACAAAAATTAGATGCATAGAGCTAGATATGATGTCAAAAAAAATGTTATTAACAAAAGAAGATGAGAAACCTCTCCAAATATTGAACTTGCAATTTTTGCATCAAATTTACATAGTTTGAACGCCTCATATTATTTAGAACCAGTTGAACTTCAAGATTCATATCCTCTACCGAATTCAATTATTGAAAATCCTTGCTTGCCAGAACTTCAAATACCTAATTGTATTGAAGATCATACAATATCCATGAATATAGCTGACTGTATCCATACTTCACCTTTCTCTAAAAATTATTACAATGCCAGAAAAGAATTTCATACAAAGATAGATGATATTTCAAACAATAGAAGGTGTCCTATATGTATGGAAAGATATCATGGAATTAAAATGCGCATAGTAGATGAAACTTTAATATGCTGCAGATGCAGTTCAGAAAAAGATGGGCATCGGTTCTCAAAGTGGAACAATATGGATCCAGGTGAACAACCATTGTGTTTGAAAATCTTAACAGAAATTGAACAAATGCTGATAGCAAAAATAAGTCCTATTTTGCAAGTCACTTATGCAAAAGGTGGTCAACATAGATATAGTGGTCATACTATTTGTTTTCCTCAAAATATTTCCAGTATCACAGCATTGTTGCCTAGATGAATAGATGCATTGGATATAATCATTGTTAACAGAGAGAGCATAGGAAATAAAAAATATAGTTTTTATGTTAGTAGATCTCATGTTTATGAAGCACTGAAATATAAAACATTGAATGACCCATACTATAGGGATGTATGAATAGATGAAAATGATTAGCATCATTGCCTTTACAATGTACTAATGTTTTAGACCTAATTTTTAATGCAGTGGAAAATAGTCATCCTATTGAAGATAACTCATCTATGTTAGATGAAATAGAAGAAAATGAGTTTGATTAGAGTCTAGAATTTAACAGCTTATTTGTTTGTAATCTACCTGCTCCACGTATAGAAACAAAAGAAATACGGTCTTTGTTACATTTAGGTGAAGGTTGGACAACATAATCTATTGCATGGCCTCCTATCTCGGCTTCTCCTATTAATGAATACACAACCGAAGGTTTATTTGTAATGGCATTTCCAACTTTGTTCCCCAATGGAATGGTAGCATTCAAACAGCCACGTATCAAAGAAGTCAAATTCCATGATTATGCTCTTCACCTTCTACAATACTATGATAATAGATTTGGGTAGCATTCAAGATTTAGGTACTTTATATTGAATATTATTATGCACCATCAAAACTAGGCCACAACATCTGTGTTTGTTCGCAAACAATTAGATGGTTCTTTACCTATAACAATTTCAGATCTTCGTCAAAAGCTACAATATGTACCTGATGATAAACTGGTAGATCAGTTGATGAGATTTGGTTCTTCTGTACATGGAACTAGACCTTTTTGGAATCAACGAAGAGCAAAATTGATAGACATGGTTATTCAGATTGGTTGTCCTACACTTTTCTTTACCCTCAATGTTGTAGATACCAAATGGCCTGATTTACATAATATCATGCCATCCAACATGCCAACAAATCCATCAATGGCTACAAGATGGTGAATACATAATATTATTGAAAATCCACATTTGACAGCTATATATATGCATCATAGATTCACTACATTTCGAGAGTAGGTCTTGGAGAAACTGATTGGTGCAACTGACTATTGGTACATGTAAATAATCTATCTACAATTTTATTCAATAAAACAAATAAGAGTCCATTTTGATTAGCTTTCTGTCCATTTACCACTTTTTCTTGTTCAATAATATGATTTACTGACTTAAATTTATATGAGGTCTGAATGGAAAAGTAGATGTTCTCCACACATTCATGGATTTTTCTGGTTGCCAAATGCACCTAATCTTAAAAAAATAGAATGGAATAATGATCTATTGATGTAGAGAGGTTTATATTACATAGATTAGTATGTATCAGCATGGAATCCACAAAGCATTCAACAAAGAAATCAAGGGGTTTTTTCCAGATCTCTTCATGATCCTTGTCTCATGACTACAAAGATGATATATGCAGTAGACGTGGCTTCTGATTATAGTGATTTGATTAATCATGTACAACATCACAAAAAATGCTCTCTGCAGACATGTTTAAGAAGAAAAGGTGATGCTATATCATGCCATTATAAAGCTCCATGGACAATAGAAGAAAAATATGAATTAATACTTACAGACAAAGCCGAACCTAAACATACAGTAGCACACAATGATGATTGGCTAAACTTACATAACATACAGATGCTTTCAATATGGAGAGGTAATATAGATTTTCAACCTATTCTTTCAATTGATGTAGTTATCAAGTATATAGAAAAGTATGCAGCAAAAGCAAAACAAAAATCTGAAACATATCGTGAAATGTTAAGTAGAATATCTTCAAGTTTGAATGGTACAATGCCTGCTCTAGCTACACTTCAAAAAATGCTTCTCAAAAATCTTGTTGACCATGATATAGGTGCCCAAGAAACCTGCCATCTTTTACAAAAGCTTCACTTATCACTCTGCAATAGACAGTTTGTATCTTTGAATGTGAACCAGAAAAATCTTCAACATCTACCTATATCGGACATGCCAATAGGCTTATGCCATAACCAAATTGATAATTATATTGCATGCCCTCCAAGTTTAGAAATATTTTGTCTTATTGACATAACCCAAAGAAGGACATTTAGAGCTACCCGAAAGTAGGAAAAATGGAAACAAAGAAAATCACCTTGTATAGTTAGAGTCTCACCTAGATTTATTAGTATTCCTTCCAAAGAAGACATTTCTTATCCAAATTTTTGTTGGAGTGAACTTTTGCTATACAAACCATTCCGCAATATTGGAATAGAATTTGCAGATTCAGATGAAATAATAATAGAACAATGGGAAACTTTTTCATCAACATATGAAGCATGGCATGTATGTAGAATGCATTCAGATGCACAAGAAGCAGATGATCCTGCAAGTCCTACAACAGATCTAGATGTAATGCAAGATAGTATACCAGATGAATGGCAAGTTTTAGCTCGTTTATATCCAAGCATGCCTATACATTTAAATGATTTAGATATGCTTGGATATCAAGAATTTGACTCAGTAAACAATTGGTTTCAAGATAATATTACTCCTTTACAAAAAGCTACAGCTACAAATTTCATTCAATCAAATCAAGAAATATTTCAAGAGAATCTAGTTATGCATCAACAACTTCTTTATAAATTGTTTGTCCAACAACAAAAAGCATATGATATGATTATATCACATAGCAAAGAAACTACTGTACAACAACCATTATAGCTAATTGTACAAGGCACTGCTGGCACTGGCAAATCACATCTGATAGCTCAAATCAAAGCTAGTCTCAGTCAATCAGCATCCAATGGATAGTCACCTATTCTACTTCTTGCACCAACAGGAGTTGCAGCATTTAACATCAAGGCATCTACAATTCATTCAGTTCTATGTATTCCTATCAAAGAGATGGTACAATTACAAGGTCAGCAACTGGCAAAATTACAAGAAAATTTGTATTATGTTCAATACATCATAATAGATGAAATGAGTTTTATTGGTCCTAAATTATTTGAAATAATTGATATAAGATTGAGACAAGCATTTCCAAATAGCAACGAAATTCCTTTTGGAGGTCGTTCAATGATTCTCTTTGGTGATTTGGGTTAGCTTCCTCCAGTTAAAGGTATTCTGATGTATGCTTCAAATTCATATGGTGGACAATTATGGTAGTCATTCAAAAAATTAATCACTTTAGAAGAAAACTTTAACCAAATTGGCAACATAGATGTTCAAGTTCAATTCCATTCTCTTCTTACAAATCTAAGAAATGCAGAACCGACAATTGAAGATTGGACTCTACTCATGTCACAGACAAGTACTGCTCTCAGTAAAGAGGAACAAGAAGATTTTCATTCTAAAGTACACCTGTTTGCAACAAATGAAATGGTGGGTCTTCATAATAAGAAAATGTTATTATCTCTACATCAACCTATGGCTCTTTCAATAGTGGAACAACAAAAAGATTTTGAAAGTTCAAATAAAGATGAAGAACAACTTCAATCTCACATTATTTTATGTATAGGACAACAAGTTATGCTATGTAGTAATTTATGTGTCCAAATAGGACTGGTTAATGGTACTATAGGAGAAGTCAAAGCTATTGTATATAACAATGGTGAAAAGCCTCCTCAACTGCCATTGATAGGTGTGGTTGAATTTTTTAACTGTATTGGTCCTCCTTGGGATGGTAGTAATCCCAAAAATATTCCTATCACACCAATTAAAAGGGGTTTCCATTGTCAAATTCCTCTGCATATGTCATGGGCTTTAACAATACACAAATCATAGGGTTTTTCACTTATAAAAGCCACAATTGACATTGGAACCACAGAGCGTCAAGGTTTAACTTTTACAGCTCTTTCCAGATTTCATGAACTATCAGGACTACGTATTCATCCACCTTTCATTTTTGAAAGATATTCACGCATGCAACAAAATTCAAATGTTACAAGATGAAAAGAAGAAGAGAGACACCTAAATGCATTGATGGAATTTTAACACTTTTTTTCTACCATTATTGTATATTCTTCGTTGAAATTACAAATATGTATACATGTTTCTCAGATTATGATCTGTGAACTTACAAAACATACAGTTCTTTCAAAAGATATATAAACTTAGTAACAATAACCATTTTTTAGGAAACTGTACTTTCTGTTGAAACTCAGAAACTATAGTCTATATTTTTGTCACTGTAAGATTTATCATCAACTAATTAGATAAAAATAGAAATACAATACAAATTGCTCTTATAAAATGCATAATAATTCTATTTACCTTTTGAAATAAATAGAGTATACTTTATTAACATGTTAATCATATTTATTGAATGTCTTTAACACTGTAAAGGTGATCTAAATCAGCACATAGTATATTGTTACAACAAAACCTTGTAACCAGAATTAATATTGTAACCATAACTACAAGTAATTAGGAAATACCTCCATCGGGTTTATGATTCATTATTTCTATCATTCAAAAATGTTAATTTAAAACTTGTTAGTATTTTCTGTTTAAGAACTTTTTTTTCATGTTTACAATGTCAACTTACTATTTCATTTTTTCAAACTATCTCTAACAATAATAAATTTAGTTATTATTAAAATAATAAATAAAAGTTTTTATATACATAGAATCAGTTTTATTTATCTAACCAATGCTACATACAACAACAATTACAAGAACATGTCCATTCACATTCAACAACAACATAATTTATAAAAATAATTATCACAAGAAATCATCAATCAGATTTCTTGAAAAAAATTTACAACAAACCCTTGTAACAATAATTAACATGGTAACCATAACTATAGTTAGCTAAAAACTACCTCCATCAGGCTTATGGTTCACTATTTCTACCATTAACATGATCATAAAATTGAAGAATTTTCAATATAGATCTAGTGAGAAAATAACAAAAATGACAACTTGCAAAAATAGAATTAAAAAAAGACCACTTCAACAATGATATTCTATATCTCATTTCAGTATTCAATAATGCAAATTTATTATAATATGCACAAGGTGCATGATTTATATAAAGTAAACTACCATTTCCAAGACCAAAGTACACCAATCAACATGATCTGTTCATAGAAATTAATATGAAATTAACAACCATGGCAGTTACAATTAAGCAGGCATGTTCCAACATGCATATGACACTTAAATCTCTACGACTAACTCTATCAACACTACTCAACTATGCAAGAAAAAACTGGTAGTTGAAAATACTTTTGTCAATTCTCTATACAACTGATCAACTATAGAGCCTAAGAATCATCAACACGAATAGTACAAAACACCTCCATAAAGTTGAAAACATAGGCATGACAGGTCCATTGACATTGTGTCATTAAATAGACAAACAAGTCAAGAGCCATGTGAAGAGAGCATGACCTTGACCTATCTCTCATGGAGATTCCAACTTAGCCTTTATTGCTCTAACTAATTCATATAAGCCACTACTTTTCCCCAAAAGCCGAATTTGTAGTATGCATTTGAAATAGTTGGATGGTGTGAGAAGAGCAGAGACTGAAAAATTCATTCTTTGCAACTGATATGATCTTTACAACCTACAAAAAAACACTTCTAGTTTTCTTTTCTAGGACATAAGATCACATACCATATAGAATTTTGACCATAGATGTAGTTAGAAAATAAGAAAAATGACATCTTCTAAAGAGTGAAAAAAATAGAGCAGAAAGTGCATCAATTATATAAAACTAAACAACCTTTTGCAACATAAAATTACACCAATCAACATGATCAGTTAACAGATCAAGGCTAAAGTTAAAAAATATTGTCAACCATTAACCATGGATTAGTTTAATTCTAAATTACCGTATAGAACTGATCTGGATCGACACTTGAAATTAACTAACACCAATCACAACAAAGATAAATAACTCAAATTTGAACATGGTTGAATTTTTTTTTCCAAATTTTATAACTTCTAGTTCGGTTAATTTATTGTCATCAAGTACATAACTAAGTCTTATTTCAACATTCAGATATTTGGAAAATTTAATTTGTGAAAAATACTAGTACAGAAAACAAACATTGCTTAGATGAGAGACACCTTTGTACCAAAATGTGTAGTTTGAATCAACCAATAAGCAATAACTTCATCACTGAATAACAAAACCTGATTTCTTTTAAAGACAAATCATTTCTCCAACAAAATAGATTATATTTGATTTGACCCATACACATATTTAAGACATTGTTCATTGCTTGCTACAAACTGCACATTTTTTGTACAAGAATGTCTTTCATTTAAGCTAACTTTGTTATCTGCACTGATATCTTTCAGGTAAAAAAATTTCCTAATATATGAACATAGAAATAAAAATTATCTATGTATTTGATATTCACAAAAGGACTTAGTCGAAAGCCATACAAATTTATCTATATTATTTGACCATGCCCAAATTCCAGTTTTTCATCAATTCCTAATAACTCTCGTCACCATTGTTGCCCATTTTGGTTTTGCAACACCATATGCACATTTTTCTCTATTGTAAACAATGAACCAAATAAGATATGCCCTACATTTATGCTTGTCACAAGATCCCAATAAAACAATGTTTTCTTTGTAGATCAACAAGAACCATCTGATAAAAAGTAGACTGTCAGCCTTTTTCAAGAAAATTCTCTAACAATAGCCACCACAATGAAAACATATCTATTACAAATCTAAGAAAGATTCAGTTAATTAATAATATTCCAGATTCTATACAAACTCAAATGTTTGTATTCAATATAAGCCCTAATTAAATAACCAATGATGAAAAAACCCTAAATGCCTTTGCTTTAAAAAAAAACCCTACCTCGATCTTTTAAAATCTCACTTAACTTTTTACAAATGCACATGTTTGAATTTATCATCTTCTCAATTCATATTCCTAATATTTATTTTCCTACAAATGACCTCTTTTTTATTTTCGTAACTCTAAAAGGCAGACAGATTTTATTATTTCCTCATGAATTTAAAACTTACTTCACACATGTTTCGACATTATATTTGTCTATTGAAACTATTATGAGATCTTACAGTTTTCAGAAGCTTGTAACGAATCCTTTGACCATTAGCGACCATGCGACACCTATTTCTTTTTGTATACAGCTCACCACTACTGCCAACTAGGTCCTGGTTATAAAGATAGTCGATCAAGTGTGGCATTTAATAGTTGCTGACATAAAAATCTGAAACCCACATTCGAAACCACTAATTACTAAAAAAGTTAGTATTTAATATGAATTTTAAGGTCATTAACATCTAAATCTAATATGTCAACTACAAGTATATTACAATCATATTTGTGATTATACAAAGTTAAACAATTATGTAATATTTTAATGATTATTCGACAAAATAGATTCTATATACATATCTAAATTATAATAATTTTCACAATTAGAAATTAATTTAAAAATTCTAATTAAGTTACTAAATTGATCGGGGTCAAATATCCCACTAACTATTATCTGACATACCTAGCTCTACTATCTTATTAAAGCATATCCAATTTAACTATTTCAAACTACTACATCTAAAATTAATTACTTTCAATCTACCTGCCAGCGCTTATCTAAGGAATCAACATCGCATGAATGATCTTATGGTCGTCGTTTGTTTGCATGCAAGCTTTCTAATCTTTCCAATCATACGCTAGCTGTTGATTTAGAATGAAGACCTCGATGAGTTACTTTATGTCTAATCATAAACTAAAATTATTACTGTGTACTGAGTGATGCAATTAAGGGTTTACCGTCGATACATCATAATCGAAAAATAATCCTATGTTCACATAGAAACTTTCAAACCATTACAAGCATACGAAAGCCGTCAAATTATGTTATAAAGAAAATCGACAATCCAGATTCAAACTTCAAATAGTATTGCTACGAAATTTAATTTTCCCATTCACAGATGACAGATTAATTTATCAAAAAAGTAATACCTGCATCGTGTGAATAAAATTGCCGAAAAGAAGTTCACACATTCTCACAAACACAAATATAATAATTTTGCAGACGGCTATACAAGAAAAATAGCACACCTGATTATTATTTCTTGAAGGATTTCCTAAAAAGGTTAGTCAATATCTACACATTTCTTGTTCAAACATTTATACATGGTTGTGATAATTCTCTTGCATAAACAATAAAAAAAAATTTACCATGAAATGCTGCCAAGAAAAAGCTTAACCGGTAAAATTGAATACAGTGAAAGGGGTTTGCATGAAGATTTATTGGAATTACTAAATGAGTCAACCACAAATTTAGTGAAAGCCAAGGAATTGATGCCAAAAGAACCTACGCTACAAATTGTAGATGGTCTCTATGATAAGGATAATTACATAAGGGATGCCAAAATTGGCACGATTAATGCGAGTGGTTCTTCTGATATTAGTTCAAACTAGGGTTTAGCCAGAGAAATACCCTCCCACCTAGCAGTAATGTATGGCAATTTGACCTGGGGAAGCTTTTCGTGCCCAATGTTTTCATGGATACAGATTTGATGACTCACATTGCTAAGAATTATTACTCGTAACTATCTCAGGTGAAGAAATCAGAAGGGTTTTTAGACTACGTGAACCCTCAAATGACTTACAAAAAATTGAATTTGAGGAATTAAACCAAGTGTACATTGCTCAGAGACATTACTTCAGGACTGACCCCTTAAAACACTTATGCAACAATATTGGACGAATGATTATCTTAGCACCAAATACACATGAACCTTTCAAAATAGAATATTTTAACTTCAGAGCAAGAACTACATATTGGTTGCTAGGTCAGATCTTTGGAGAAGATGTTCAAGAAAGAATACCAGTACATTTAATGTACATGATGATCCAAATCTTATACCCTATCGTACCAATTTCTTTTGACTTTGCTTCCTTCATTGCTAATTTAATTCATAATGGATTAGGAGCTATCCAAAATAACAAACTAGAGAAGCCTTTCTGCTGGTACTCTTTCATAATGTATATGTTTTTGTTTAAAGGTGCAAGTTATTTTGAGAACCACATGGTTTTGATGAAACAGAACAATGATGAGGATATGCCAGTGCAATTGTGGAACCTTAATATGACATGGGATAGACATGATAGTAGTTATATAAATTTTGATAGATATTTTGCAGCCAGGCTTAGGTTATTATTTGTTCACGAAATCCCACGAATCCCAACGACCTTGATGCAACTTGTCAGACCAAAAAAATTTGCCAAGAGCCTTAAAATTGTCCATAATTGGGGGGAGTTCATTTTCTATCCTGTTTCTACTATTATCAGAATATATGGTTTTACTGGGACTCCATTCATATTGCCATATCAAGTACTGCTCAAGATCGGTGTTGCAGAGTTCATTAGACAATTAGGGGATATTGAAAAGAACATTCTTGCAGGTAAAGCCAGAGGAACTCTATTTCCAAATGTTACAATTGCCCACCAGTTTATAATCACAAAGGGAGGATGGTTGCATATTGATAAATTCCTCACACCCTATCACATGGCTACATCAATTGCTAGAATAGCAGATCCTGAGGGTTTTTATAATGAAATGTTCAAAAAGAAAGTAAGGTTCTCTTCAATATGTCACTTTTTTAATTTCCTTGAGGATATTATCAGAAATATCCCTGATATACAAGAATAATAAATAAGAAAGGAAAAGTGGTTAGTATACAAGAAGACATTAAATTTTGTCCAGCAATTTGACAAGGAATATGATCCCCTAAAAAGTATCAATCTAGTTGGAAATAAAATAGACACTCTTATAGATAAATTTGAAGATATTATTCAAACCCTAAATTAGAAAAAGGAAAAAGCCATAAAAGTTGAACCAAAGATGGTTCAAAAAATATTGACCAAGCCTGGATTTGCACAAGTATTGCTCCCAGGAAAATACATGGTACAAAAGAAAACTGGTTATAATGTGGTTTTACCAGAATCTCAAATCCACAAAGAATAGAAAAGGAAACAAGATGTTCCTTCCACATCATAGCAACAAGAAAAACATGAGATTGTAGACATTCCACACTCACCTTAGAATCAGGCATATAAATATAATTTTGATTGTCTAGTTCCCTCAAAGAAACAAAAATTAGAAGAAAGGCTTGTACATGTAGAAGATGATTATTCTCCATCATAGTCACCTCTGAACATAATAGATGATCAAGAGGTCACAGAACAAATGGAACAATTGGGAGCCCTAGGTCAATTTTTTATGACTTATGAAGAAATAAATGAGGGGGTTCCTGAACCACCAAAAGACCCTGAATTAGATTTGATTGTGGGAGAGATGGCAGGTACAGAACCAGACACAGTAATCAAACAAGCATGTGATGACTTCTTAGCTGATGATGACTTTGTAAAGGTGAGAGCCTTCATGCAATTTTTATGGAAATTAAATATTCATCAATTTTAAGAAACTTGTGAAAAGAGGCATGAGGAGAACCTAGATAAAGATCTAAAGATCATAGAAAGTGATGTGATGAAAGAGATGACTGAGCGGTTTGAGACAATTATTGCAGAGCATGGGAGAGACTTGATAAGAAATTCAGGGGTGCTTATTCTCCCAGAGTGGGATATAGTTGATGCAATGGTCTTCGATGTAGTCAGAAAACAAACCACACCAATACACAAGACCAAAGAGGAGGCAGAACTTGCAATTAAGGGAGTCACTTTTAGTAATGATCATCAAGCCTTGGTGATGTGGTCTTTACAAAAAAATGAGAATAACAACGGAAAATAAATTAGCAAAGGTGATATCATAGGTAGCCTGATTGTCAAAAGAGTCATTGATACTTCTGTACTTGAGGCATCAGAAATGGTGGTAGCATCAGCCCAACTTATAGCAAGAGTCACAGAAAAGGAGGCCAAGGAAAAAGAAGACCTCACAATAAGACTTGAAACAGTGTTAAATGCTTATGCAGACTTGAAACAAACATTATATCAAAAGGATATATTAATTGCAAACTTGAACAAAAAGTTAGGTGAACATGGCCCAATTCATTCTTCAGGACAATTGTGTATTTCTTCTTCACCTGCTAGTTGTTTTTCTTCAAGCCCTATTATTGAGTACCCACTCTCCCCTCTCCCATATTCGATGACCGATGAAGAGCATGAGAAAAGAGACAAGCTAAGGTATGGAAAAAGAATCAAAGATACCATTTTACAATTTATTGCAAATGTAAAATCAGGACAAGTTTATAAAACTGCTAAGCAGTTGTCTGACATTTTGATCTCTTTTAAGAAAGAGATAACCACTGTAGACCAAAATTTAAAATGCTAGATTACTAGAAAGAATAGATTGAAATCAATGTTTTACTTGATTAATGATCGATGTATTGTTGATATACAACTGAAAAATACATATAAATTTGTTAAAGACCTTTTTGAATTTGAAGTCAATAGGGAAAGTTTAAAGAGGAGGGCATAAATGTTAAGAGTAAGATACTTTCAGGACAATTTTCAAATGTTTCTTGGTCTTATCAAAGCAGATGGAACTATAAAGGATAGAGATGAATGGTTAAAACAAATTGAACATGAAGTGCCAACTCTAATAGATACCATTCTAAATATAGAAGACAATATGCCCTTTGTACAATTAATTGAAATTTTACAAGATGTCAGAATACATTTCACTAATATAAGAACTGAAATACTCCAGATAATTGTAGATTGGGAGAAATTAATACCTAAAAGAGATGAAGTTGTGTCCTTTCATTGGCCAGCTCAAGATACTTATGCATCATGGGAAGTAGTATATCCTTTGGATAGTGCCAATGAAGAAGAGACATCCACTGAAGAAGCAACTAGTACTAGTGCTGCAACACCTTGAAAGAAAAACAAATAGTAATGGCAACCTCAAACACTTGCAGCAAGAACAGATGCTACAACTGGCATATTTTGAAGCAACCCTCCAAGTTATTCAAATATTGGTCACTCATTTGAGTTATCAGTTTTGTAAAATTGCAACAAAAAACTGTTAAATTTACATTTTCTATCTTACTCACTGAAAACCTTTTTGTTTCTTGTACGAAAAATTTGAATCTTTTATGGAATCCTTTTTAGTATGATTAATTATTGATAATTGATGAACTGAAATACATTATTTTAGGTGTTTTTTTCTATAAATTTGGTTTCCTAAACTTGGTATCATGTGTAGTATTCATGAAATTATAGGAAAATTGGTTTTCATTAGATATCTTTTAGATATACAATATTTGATTTGTCTATATTATTTTCATATTATCTTGCTGAAATTGATGTTTGAAACTTGTGTATTTTATATTTTCATTGGCTGTTGAACCCATAAGTTGTTGGCATTAAGCATGATTGTCATTAGTGACAACACTTATTCTGAATAGTACATACCGAGCAGAACAGAGCCTATCGAGTAGAACAGAGCTTATCGAGCAAAATAGTACATACCGAGAAGAACAGAGCTTACCGAGCAGAACAGAGCTTACCGACTAGAACAGTACATACCGAGCAGAATAGAGCTTATCAAGTAGAATAGTGCATATCGAGCTCGCAAAGTTTCACAGTGTTTGCCGAGTGCTACACGGTTAAAAAGGAAATTTAGTTTCTACTGGGTAACACTTTATCTACCGAGTCTCTAGTGTTTACTGAGTTCAAAACTATGACCAAGTGGTTAGTATGGACCGAGTTCCCACTCCTACCGAGTGCATGACAATGCCGAGTAACGCAGTGGATGCTGAGTATCAGAAAGTCACTGAGTTAGTTTTCAGTAACCGTGTAACTATATTTGGGCCGACTCAGTAATATTTGTGTTTACTTGTTTAAGAGATGACTTTGTAATTGTTTTGGAATTGACTTAGATTGATATATAAACAATGTTTTATGTCATATCCAAGTATGAAAAAAAGAAGTATGAAAAAGAGAGAAAGGCAGAGATAAGAAAATTACAAAGGGCTACAACAGTATAAGAAGCAGAAAAGATCTATCTATCACAGAAGGTGATCAGTACATCAGAGAATCTCATTCAGCAAGTACAGTTGCATGTAAGAGATCTAATGTTTCATCCTAACAGGTGAATCAACTTGAAATCCTTTAACCGGGTAGACTTAACAGTCTTTGTAAAAATCTCTTAACCGAGTGCATACTTCATTGTATGTTTGTAAAACCTCTCACAAGGTGGACCTAGCAGTCCTTATTGCTCCTAATAGGGTAGATCATTAGAAGTGATCATTGTAAGCCTTAACCGGCAAACTTTATACTGCAGTATTGAAGTTTTGTGGGTATCATCCCCACCCCAGTTTTACTTTCTACTTGGAAGGTTTCTAGGTCACCAAATCTCTGTGTTCTAAGTGTTATGAATGTTTTATTCTTTCTTTTACTCATGCATGCAGTCAGATTATCAATCTAATATTATTAAGATCTGAATCTCTTAAAAGTTTTGAAGTTACTAATTCACCCCTCCCCTCTCAGTAACCTAGATAGTCTTGAATATTTCCAACAATTGGTATCAGAGCATAGTGGATCTCAAAATAAAGTTTGACAGCTTGAGAAAAGATTCAGGACAATGGAGATATTCAGACTGAACAAAGTAATTGAGAATGAAAAGCTAGATCTGGAAATGGCCACAACTCAACTCAAAGAAGCAAGAGAGCATCTTTCCCTTTCCCTAAAAAGAAGGATGGAACTTGCAAATCAGATCAATGACCACTAGTATGTTGAAGAAAAGATTGAAGACTTTTTCCCTTCAAGCAGCTCAGATGAAGCAAACAATGCAATCAAAGAACTTCTAGAAAAGAATGGATCTCTGCAAGAAGAAGTGAGAAAATTGAAAAGAGAATAGGAAATTCAGTCAACAAGATTCTGTGAATTCTTGGAACAAAGAAACAAGATGAAAGATGAAATAGATGGAAAGAACAATGAAATCCAAAATAAAACTCTTCAGCTAGAAAATCTTATTGATCAAATCTCCAATGCAAATGAAGAAATCTTAACTCAAAGATCAGAAAATGAAAATATGAGAGAAGAGCTGAGATCTGAAAAGCAAATCAATTTAAGAGTGATGAATGAGCTAGATGTTGAAAGGCAAATCAATGAGAGAATGTTGAAATCTCAAGAAGATATGAATCAGGTGTATGAACGAAACCTTCATAGGCAAAAAGGAAAAGCAGGACTTGGATACAAAGAGGAAGGTGAATCCTCCAAACAAGGTACTCAAAAGAATCAGAAACCTACCTGTAATCACTGTGGCAAAATTGGTCATACTTCAAACAAATGTTGGAGCAATGGAAAAGCAAAATTCAATGGAAAATGCTACAATTGCAATCAGCTTGGTCATAAAGCAAATGAATGTAAGGAGAAACCAAGATTTAAAGGCATATGTCACAAATGTAGCAAACAAGGTCATAAGGCATTAGAATGCAGAACTAAAACACCCAATGCAGCAGAACAAATTATTAAAGCAATGTTTGGTTGGGATTACAACACTTGGTGTAGATGTCATTACTGTGGAGAATATGGACACATTGGCATGAATTGTGTAAGGCACCACTTGAGAAAAAGGGATTCTACCATAAGATGTTATAATTGCACTAAGCTTGGTCACATAGCTAAAAAATGCATGAATTTAGGTAAAATTGAAGATGAAAAGAAAGCAAAAGAAAATAACATTAGGAAGTAGATGAGACAGAAGTGGATTCCTAAACCTACCGAGCAAACCAATCCTGAAGTCACTAATGAAGGGAGTGGCTCTATGAGCTCTAACTAGTCTCCAAGAAAGCACTGGAACTGTATCTTCATAGACATATTCCAAAATAGTTCCTCAACTGAAAAGAAGACAGATTCAAATCAGTATGCAAGATACAGTAGGATCACAAGAAGGTCAGTATCAATTACCACCAAGCAAGGTTGGGAGTAACCTAACTTCATTTGGTTACCAAGTAAGGTCGGAGAAGTATGAATTCGTATGATCGCTGAGTTGCAGTCTCCTATATCTACTTCAGTACCTACTTCCATATTAAGTTTTCCAGCAATAAGTACCTCAGTTTTGGATACTTTAGTAAGTATTTCAATTTTTAATTCTACAATTGTGAATACTTCAGTTTTGAGCCCTTCAAGTATTCCAGTCGGTAGTTTATCATTTTTCATAGCTAGTCCTACAATGTCTACAATAACTTCTACAAAGGCATTAAGTGCAATAACAGTTGATCCTAAGGCTCAACCGAGTACAAGATTTTTGAGTAAGAATGTAGAAGAGGATATAGACTTAGATGAGGAGATAGAGATTCCAAAGTTAGACTTTGCAAATCTTTCAGCAGATCAAATGCAAAACATTGGTGAACTCCAAAAGAAAGCAAAGTAGAAGAAACTAAAAGAAGAAAGGGACAAGGAATATAAAATTATTGAAGATGCAAAGGATATTTTGTCAGAAGCATTAGGTATTAAAGTTGATTCCTCTCAACATATTTTGTTATAGTTAGTTGAGGCAGTAAACAAGTTCCATGAGGATTCCTCTGCGTCAGAAAATATTATTGAGAAAGCCGAGAAGAAATTTGACAATAAAATGCTTGAGCATGTTGCTCAACATATAGCTATTAATTAGGTAGAATTATCTTTAGTTTTGATAGATATTGAGTCCTCCTATTCCAATGTTACCTCACTTGTTGCTAAGCTGTGTAATGTTGCTGAGTTCACTAAGGAAGTCAAGGAAAAATTGAATAAGATTGCTGAGGATCTGAATGACAGTGTACAGAGGTTGCAACTTGAACCTAGTTCAAGCTCTGCACATCATATGAAAATCACATTCCTATCAAATAGGTAGTCGGAATTATTAAAAGAAGATACAAAGATCCAGTCAACACTGCTAGATATTTAGAACATGATCCTTCGCATCATGGACATAATGCAAAAGCACATTGTTCACTCAAAAGCATTACTCCATGACAATCAATTTTCAATTGTAGATCACATGATTGAACTCTCTGCAGAAGTCCAAATTGCACTCCAAACATGCAAGTTTCTGCAAGAGAATTGGGACAGAACTTTGGCACTAATCATAAAGGTACATTTTGATTTTCTTTCACATTTTGGATTCTCCCTGTAAAATACTTGTATATACACCTTTGGCATTATTGTCAAAAAGGGGGAGAAAATGTATAGGAGAAAGGACTCTATATAAGGGAGTCATGAAATATATAAACAACAGTTTGACAAAGATAAATTTTGAAAAATCAAAAAAAGATTCAGCATGATTCTTGTATATAAGTTTTGGCTATAAGTTTTTTCATCACTAATGCCAAAGGGGGAGATTGTTGGCATTAAGCATGATTGTCATTAGTGACAACACTTATTCAGAATAGTACATACCGAGCAGAACAGAGCTTACTAAGCAAAACAGAGCTTACCAAGCAGAAGAGTACATATCGAGCAGAACAGAGCTTACCAAGCAGAACAAAGCTTACCAAGAAGAATAGTACATACCAAGTAGAACAAAGCTTACTGAGTAGAACAGTGCATACCGAGCTCGTAAAGTTTCACAGTGTTTATCGAGTGCTGCACGGTTAAAAAGGAAATTTAGTTTCTACCGGGTAACACTTTATCTACCGAGTCTCCAGTGTTTATCGAGTTTGAAACTACGACTGAGTGGTTAGTATGGACTGAGTTCCCACTTCTACCAAGTGC
The DNA here is from genome assembly GCA_027943335.1 of Chamaecyparis obtusa. Classification (NCBI taxonomy): domain Eukaryota; kingdom Viridiplantae; phylum Streptophyta; class Pinopsida; order Cupressales; family Cupressaceae; genus Chamaecyparis; species Chamaecyparis obtusa. The sequence goes on from BSBK01003547.1 coordinate 359,282, forward strand.
ATGATGATGCCAAGTAACGCAATGGACGTCGAGTATCAAAAAGTCACCGAGTTAGTTTTCAATAACCGTGTAACTATATTTGGGCCGACTCAGTAATATTTGTGTTTACTTGTCTAAGAGCCGACTTTGTAATTGTTTTGGAATTGACTTAGATTGATATATAAACAATGTTTTATGTCATATCCAAGTATGAAAAAAAGAAGTATGAAAAAGAGAGAAAGGCAGAGATAAGCGAATTACAAAGGGCTATAGCAGTATAAGAAGCAGAAAAGATCTATCTATCACAGAAGGTGATTAGTACATCAGAGAATCTCATTCAGCAAGTACAGTTGCATGTAAGAGATCTACTGTTTCATCCTAACAGGTGAATTAGCTTGAAATCCTTTAACCGGGTAGACTTAACAGTCTTTATAAAAATCTCTTAACCGAGTGCATACTTCATTGTATGTTTGTAAAACCTCTAACAAGGTGGACCTAGTAGTCCATATTGCTCCTAATAGGGTAGATCATCAAAAGTGATCATTGTAAGCCTTAACCGGCAAACTTTATACTGAAGTATTGAAGTTTTGTGGGTATCATCCCCACCCTAGTTTTACTTTCTACTTAGAAGGTTTCTAGGTCACCAAATCTCTGTGTTCTAAGTGTTATGAATGTTTTATTCTTTCTGTTTCTCATGCATGCAGTCAGATTATCAATCTAATATTATTAAGGTCTGAATATGTTAAAAGTTTTGAAGTTATTGATTCACCCCTCCCCTCTCAGTAACCTAGATAGTCTTGAATATTTCCAACATAAGTTACTGAACAAAATTATTATGCTTTTTATAAAAGAAAATTATATTGTATTTCTATTTTAATGAAATCAGTAGTTTACAGCTGCAACAAAATAGACTATAGTTGTTGAGTGTCAACAGAAAGTATAGTTTCTAATAAAATGCTTAGTGAAACTAAGTTTATATATTCTTTGAAAGGACTATGTTCTTTAAGTTCAGTGTTCAAAATCTGAGAATCATATATACATATCTATAATTTTAATGAAAAATATACAATAATGATAAAACAAAAAGAGTTAGTATTTTGTTAACGCGTTTAAGCATTTTTCTTCTTCTTTTTGCCTTGTAACATTTGGATTTTGTTGCATGCATGAACATCTTTCAAAATTGAAAGCTGGATGAATATGTAGTCCTCATAGTTCATGAACTGTCGAAAGAGCTGTAAAAGATGTAGAGATAATAACATGCACTTATTATGAAGAGCTATCACTTCATTTGTTGCAAAAGGGTATACTTTAGAATGAAATTCTTCTTGTTCCTCTTTACTAAGAGCAGTACTTATCCATGACATGAGTAGAGCCCAAACTTCAGTTGTTGGTTCTGCATTTCTCAGATTTGTAAGAAGAGAGTGGAATTGTACCTGGACATCTGTGTTACCAATTTGGCAAAAGTTAGCCTACTAACTTGTTTATTAGTGATTTAGAGATGGTAACCTTCACATATACAGCACATGCCGTATAGAACACATATTATAAGTAGGATATATGAAGGTCTTCAATCTATTTGAAAGAATGAGGCTTGTCCAAGATTTATGCATAATTGTTTATTGATGCATCTTTTTTTGAATGACAATTTCAATAACGTACATTTAGAATACCTTCAACCTAACATTACACAAATGCATCCTACAAATGATGTTGTTGAGCTTAGGATTAAATCTATGCAGACTCACAGTTAAGGTTAATCAATTATTACAGCCTTGTCAATTATTATGAATTTTATAACAACAATTTGTATTGTATTTTAATTTTAATTAAATCAATAGATGATAAATCTTACAACGACAACAAAATAGACTGTAGTTTGACAGTGTCAATAGAAAGTACAGTTTCCAATAAAATGGTTATTGTTACTAAGTTTATATATCTTTTTTTTTTAAAAACCGGTTACGAGGATCATTTTAGCCTACAATAATGTAGGTTATCTTAGACTTTGAGACTATATGTCAGTACCTTGAAAATTGCACTTTCATAGAATATGTTCTAGATATAAAATCTCTTTAAAGGATTTTTAAAGAATCAATATCCAATCCCTGACTCCATGAATTTCATTTTGATGTCACTCGATACCTAACAAAAAATGTTCTCATCCTTTCACTTTTTAAAAGTCAATTATATTAGGACTATTCTCAAGTATGACCCTTAGTTCTATTTTTCATATCTTATAATGAATCTCTTTTGTTAACAATTGCATTTAAAAGCATTTTGTATACATGATATTGATATAACTCCTGTCTATTTCTCATCAATATAATCATTTATGTCTCACAATTTTGTAATGAAGCTGTTGTCGTATGCATAAACCACTAATCACCACTTTGGCTTTTTTATACTGATCTTTTAAAAAGTATATAAATAAAATATTGAATATGTATTGTAAAATATTATTATTAATTTTCATATATCATTTATCATTATATAAATATACAAACAAAATATATTTCTTAAAAGAAACTAAAATAATATAATAAATATATCGCTAATTAATATTATTTTAATTTTTTTAATTTAATATCTATTTTATTACTTCAAATGACTTTATTATTTAATAATGTTTCATATTTTATACTATCACTAACATTAAATAAATACAATCAAAATAATATTAATTATCAATAAATATTTTACAATACAAATTAAAAAATACCTTAAGTATACATTTACATTCTAAATATTAAATAATGGTGATAGTTACAAATTAAAATCATTATAACTATTACACTTATGAATTAATATAATAATTAGATCACAGCAAAAGCACCCCAACAGACGCTATTTCTAAGAGTATTAATGAACAAAATCTTTCTTAGATATCTCACCGATGAGCATTCAATATTTAGATTCTTGTCAACTAATTTTATATATAATATCGATTTTGCCCAATACCAAATCTTCCATTCTTAATTTGTGTGATAAATCTTGAGATTTTCCAAGTTTGTCATATCCAACATCGAAATAAGAAAACCTTTTCCATTTTGCACATGTCACCACTGATATATCATTTATTTAATCCACCACTGATTTATTTGAACTTGTTGTAGTACATAGATAATTATTATCAAATTAGTTCTGCAAAACTCCATCACATCACTATAATGACCTTCTCAAAATATCATGTCATCGAATTAATTTTATGAGTGCAAAGCACTCAACAACACTGCCCTGTTCTTTTATCAAGTACCAAATTATACAGCAAACATGAAGAAAAGCCAAGAATAAAAGAGAAGACAAACAGGAGTCACAACAATATCTGGTATTTAAACTAAGCTATGGTATTTACATTCATTTCTTAAAATGCTTAACCTCTTTCATTTTTGCAATATCTTCTTTATTTCAATACCTAAAACTATCTAACAAAGTTCATTCGCAAAAAAAATTAGAATAATATAGATAGCTAGCAATTGGTATAAATCAATTTGATACAATATAATCTGAACAAAATCTTTAGCTAAGTAAACATATCTTCATTTGATAAATATTGAAATCCCACAACCATAAAAATGACTGAAAAATAAACCAATTTGATAATTTGTGTTTCAAATTTTTAAGATGGGAAAACTAGAGTTCTAAATTGAATGCTCTACCTTTACCAATATTGGTATTTGTTGTTCCTAATTACTAAAACCAGAATTAGTAATATTTGCAATATAAATCCGATTATCAAAATCAGAACATTTAAAACAATTTTTTTACTTTCTAGCCCATTTCAAAAAACTACTAATTAACAATATATGCTACGATCTGACCATGGTTGTATCTTAGCAATGATCACAATCGTCCATTGTGAACATGCGCCAGATCGATAATTGACAAGTTGGTATCGTGTGAAATGAGATACAATCAGTGTCTGGATAGAGCCCCTAGCGAATCAGTGACTGACAAGTCATACGAACACTGTAAGAGCAATTATGTTGCATTAAATGTTTTGATTCTTCTCACCTATTATTATCTGTATATTGATACGTTTAATGTGAAACCTGCCCCTGTATATTTCTATGATATATGAAATGATCTATCAGTGAACGTATCTTTGCAAAGAAGGGAGAGCCCATTGCCAACATGCGAGAGCATGACAAGTGGCACGGTGGTCATGTTTTAGAGGACATACAAGAAGGTTGTCGTATGTTCACGAAAAATCTGATTATTCCTTGCGAACATGCACCATCCATTAGATTGTGTTCTAGCAAAATCTAATGCCCCAGCATTTAGAAATTTTGAAACCCTCTTTCATTTAGTACTGAATAAGTAAAACAACTTAAAATGGAAAATCATGCTTAGCAATGAATCTCATATAAATCCGATGACTAATGTCCATTCTTTTTTAAATTATTACTGTTCCAAAGTGTCATAGGAACCGGTTACTTATGGGATCAACATCAAATGATAGATCTAACAATTGTTGTGTCTCTATTAAAAAACATAGTAATCTTCTAATCATGCAGTGACCATTGATCTACTATCAGGCCGACGATGTCTTCCTTTATGTCCACTCTTGAAAAGGACATAATATTCACCGTAACATGCAACATCTAACGGTTGTATTCCATTCAAAATATCAACCGATTCATCAGTGATTTCTCCACCAATACAACTCTGCAAATAATCAAATGCTACAAGTCCTATTGGTGCAAGAAGTAGAATAGGTGACTATCCATTGGATGCTAATTGAGTGAGACTAGCTTTGATTTGAGCTACCAGATGTGATTTTTCAATGCCAACAGTGCCTTGTACAATTAGCTATAATGATTGGACATCAAAACATTTCAAGTTCATCATTATGGAGCCATTGTTATCACAGGTTTTTTTAAGTTGTGTTTTTAGGGTTCTACATTTTGTTAATTTCTTAGATAATTAGAGAAAATAGAAAGTCAGAACCCTAAAGATAATCCAAAAATTGTTTTATGAACCAAGTTAGTGAAACAAGTTATATGTATACCAGTTCTTTGTTACTAAGATATGGAAATGTAATCTAAAAAGAATCATGGTAAATATGGAAATATCGATTATTTAAAAAAAATATTACACAAAGATAGAACAAGCTGTAATAATAATGCCTCCATAATGACGATCTTGAATTTGATGCAGTTATCAACTATATTTTCTAATAAAATTGATGGCAGTTATTAATAAACAAGTGGCAGAGATAGCAGATATTTTATATATCTCTGCATTTACTGAGATATGGAAATGTTATCTAAAAAGAATCATGGTAAATATGGAAAGATCGATGCTTTAGAAAATATATTACACAAAAATTGAACAACATAACATTGACATGACATAATTTATTGTTGACTATACATAAATATATGATTACATATGTTGAATATTCTAAGTAAACTATTGTCTTAAGAAATCTTCAAAGCGAGAACAATTATGCTTTGAGTTTCTTGCCCATCAAAAGTAGATGTTTTGATACTTAAATCAAAGACAAACTCACAACCATAAAGATTATCCAAAAGTTATTTGTCTGCACTAGGTTCCGCAAGTACTAGCTAAAAATCTTCTGCATCCACACCCAATAAAGCATTTGCAGGGCCTTCAAAGGTAGTAACATTGTGAAGCTCACCTAATGGATTGTGCAAATCCATATTAAGCATGTAGTTGAAATCACACATTGGAATATGAACACAACATTTAGGACATTCATATTTCCCAATATGATTCCGTTATAAATTAGTGATTGGTTATAAAAAAAAAAAATTGGAGGGTTTTCATATGGTTATTAATAATTTATGAATTACATTGTAGAAATGTTGCAACAGAGAAAATTGTCATTAATGACTTCTATCAACACATGAACATTCAAACAATTCATGAAGAAAATAGAATTTTAGGATTGCTAATGCAAAGCTTACTGGAAGAAAATCAATTAATAACATCTTGTCCAATATCACTAAGAAATTTTGATCACTTTTACACCGATCCATATATTACAAAATTGTAGTCTTGTGACACATGCAATCCAAGATAGGTTCATCATATCCCAAGCGAAACTTGGTTTCAACCAACATCAATAGCATCTGACACTTAATACTCTTCTTTGATAAATGCTACAGGTGAAATATGAATAGAGAAACTGATTCAAACTCTAGAAAGCAATACAACTACTTTACATAACCTTTGATATCATAGTCAAATGTATTGCTTTCATTTTGCATCAAGCTTAGACACATTGTGGAACAAATAAGTCAGAGAAAGATGGGGACCACAGGGCTGTTACTTAACTATACCAATACATGAACATATACAAAAGATCGTAAGGGAACAAATACCTACATGGACCCAAACCACTTATAAGCTCCATCCAACTATTAATGTTCATACACAGAACTGGGGTATACTACATCAAATATCTGAACATCTTTATTGGTTCGATGATTTAAATCACATGAACACTCAACCCATGAGTTATGATGCTATACTTTAAGACTGTAAGTTTGTTTAGTTTGTAAAATACTAGATCTCTACTACTTGTATATAAGGAGATGGAAATCTATCTCCGTAAACAAATTCATAATGCAATATACATTATTTCATAGTCATATTGTACCTTATTTTTGTACAAATTTAAATCTTCTTTAACTTTTCCTTTTTAGCATTCAATTTTTTAGATTACATATTTGATACTTGATATTTTATGTTAACTTTATCTTCACATAGTTAGCGACTACAAAGAGTCTCTTAATATGTTTCAACAATGTTACATGAGTTTGTCTTTTACAACTTTGTTCACCTAGATCCATATTGTTCCACTTAGAGAACCAATGGCCATCTTTTTCTGAATGGTCATTCATTGATTCTCTTTACTGATTTGGGTCAGCTTGTTCCAGTTAAACATATTCTGATGTATGCTTCAAATTCATATGGTCGACAATTATGTCTGTCATTCAGAAAAGTAATCACTTTAGAGCCTACCTTTTGCCAAATTCGTAACACAGATGTTCAGGTACAATTCCGTTCTCTTCTTAAAAATCTAAAAAATGCAGAACCAACAACTAAAGATTAGACTCTACTCATGTCATAGACAAGTACTCTTCTTAGTAAAAAGGAACAAGAAAAATTTCATTTTAAAGTTCACCTTTTTGCAACAAATGAAATAGTACCTCTTCAAAATAAGCACATGTTATTATCTCTACATAATATGTGTTATAGTTGTGGTTCACTTTTTTAATAACGTTGCTCCACCTAGGGATGATACTAATCCAAAGAATATTGCTATCACACCAATTAAAAGGGATTTCCATCATCAAATTCCACTACATATGTCATGGCCTTTAACAATACACAAATCACAGGGTTTGTCACTTGTAAAAGCAACAATACACATTCAAACAACATACCACCTAGTATTAACTTTTACAGGATTATCCACATTTCATGAACTATCAACACTACATATTTATTCAACTTTCAGTTTTCAAAGATATTCACATATACAACAACATGCAAATGTTACAAGGAGAAAAGAAAAAGAGATACACTTAAACAAATTAACAGAATATTAACACATTTTTAGTATCATTATTATATATTCTTTATTCAAATTACAAATATGTATTAATGATTCTCAAATTATGACATCTGAAGTTACAAAACATACAATCCTTTCAAAAGATATATAAACTTAGTAACAATAACCATTTTATGGGAAACTATACTTTCTATTCACACTGTCAAACTAAAGCCTATTTTGTTGTCGTTGTAAGATTTATCATCTACTGATTTAATTAAAATGAAGATATAATACAAATTGTTGTTATAAAAACCATAATAATTGACAAGGCTATAATAATTGAAAAACCTTAACCATGAGTCTGCACAAATTTAATCCTAAGCTAAACAACATCAACTGTAACACGCATTTGTGTAATGTTAGGTTGAAGGTATTCTAAATGCATGATATTGAAATTGTCATACAAAAAAAGATGCATCAACAAACAGTTATGCATAAATCTTGGACAAGCCTCATTCTTTCAAATAGATTCAGGACGTTCATATATCATACTTATAATATGTGTTATGTATGGTACGTCTTCTATATGTGAAGCTTACCATCTCTACATCACTAATAATTAATTCTGATAATTAATTAATATGTATTATATATGTGAAGGTTTCCATAGTTTGATTAATCAAATAATTAATTCTAGGAATACCACATAGAGTACCAACTTTACAAACCAAATCTCATAGACAAACACACCTAAAATACTAGATTTCAGCTTCATAAATTATCAAGTTAAATTACAGCAATAAGCAATGTAAATATGTGATACCCAAAAACTGATTACATCCATTTTTTGCATCCAAAAAATAACTCCTTTCCACATTAACATGAAAAATTATTTGTTTACTCTAATTAAGATTAAAAAAAAAATTCTTATACAATTATTTAGATAAACAAGCACATTAATATTGAACAACAAGCAAATTGTTTATGTAACATCATAATCTATATTCATATCAGACCTTGCTCAATCAAATCCACAATATAATGGACAAACAAAATGATTATTGTAACATGACAATATAAAATACACAACTCTCAAACGTCAATTTCAGCAAAATAATATGAAAACAATATAGACAAACCAAATATTGTATATCTAAAAGATATATAATGAAAACCAGTTTTCCTATAATTCCATGAATACTACACATTATACTAAAATACTAAAATACTAAAATACTGTACTTCAACTTCATAAATTATCAACAATTAATCATTACACAAATACCACTACATAAATTATTTACATGAATACACAAATTATATGCATGAACTAACAAAGTTAAGATGTTTTATATAAGAAATTACAATTCAAAAATCTATAGTTAAAACATCTTCCAATCATTTTAAGTATAAAAATATAACAAGTATCGAATATGTTTAGCCCTAAACCTAAAAAGAAGGAACAATAAAAAAAATAAGAAGTCTTTCAGACAATCACAAGACCAAAAACATTTTGACGCATTTGATCTTTAATAATTGATCATTGCCACCTTTGTCTTGAGATATTCTTGATAACTTCTTTAAGTTATAATGAGATATCGTGACCTCCATTTCAGGCTAACCTACACAATTCATCATAAATAGTTACCATCCCTCTACTCATAGATCAGGTGTCAAATTCCAAACTGGTTTCTTCATTCTTTATCAGAAAACTCAACATCACCTGCTAAAGGCATTTTCTTCCTCAACTTTGTTACTGTTATATTCATCCATTGCTCTCACTACATCAAACATTTCTTGTTCCTATGGTATAATAATATTCTGATTTATTACAATTGAATTTTCATAATCCCTTTGTATTATTTTGATTTGTTTGCAAATGCTTTGTGTGTCTTCATTTACAATTGTTAATAAGTCTGCAATTGCAATCAATTTGTATATATCTCCTTCCTCGTATGCTTCTTTCTTGATAATACTTTGAACATGCAATTCATATTTTTTCTTAATCATTTCTATATCTACAACTTCTTTAGCATTCACTAAATCAATATTGAAGCTCATATCTATAAACAATTTTTTCATATGACTAATTGCCGAATTGACAGTTCCAATCAAATTTTGTAGTTCTTCAATTCTATCTGTGCTCATCTCTGTTTTGAATTTGATTGAAAATATCCACTTTTGTAAAGGTGTGTCAATAGATTTGATAATTTTGAAATTTAGAGCTTCTTCACTGTCTATATCTATTACAGATTGCAATACCTTTTCTTGTCTACTATGTACTACTTTTTGTTCTTTGAGCATCTGCAAATCTGAAAACAAAATACCGTTTAGGTCACTATATATTTTGTAATACCTGCCTATGTAGTCAATGAGACCCGCACCTTTTGAATTGAGATATTGAACCCATTATCATGAGAGTTGTGTCATCTTTCTATCTTCATGTATCCGCTTCATAATTTGTTCGCTTGAATATAGTGATGGATCAAAACACACATTTCTCTGACTTGCTATTTGAGAAGAGATAGAACCTAAGATTTTTTGAATATAATCAGATAGATGTTTGACAGTGGATTTCAGAATGTTCTTTTCATCTTTCAATTGCTCCAATCTCTCTCTTACCTCTTTATGTGTAAACTCCTACATATGAACAATAAAATCATGGAATGTCGGTCCAATGTCAATTTGATTAACATCAAAATCTATTGCATTTAGATCGGAGAGATTGCTATCTTCTTTTGGTTCTGCAACTTGTATTATTACATGGCCTGTTTCTTCATGTTTTTGAAAAGCAGTTAGTTTGCCTCTTTCCTTTTTTTTCCTCAAACTAGTACTTTCACATATGATTTGAGAAACTAAATCTTCACTAGGAATTCTATCCTCTTTCCTTTTTCTTTTTCTTTGCATTGTTTGTGTTGTATGTTCTAACCATGAAGGAATACCTAGAACTTTTGAAACAGAGGCTAAACTTTCATTATCAAACAATTTCTTGATTATTCTAGGGCTTTCTATTTCTTTACCTGAACTTTTAAAATTTGGTACTATATTTTGAATACATGTTACAGTACCTCCAATTAAATCTCTTATTTCATTTTCTGGTTCTTCTTCAAAAGATTGCATTCTTGCATTATGTTCTACTTGACCTATTTCATCTGGTTTTTCTATTTTTCCTGCTTCCTCTAAACTGTATATGTTAATCAAAGCAAGTGAACCACTACCACAAGTCTTATATATGGCTTTGTCTTTATCTAGTGGTTGATCATCCCCTCCTTTCATTTCTTGACTGCATTCAGTTGTTATCTACATTGTTGATAAAGGAACTTCAACACAAATTGTTGATTGATCCTCGGTTGTTGATTGTCCTTCTTTGTTTGATGTCTCCTTTTCTATTTTCTTGTACTAAACCCATTCTTTTGTTCTCTTCATTATCTGTTCCATTCTTTCTTCAAGATTCTCTACTTCAGGTTCTTCAAATTGCAGAGGTTGCAAAGCTGTCCCTTTGATTTCCAACAAATAACAATTGGAAAACAATTTAGATTGATCATCATATAAAGCTTTCACATCTATATCAATATTATAAAGTTTAATCTATTCAACTGTAAGTCTAGACCATGATCTTTCTCTCATCTCAAAGTCATCTTTACAATTAGCCCAAAAATCTTCTAATGAAGCAATGTGATTAAAAATTAGGCCTAATTGCAGATTTTATTTTACATAATTTGAAGGATCAAAATGATGTCGAACAACATTATATTCATCAAATTTATATCTTTTTCCAGATGACTTGATCAAATTCATTGCACAAGAGCTAGAAAAGCATGTATAAGCACCTATTGTAATTGGAAATTGAATACCTACTTTATGGTGTTCGTTGCATCTCATATTCACCTCAATCATTTGTCTACATAACTCTATCAAAGCCATTCTATCATCTACATATTGAGGCAATTTGTATGGAAACCCATCGAAACCTCCAATCCTAATATATGTAAATGTACAGTATTGTGTATAATAACTCCCAAATTGCATAATTGTTTGTGCAGATACATAAGATAATCTATGTTCTGGACAGTTCCTTAAATTTCATGACATAACTTCATCGAAAAAAAACATTAACCCTTCTGAAATTTCCATAACTATTTTTGAGTTCAATGCATGGATATAAATCATAAACCTAAATATTTGCATCATATTCAACAGCACTAGGTACCTTGTTCTCTATATGTTCACATGCAAGCTCATAAATGAGGTAAGATGACATTAAAAATTTGTATGAATGCTTGGCTGAAACAAGCATTTCAATAAGTCTATCACTTATGAGTTGGGCCCAATCTATAAAAACATTATTTGTACCTATACATTGAACAAGGAAATACCACCACTCTTCAAAATCTAGGGCTTGTTCGCTCCCATTAATTCTATGCAGAAGTACTAATATATCAAGAATCTCTTTTTTTAAATCTGTTCTGTATAGGGTTTTCAGTAACTTAGAACTGGCTGCTCTAATGGTTTCAAACCATTTTTCTAAAATTACACCTCGCCATCGTGACCTTTTTAAATTAAAATTTGACTTTGACAGAGAGAAATTCCATTCTGAATATTGTTCTCTCCAAGGTAAAACAAAGAACTTCTGAATTGACTCTCTATTCAAACAAATGACTACCTCATTGTTTTCACTCTTTATTTCTCTAGTATGTGGATCAAATCTTTTAATGCATTCCACAATGAGTTTGGTACTTGAATAGCAATTTAAAATCTTGCAACTTCTATTAATCCACTGTCAATGAGGCTTTGTGTAATGGTATGAACTAGTTCTGATTTAATCCGTCTATGTAAATCACTTAAATTGTAAACATAAAGGTTGGTATTTGTGATTTGTTTCCATGCATTTTCTATTCCATCTAGATGATCGTAACTATTAATTTTGCTACCCATTTTGTACAGTGTTATAGATTGGTAACCATTAGCTCTTAAAAATATATACAATTCAAACAATCAAATTATAAATACTGCAAAATTTAAGAATTTTAAATAATAATTTAATTGATATAATACATATAAAACTTAAAACCAATTCATGTTCTTGTTATTTGAAAAATTTATTCTTTTCGTGTGAAGTTATGATCACTATATATATCGAATATAGCAAACATTAATATAGATGGTACATAAAACATTGTAAGCCCTTTATTTATTTTCTATCGATTACTGTGATTTACCAACTATTGTCAGAACATTATTTTTTTTGAGATTCGTATATCGATTATGATGTCATTCCCACTAAATACAATAATTTAATACCGCACCGATAAATGAGCGTACAAATGTACTATATCAAATAAATGATATCATATTGCATGATTATTCATCTATATATAATTGCCAATATTTTAGTCCAATTCTTCTATTTCATATATCGACTTTACAATGCAACCACCTCAAAATCCGTAATCAACTAGCATCAGAAATAGTAATAACAACCTTCAAAACTTGCTTTCGTTTATTACTAAACAGGACAAACACCTGAAAATAGAAAGTCATAATTACCAATGAATAATTACTTTTTTGATAAATTAATCTGTCATTTGTAAATGAGAAAATTAAATTTCATAGCAGTACTGTTTGAAGTTTGAATCTGGATTGTCGATTTTCTTTATAATATAATTTGACAGCTTTCGTATGCTTGTAATGGTTATCTCCACTTCAAATGCATATTCAAACAAACGCACTGGACCCACCTTTTTGAAATGCATGCTAATAAACTAAGATTGATGGTCATCGCATGATTAGAATAGCGAATGAGTTTCATTGTGAACACATGACAACCGTTGATTCTCTATAGAGTCGCAGTCCTGCGGAAATAAAAAATAATGGACAAATACGCTAACCTATGATTCACCAATACTTCTTGAATTCATGACATGTTTGCGACTACAACAACTTAATTCCAACATTTCCAGACCAATGTTATCTCCAATTTCCCATATGTGTTGTCTAATCACTATAATATATTGACATTCACCATCAACAATCATCATCAAATCTCTAACTGTGTCTTCTACATAGAATCAATATATATGAAAACTACGATATCAGGGAAAAAAATATTGACAATTACGTATATTTCACTCGAAACACTGAATACCATTTCCACATTTATAAAACTTTTCTGATTCAATAAAAAAAATTCATATACGCAAATGTATATTCTTATACAATAACATTTATACAAAAAAAAATCTAAACCAAATAACTTAACAACAACATACTTTCCTGCAAATATGAACAACCTGCCATATAAAATTCAAACTTTTTTCTCCCGCTTATCTTAGTTTCCAAAACTATAATCTTTAGGCTACCTTTATTAAAACATACAAAAAATAGATAAAAATGACCAAAATTAATGTTATGGTATTAAAACTTTCCTAAGATATAAATATTATAGAAATTACCTTATTTTTTCATTAGCTTTCAAAATTTTCAACTATCCTTCGTCTTACTTGACAAAAACTACGATGACGTTTCAGAAAGATGATTGACATCTTCAATTGAACTTGATTTTCTATAAAAATTTGATTATTCCAATGTTTATTTTTTATTTGTACATAGACAGATCATGCATATTGTGGAAACACAATTGGAAATATTGAACCAACTTCAAATTGTTTATATTGCCTGATTTCTTTACATAGATTTACCCATTGATTTTTTATATCTTTTTTGTAAATCTCTCTATCTATTGCCATTGGCCATCACACAAACGGAAAAACACAATTCTTTTCAATCTCTATTTTGTTTACAAAATAGTTGTTGTAGTCAAAACCTTTACCTGGTTGTGCATATTCTAATAAAAAATTAAGTCCGTCAATCAAAACTTTAGGAAAAAGAGAAATCATCACAAAACGAATAGTCTCAACATTTCCTCCAACTTCTAAACCCCAAGCCATTAACATAGCGGCAATATCAACATTTATTTTCCATCGATGCCTAGCATTATGAAATTCTTCACCTAATGTCTATTGAACTGCTTCCACAACAGACCTACTCTTGCAGATTAGTAAATTTTCTAAATATGAATGTTTTACTCTCCCAAAGAAAGCAATTTGTTGTAAACTTGTTTGAAAAGTAAATGTAGCTTCCATTACTAATACTTGATTTCTAGTAATCTATATTATCTGCACCAAAAAACTTAACACTGAAATCATTTTCTTCCTCATCGATTTATAGTAACATTAGGTTCTACACATATAAGGCTTTCTATAAGATTTTTAACATTATTAATTAACAAAATCTTTAGTAGATTTCCTACGGATGAACTTTAATTGTTAAAGACTGATGTACCTTAATTAAACGACTTATATTGATGACATATTAAGTGAAATCTGACACAGTTAAATTATGTTATATGCAAAACACTTTAGATTTCATATCAGATGCAACATTTTCTAAAATTTTTAAAGCAATTTCATATTATTTTTTAACAAAAACTTTATTACATTTCATACAGATGAACTTTAAATCTTCTCATGGTTCTCTGAGAGAATTATATAAAATATCGATGTCATCAAATGCAAATTCTTCAAATTCTTTTAATTTTTCAATTTTGTTTCATTTTAAATTCTTCTTGTTCTGATATCGGTATTCGTTGTTCCTAACTACTAAAACTACAATTAGTAATATCTGCAATATAAATTCCATTATCAAAACCAGAACATTTAAAACAATTTTTTTTCTTTCTAGCCCATTTCGAAAAGTATTGATTAACAAAATCTTGATAAGATTTGTCACATATGTTCATTAAATGTTCTGACTCTCCTCAGCTAATATTATCTATCATATCGATTCATCTAATGCGAAACTTGACACTCCTAATTTCTGTCATATATGCTATGATTTGACCGTGGTCGTATCTTAGCAATGACAGCAATCGTCCATTGCGAACATGCGCCAGATCGACAATTGACAAGTTGGTATCATGTGAAATGGGATTCAATCAGTGTCCATATAGAGCCCATAGTGAATCAATGACTAACAAGTCATACAAACACTATGAGAGGAGTTATGTTACATTAAATGTTTTGATTCTCCTCACCTATTATTATCTGTATATCGATACTTTTAATGCGAAGCCTGCCCCTGTATATTTCTATGATATGCGAAATGATCTGTCAGTGGACATATCTTCGCAAAGAAGACAGAGCCCATTGCCAACATGCGAGAGCACAACTAGTGGCACGGTGATCATGTTTTAAAGGACATGCAATCAGTAACCTGGTCGAGATTCCAGTCGATCACTGACTGACAAGTCGTCAGACCAGTCATCTTGCATTAAATGTATGAATCTTCAAATTAGTAAATTAATAGAATCGCATTTAGTAATAACCATCTTCAAACCCGCCTTTCAACCATTAAATGTTTTTTAAAAATTTTGGATTTATCTCTCCACCTCTACTAAATCCAAAATTATTTTTTTTCACTTCTACTCCTAAAATGTACAAATAAGTTGTATAGAAATTAAAATTATAAACCTACACAAAATACTATCGGATACTTATTCTTCGCGTATAAATCTGATCCTTAAATATAGTAATTACTACCATAAAAACCCGACTTTCACCTATTCAATGTTTTTTGCCCATTTCGGATATAACTATTCACACCTGAAAAATCTGAATTTTTTTTTATTTAACTCTACTCAGAAACTTTCCAAATAAGTTGTTAAAAGAAACAAAAATAACACTAGACATTACAATGTCGGATACAGTTACTGCTGCCATATAAATCCGACACTTTAATAATCTATTTAAATAAATAATTTGTTTTAAATCCCAAACATGTAGTGAATGGGAGAAGAATGGGTGAATCACAGGTAAACACATGTGTCGTTTGATGATGTGTCAAGTGTCATATGTTTCGAAAAATCATGCGGTGACCGGTGACCATTGATCAATTCTTTCTAATATTTTCCTCTTTGACCAATGGCTGTCGTATGTTCACCAAAAATATGATTATTCCTTGCGAACATGCATCATCCCTTAGATTGTGTTCTAGCAAAATCTAATGCCCCAGTATTTTTAAATTTTGAAAACCCGCTTTCGTTTACTACTGAATAAGGCAAACAACTTAAAACAACAAATCACACTTACCAATGAATCTCATATAAATCTAATCACTAATGTCCATTCTTTTGCCGACGATGTCTTCCTTTATGTCCACTCTTGAAAAAGACATAATATTCACCCTAACATACAACATCTAACGGTTGTATTCCATTCAAAATGTCAACCGGTTCATCAGTGATTTCTGCATGAATACATCTCTGCAAATAATCAGATCCTAATCTTTATTATTTAAAAATTAAAAATTATATATAGAAAAAAAATAAAAAAAACATAACATCTATTCAGCATAAAAATTGCATACGAGTTGCAATTACTAATTATCAAATTTGAGTTGCAATTACTAATTATCAAATTCTACAATAAACGAACATGCATAAAGGAAGGTTTTAGAAGACATCCCTCATGAAACAACTTTCACACAAATGTTTTTAAATTACTTTTCGAAAGAACAAGATATATGTGCAAGATTGAGCACAACATTATTCTACTCCTTAACTTGGGGTTCTAAAAATCCTTAGCATGCTCGATGTCTTTCTACATAGGTTATGGGGTGAAAATCATTTGTTCTTTATCGTCAACATTTTAAAGATTTTCATAGTCTAGAAATGTCCAATGGTTTTTCTCTCGTAATGTTTGAAACTCTTCCGACAAAAATCATTGACCACCTCATTTTCTGGAATCCAATACGACTTTGAGGAGTTTCAATCATAGATTCACGACCGAATGCCAGCATGAAATGAGGTTGTAATTCATACATCACTCTTGATCTTGAAATTAATATTTTAATTGAAACGAGTTAGCTGTTCAAATTGATTAACAATGTTTAATCTTACAAATCACTCTATATGGTGTCTTATTATTATTAGATAATGCATGTGGTGTCTGTACAACTTTTTTGCTTAAAGAATTCAATTTGCTTACGGATTACGTGAAACGTTAAATATTACAAAGCCTAGGGAAAAGTTATTCTGCTTTCATTTTAGTACTCCACCACAATAGCTAATCTTCAGGCTGCAATTGAGAAGTAAATGTACACCAACATCTATGTCGTTAGAACCTAGTTGCATGAGGCTTGCAAATTTATGACAAAGAAACTTCTTTATTAGAAGAAGCACATATATTATTATTTTAGAGTTATTTGATCTTTTAACAAGAAACTTTGTAAAGTATAAATTACGATGAGTAATAATCATTGGTAGTAGGGAAAAGCTTGATATTTTTCTCAAAGGGTGAGTGCATTTCAATTGTAAACATTTTCTCTGTTACGAGCAAAGAGGGCTTGCTACAAAGATAGTGGAAATGCTTAAAAAAAAATTAGGAGAAGCAAAGAAATTTTAAAACATCTACATAATCTATCAATTTCTATCTATATATTATTTGAATTAATAAATTTTAGGAAAATGTATTTGTTATAGCATTGTGTTTTCTACCACTAAATTATATAACTAAATGATTAAAAAAAATCATTTAGACATAATATAACTAATTAGACATTATCCTAATCTTATGAAAGCATAAGAAAATAATTATTAGAAAAATGATTCTTAACAATATATTATAGAGCGATCCGGAATATTCATTCATGTAACCTAGTTAAATGAGGCACGAGTGAAAGAAGGTATCCCTACCATATATAGGAAATGTCCCAAAGAAGGATGATTGATGGTCATAAAGTGCATGCACGAAAAAGAAATATTAGAAAAATTCTAAGAGAAAACATGAAATTTGGCTCATAGGCTAGGCTAAATACTCAAGCAAAATAAGGATGAGTGTCCACTTAAAATGGTCATATAAATTTGATGTCAATTTTGATAAATATAGCTCTTCATATTGAGAATATTTAGCTCATTCAATTTAGTATTGAAATAATGATGTTGTTAAGAATATTCTTAGACTTGAATTTATATCTCGTGCAATTTAAATTATTGAGGAAAATAGATGACATCATTAAACAATAAGAACAATAGTACTAATTTTGAAATAAACATCGAACATGGTAATTAGGCTCAAATTTTAAATATCTTCTAGAGCTCCAACATCTTTTATATAATTTTGAAACTATAATTATTGATAATATGATCTAAATTTTTTGAATTAGATTGTATGGATTTAATTTTTTATGTTATTGTTTCTAACCAAGTCACATATAAATCTATAGAATTCTAAGGGTAATGGTCACATCTTGGGGCTTTATCCTTAGTCATAAAGAATCTTCCCTTTGGATATCATCATAGATGACCCGTGATCATCCAAATATCCCTTAAAATGACTAAGTAAGAAACCATATTAATTAAATTTAACATCTCCTCAAGAGTTTGGAAATGAGCTTTGCAACCTATTCATTGTGGAAAGTGTTCAAAATCCTTATTAAGAGTTTTTGGACTTGTTCATTTCTCCTAATTTTCAATAAGTTATAATAAGCCCTTTGTTAAATTTTAGGATCATTGCAAATGTAATAACACTGCCTGTGTTGTCTTATGGTATGTATTTTCCAAATGCAACAATCTCTCTTATTTATATTGGGAATGAGGCTAGGAGAGACATGTCCCTTCATGGGACATGTCTATTCATTTTATAAAGTTTCATTAATCAATCATATATTAGAATAATATATATAAATTATATATATATTATTAATCAGTATCTAAGTATTATATGTATTCTAAGTGATCATATGACTGAAGCTACAAACATTAACACTCCCTCTTCGCTAGGGAGGATGATCAAACAGAATGTGTTTTGGTCTCCCTTGTCAACACATATGACCCTAACTATAGCCATACAAAACATTAGCACTCCCTCTTAGCTAGAGAAGATAAAATCCATCAAGGTAATAAATCATTAATTTTGAAAGAGAGGAGATATCACCCCACTGTGATATCAGAAGATATGGCATATGAAAGAATATCAAGTCACATGATGTTCACCATAGCTCATAAATATCCATGGTATGTCTAATGACACTACGTCTCATGATGTCTGCCATATGGATACTAAGTAATTACATCTCACATAAATCATGATATGAAGTATCACCTAACTTGTGATACATAGTATCATATATCACATAATTTGTGATATGAAGTATCACCTAACATGTGATACCAAGCTTTACATATCACCTAACATGTGATATGAGGAATCACCTAACACGTGATACCAAGTTTTACATATCACCTAACATGTGATATGAGGAATCACCTAACACGTGATACCCAAATTTACATATCACCTAACATGTGATATGAGGAATCACCTAACATGTGATACCCAATTTTACATATCACCTAACATGTGATATGAGGAATCACCTAACATGTGATACCTAGTTTTCATATCACTTTAGATTGTGATATGCAAAATCACCTTAGATCGTGATTCCTAGTTTTCATACCACCTTGATATGAGGAATCACCTTTGCTCATGATACCTAGTTTTCATACCACCTTGATATGAGGAATCACCTTTGATCATGATACCTAGTTTTCATACCATCTTGATATGAGGAATCACCTTTGATCATGATACCTAGTTTTCATACCACCTTGATATGAGGAATCACCTTAGATTGTGATACCTGATTTTCATATCACCTCAGATCATGATACAAGGATATAGTAAATAAGAACATTACATTCCATTTACATATATTATGGTATTTGCACAGACATATAACTATCTACCATAATGAATCTCCATTACAAGATCGTCACCTTGTAACATCAAATACAAGTGTTCATGTCTAAGAAGTTGTCACCTCTAAGAAATGTACACAGGATGGGTGGGCCCATAAAGTCATGGGGTCACACACATGACATCCACCTTGACTCATCTCAGAGTGTGGATCCACCATGGCTCATCCCAGAGGGTGGAAACAAGGGCTTTCAACTTAGACTTCTCTCTCAAAGAGAAGAATGAAATAACATACAAAATAATAGATCACAGATGTTGAAACTCATTTTCATCTAAGGCTTCATTCTCCAACATACAAATTTTATCTCAAAAGTATACAACCTCCTGACCTCCTCATCCAAGGTTGCTTTCAGATGAACTATCAAACTCCCTCTAAATCTAATATCAACCTTCTACCAGCAAGTTGTACCTTTGTTCTTTAGTATGGAACTACATCATTTGAATCACAATCCTTTGGTTTTTTTTTCACAATTTCCTAGTCACTAGGGAAACCATCTCGACATGGTCTACTCCCTTTACACCAATATGAATAAGGTCCTCAAAAATCAAATGAAGCAGATCCTCTAGTTGCTTCCTCTAACACGGAAGCATACCCTTCTCACATGTTCATATATAGTATAGGAATTTGGAGCACTCTTTGATACATTTGCTGACACATATAGAAATTTACAATTCATTGTGGTTGATCATCCTTGACTGTAGCTCCTACAAGATATAATTTCCACCCGTGAGTACACAGAGATTGCAAACACCATCATTGTTGCCTAATTTTTCATATGCTAGAAACAACATCGTTGCTGCACCAAAGGCATAAAATATTGGGCTTCTCATCATATCATAATTTAGTATGATATCACATCACAAATGTATATTTAATCAAACCAGAAATGATCTTCAACAACCTTTCTCAAGCTCCACACTATATCTATGTCATGCTTAGGCTCTTCCAGCAATAGATGTACAAACATATTGATTTACCACAACGATGACCTTTACTCAAAGATGCTAATACAACAACACTTGTATGGGACTCATGGAAATTACACCATGACCAGATGTCTTTGTGATATAACTATATATAAATGCTAATGTGCTTTAATCATAATGTAGAAGTCCCATCAGTAGGCACATCTGTTATATTTCACTCTTTCAAACTTTTAGAATTATATGATATTCACCAGTCAATTTCATTTACGGATACACAGTTAGATCTTGTAGTCATAGAAGTGACTCGCAGCGTATGGAAGTACTCAAGGCTTTCTCATCTTTCAAATGTAGACTTCCAGCGCCTTTGAATATCATTCGACAATGCCAATATCTACAGAAACCTCCCCTGTTTGATGTAGGCCCATATATTATGCTCCATGATAATGATTGAATTGTTTCTTGCCCGTGGAGTTCCAAACTTGTGAATTTAAAATAATATGTGGATGTGAATTGTCTCAGCATTATATGTTCTTATTGCTAATCCTTTCCTCAATCACACCTTTTCATTCATTATGTGTTGCATCTATTATTATCAGTAGCTTGATTACATCTAAGGCAATCAATTCTTCTATTGGTTGATGGCTCGAATATAATCTCATCAAATATTTGATCTTATATCTACCCATATTATAGATATCATGTAGCCATAATTTAGAATTGTTAAGTATGGATTCCACATTCCCATGCTGGAATATTATAAACTACTGCTAATGTAATTCTCCCCTATTGAATCAAGGTACCGAGCAATGGCTATGTGACTTGCCAGTTGCCTTCACATACAACCACGATGCCCAAATATCAAATCAACCATAAATCATTGGAATGAAGGAAGCCGCTTCAGAAGCCTTCACAGTAAGAGTATTTCATTTCCTCATGCCGATAATATTTGTAATGCTCCACTTGAATAAAAATCTCTATTTTTCTACAACAAATATTAGATAGGAAAACTATTGTTTCACTAGATTTTCATTTCCATATATATCGCACTTCCATAAAGAAGCTCCTGATTTACCTTCCTTTTGGGAATGTTGGATAGAAGTTTGTCTGTCATAGAGATGACTCCCATAGAAATACTATCACCAGATGGGCTTCATAATAGAACACATAAAGACTCCACAACACCATTCTAATCTTGTATATGCCAACCGAAGTCACCTTTAGCATGCAATCACTACGTCTTACAGATATAGATCTCAGTATCAAAGGAAAATTTTGGCCATATAACACAAAGTGACCCGATGAGTTTCCACAATAGAATTGAACCTTTACCTTCAGCAATAAACACTAAAGAATGCAGATCCAGAAAACAATGAATGGAATTTTTGTCAATATCGATAAAGCCTTCTTTTCCATGATTCTATCTACAGATACTCAAACAGAGGTTTCATGGAAGATTTTTGTATCTCTGTATACTGACGAATTGATTCAAAAGACACCTATGACAATCAACTTCGATATCCTTTAACGAAAGAATGATACTACATTCCCGCAATTTATACTCTGCTCACAAGTGCTGTAGAATTCTTCATTTACTCGATATGATACCAATTGATGCAGAGAGTATCGATGGTGTTCTACAAATCTGCTATTCTCAATAACAATTTCAGACTTCATATGATGATTCTTCTTTAATATGGATATTATATTGTTTCCTCTTTAATCATTTATTTTAGAGTCACAATCCTTTGAAATTCTGGTAACAATAATGTTTGATTTAACACATCATCATTTAAGGGCATCATCACTTGTCAACGACGATCCAGATTTTCGAGCACAACAATCCATTGCAAATTTTCATACATCCTCCACAAATAACAAGCAGTTTTATCATGTGTTCAGAAAGTCCTATCCACGTGACCTTTAAAGCTTAGTCAGTGGCATCCTCCTCTGCAAAATCACAGGCCCCTAAACTTCTTCTCCTCCGATGACATCGTGTTCTTTTGTCCAAGTTGTCAATCCTAAGGACTGCTCAGGATATGATGAGTGATTAGTGAACTTCATTTGGCCCTCGGGGCTTGGAGCGCAAATGATTCCAACCAGTGACTTGAGGATGAATTATTTGCACTAATAAAGGAATCACGCAAACAGACAGGTATGAAAATGATATACATTTTCAATTTGGCTCTGATACCATGTTAAATTTTAGGATCATTACAAATGTAATAACACTGCCTATTTTGTCTTATGGTATGTGTTTTCCAAATGCAACAATCTCTCTTATTTATATTGGGAATGAGGCTAAGAGAGACATGTCCCTTTATGGGACATGTCTATTCATTTTATAATGTTTCATTTATCAATCATATATTAGAATAATATAAATTTAAATAATATATATTAATAATAATATATAATATAACATATATATATATATATATATATATATATATATATACACACACACACAAATACAATATATTATTATTAATCAATATCTAAGTATTATATGTATTCTAAGTGATCATACGACTAAAGGTACAAACATTATCACCCTTAAACACTATATAAATAATTTATAAATTATATATAAAGAAATATTAATCCAATGAATATAGGATTTGGGTAAACTCTCACAGAATATAGTTAAAACTACTAGCTAAATGGTTGCATTTGTAGCTCAATTATTGTGTGGTACAACTTTGAGGTGGTGTCCTTATATAAGTTGTAGAAAAAAATTACTCTTAAATGTGAGGAAAATAAGATGTGTCTTTAATAGCATTGTTCTTCCATACCATCCACCAATCTAATGATAGGGAAATAGTTCCAAATTATAGACACATTATGTGTGCAAGGATAGACTAATGATTTATCATGGACATATCTAGACAAAATGACATTTCCTTTTATTTGAGTCCCATAAATTATCATTTTATGTAATAATTTATAAGAAAGTGGTAAAAATGATAACTACTAGCAAAGTTTCAATTGGTAGAGAAAAAACTAATTCCATAGCTCTTCCTAGCTATGTAAAAGCTCTTTTAATAACAAATAGTTTTTTTTTCATATATTTCAAGAAAATTGATTACGATAATTGTAACATTGGGATAGATATGTTCTAGTTATCATTTATGTTTTTACTGGGATTCTCTTTACCTACTGTCCAATGTATGGACAATATTTTTGTACTCTTCTAATGGTAATTCCACCACATTAAAGTTTGTATATATAGTCCAATTTAATATGTGAGCTAATTCTACAATACAATGTAAACTTGATTATATTTTTCAATAGCATCATTTCATGAATCAAAGAAAAAAATACTATAAGAATATTTATCAATATCGAAGAGAACCCATAAAGGATTATTGATGGGATCAAAACCCTAATCCATTAAGTTTAATCATAAATATTTAGGAGAAATAAAACTCAATGATGTATTTCATTATAGTGTCCACATTACAAATGATCAATTGCTGATATGACATAGAAACAAAAAAAAAAATCATTTATATATTAAACCTCTTTCAAATAGAGAATTTCTAGGTTTGTCATTTTTTGTTAATGTTTTGAATTGTACATTTTCCTATGAGTTCAATCAAACTCAGAACATTTCATGACAGAAAATTTATTAATAAATATATATCCAATGACATATCATCACTATCAAGCTCATCAAGATGTACATAGCTATTGCACGATAAATTATTTTCTATGGATGGATTAAAATTTTATTGTTAAATAACTACTATGAAATTCTATTTCTTATCCAAAAATCTATCTTTACCCTTTAATATCTTATCCAAGAAGTGATAGAAACTAAAGACCATACAAGGAGAAAAGAAGTAAAATACAACAAAAAAAATCTACTTAAAAAGATAAAATATTGGACTCAAAAGTGGTAATCTTGTAAGGTGAAGCAATTTATGCCTCCTTTCTTTAATCGAACCTTTTTAAAACTATGGTTCTTTCGTGGGACTTCACCATTTATAGAGGAATTTATTAGCTCATTATTTTGGTTGTCTATGTATTTCCTCATCATCTTTCATCTTTCCTATATTTTTCTAGGAGTGTTACTTCAATTGGATAAAATTTTCTTCTAGCAGTAATGAAGAGAGCATGAATGACATTTTGATCAAATGATTTGTACCTATATTACATGTTTCGATAGTTTAAAGAAATGACTCTTTGGTTGTGACACACCTAACCAATTCAAATCCTAAATAATTTTCTCTAATATTTAGAAAGATATATCTTGTACAAACATGCTTCTATAGACACATTAAAGAAAAAAATAACAATCTCAACACAATTGAAATTATCTTAAAAGACAACATATAACAATCTCAACACAATTGAAATTATCTATGAAGACAACATTCTAATACATAAAAAGGGTAAAAAAATAAAACTAAACAAAAAATTAGATAAAATTGATAAACACTAACAAAAAAAACCACACATATCAAGAAATATATTTTAAAGACTTTATAATGATTTATATTTACAAACCCAAAAAAATAAAAAT
The DNA here is from genome assembly GCA_027943335.1 of Chamaecyparis obtusa. Classification (NCBI taxonomy): domain Eukaryota; kingdom Viridiplantae; phylum Streptophyta; class Pinopsida; order Cupressales; family Cupressaceae; genus Chamaecyparis; species Chamaecyparis obtusa. The sequence continues at coordinate 385,056 of BSBK01003547.1, forward strand.
CTTTTTCAGTGGCTTAAGTCAAGTCTCGTTAACTCATTCTCAAACCATTCCTTTTAGAACCCTCCCAACAAATTAATCATTTGAGATGACAATAGTTAGTTACAATAGTTAATCACATTAGGTGGTTACAATAATTATTAAATTCTAGAATAAACAAAAGTGCATGAAGAAAGGTTTTAGTACACATCCCTGATTAAACAACTTTCACACAAATGTTTTTAAATTACTTTTGGAAAGAACAAGATATGTCCAAGCTTTAGCACAACATTATTCTGCTCCTTAACTTGGGGTCTAAAAATCATCAGCGTGGTCGATGTCTTCCTACACAATGGTCGATGTCTTCCTACACAAGTTATGGGGTGAGAATCATTTGTTCTTTATCATCAACATTTTTAAGATTTCCTAGTCTAGAATTGTCCAATGGTTTTTCTCTCATAATGTTTGAAACTCTTCCGCCAAAAAAACCATTGACCACCTCATTTTCTGGAATCATTTACAACATTAGGAGTATTAATCATAGATTCACGAGCGAATGCCAACTTTAAATGAGGTTGTAATTCATACATCACTCTTGACCTTGAAATTATTTTTTAATTGAAACTAGATAGCTGTTCAAATCAATTAACAATGTTTAACCTAACAAATCACTCTATATGGTGTCTTATTATTATACCATTAATGAGGTAGATGTACAACATTTATGCTTAAAGAATTCAATTTGCTTACATATTACGTTAAAGATTACAAAGCCTAGGGAAGAGCATGCCTTAATTAACAAATATTTATAAACTTCTCATATTCCCAATATAAATACATATTTTAAGTTCTAACAACTAAGAAACCGGTGTTTCCAGGTCGGTGCAAGCATCTCTAGTCAAATCAATGCGTGTGAACATTTAACTAAATCCAATGATGACCCTGGATTACATGGTGAACAGTTCCCTTCTTGTGAGCAGCATTTCAATTCCAAGTAGAAAAGGAGCACTAAAGTTCATTGCAGAAATTCATTGTTTATGATGGGGGCAGACCAACAGTTTCGCTACCTGTGATTCTCTCATCTTTGAAAAGTTGTTCTTGCTTTCATTTTAGTGCTCACCACAACAACTAATCTTCAGGCTGCAGATGAGAAGTAAAGGGAAATCAACATCTATGTCGTTAGAACCCAGTTGCAGCATGTTCAGCAGGAGGGTTCCAAAAATGCCAGCAACAAGTCATCTTTTGAGCTCTGCAGAAGCATTAACAATGCCAGCGGTAAACCCATTTTAATTTTTCATAGTTTCTATTATGGGCAATGTTTAAACTTTTTGTTGGGCACATGTAAAGCTTAAACAAGGAATAATATTAGGGTAAGTGTAAGACTGGCTTGGGATGTCAAATCCTGATTCAAAATAAATTTTACACTGTTGAATGTAGAAATGAGATGCATTCATCAATATGAACTGGAGAAATCTGCAGACGCCTTTGACAAATAATAACGGATATGATCATAGTTTGTTTAGTAAATCTTACAGACTTCAATTCAGAAATGATGCACTAAATATTATGAGCTGTGGAAATTTGATGTAACCAACAAATAACAAAATATTATGCTGACAGTACTTCTATTAATCCAGATGCTATAATGGTAATCAAAATATTTGATGAAAATATTATTGGAGACACCCAATGCTTCAAATAACGAATTGAGGCTTGCTGTTAATTTTTATTATGCAGTGTTACAATGGCTGCCCGATTATATGATGATGATATTATTCAGCTGTTCAAGTTATAATAAACTCTAAAAACAGATAATGTGTTGGCTGAGTTTCAAAGATTTGAAATTCGACTGTATATATATTTTTTTCAATATTTTAGATCATATTTTACTATTCATCATAGAGATAATGAATTAGGGAACAGAAAAATTTATTTAGTGAATCTTATATTTTTCGCAATGGTGAATGGTAAAATATAACTAAGAATGTTGATAGAAAAAATGGAGGATAAAACTTAAAAACTTGAAATTTATTAACATGAATTGTGAAAATTTAATCACTTAATTTGCTATTTTTGTTTTTCGCAAGGGCTACAATTGTAGTCGGGATGATGAGAATTATCATGTTTTATTTCACATTTTGCAGGTTCAAGTCATTGTCTTGAATGCCAATATGCGCTGCCATGATTGCAGGGAGAGAGTCTCCAAATTGCTTTCCAAAATGGATAGTACATTCTCATAACCAGACAGCTCTCTTGAATGTTTCACTTAAACCCATTTTCAGTTTTTTTTTTAAATTTTCAAACGGGTTCTACAAAATGGTATTTGTAAACATCTTTTACTTGATGGGTGCTACAGATTTGCTGGAGTATGTGGTAGATATAGCCCACAAGAAGGTGACCGTGAGAGGGACTGTGGATCCAAAGAAGAGGATGAAAAGACTGAAAAAGGGATTGAATAACATACATCTTGAAAGATTAAGTAAACACAATGGTTTGGAGGAGCCCCACTGGATTAAATGCAATGCTTCTCCACATGATCTTGTCAATGGAAGCTGCTCTTTTCGGTAGAAAGTCCCTTTCATACTGTATCATTTGACTTATGAATACGTAAGATGCAATAAGTTTGCATGACAATAAAGCAAGTATTAACTCCCACATGTGAGAAGACAACGACATGAACGTATTCTGTCCTTTGCAGTGACGCTACATATTACTTGTTGGGTATTATTGACATTAGATTGTTTTATAAATGAGCGAATCGCTCTTGTATATCTCGTATAATATGAAGTTCAGCATAATATAATTCTCTTCATATGAGTTTATTTTTCCATGAGAATTGTCGGCAGATTCCATGTGGTGTCTGCTGGAGTTTCCAGTGCAATTGTCCGTGAATGTACAGTAAAGACAGACATAATAGTTTGTAATGGATACTATTGAATGGTGCATTCTTGTCCGTAGCAAATTACCTCACGCACGCCCTATGTTTAATGTGAGAAATGAGAAATACGTATAGTGCCACGATAGGACCTATTCCCTAGGTGACTCCAGCTTTCACTGCATTGACAGTGGAAGTTAAGACCGAAGGCTTTTGAAGACGTACTTTGAGTTCTTTTTTACTGTTTTGTTTTTTATAGGCATCATTCAAATTCATTTATTCAATCACTTTTTAGTTGGGATGGCACTTGGCAGTTCAGAATTAGAACGTGTATCTGAATGGGGAGAGGATCCAGTATCTGAACATATTCTAATGGTTGTGATATTAGTTGTTAATCTAATATCCATATTTGTTAATTTAATATCTACTAGCAATCGTACCTTGGTGTGCAATGGGTACGTCAAAGATATTTAGAATATCAATTAGGAAATTTTTAATTGTATTAGTTGCATAGATTTGTGCAATAGATGAGGTCAATTGGCATGCCATTTAAGAAATTAAGTTGTTTGCACAACAAAAGTTTAATAGAGAATTCATTATATATAATAACGTATGTTACAAAATACAATATACATTGATAAATATAACTATAATATAATTTATAGAAAGCTTATTATGTCTACATGTGACCAATGATTAAACTCACTTGAAATAACCATACAAAATCTAATGATTTAGAAAATAAATATTATGAATCAATTGAAATAAGAAACTTATAATAACATTTTAAAAATAAATTTAATAATTTACTTTATATAATATAATATATAATAATTTAGTTTAATTTGTGCTATATATTTTTTTATCAATAATAGATAGAATTTTATTAAAAATAGATCGGGAGAAAACTTGGCCCGAACCAAGAGTGGATACACCAAGGGAATCCACTATCCCCAACAAAGGTACAACAACAATATCATTTATCATCCTAGAATCAAATCTTACAATCTTTGTCTCTCTTCGTATGAGAATGAAGAGTCATATCAAACGATCCATGTTTCGCATTCCTTCATTTCTTTCCTTTCACAAAATGCCACCCATCTTCCAAACGAGCAACTTTATTTTGCCAATCCTCTGCAAAGACCGCTGAATCCTGGGTTTGATCATTTAAGCCTTCAAATCTTGTTGGGATTGACTTCCATCTCCCAATTGATCATCCTCCATTTCATTATTTGCCACTGGAATTTTTTCTCCATTTTTGTTGGAGTGGCAGCCCCATTATTTTGCATGACCTCCCTGCCACATTTAGCAGCCTCCACGCTAACATTATTCTTCAAAGATTGTTCCACCATTTCTTTTGGAGACTCTTCACTTCGATCCCTCGAGACAGCTTGAGTAAAACTCATTTGTTGCTCTACCTTTTTCTCCACTGTGTAGTGCTGAGTAGATGAATCCTTCCATCATGAGGCTGACCTACACATTTTTCCTTTGTCACACTTTGCTGCAACATGTCCTGTCTGAAAACAAATCCTACATCGTAAGGGAATCCCTTCATAATCTAGAGGTTGAACCCAACTTCCCTTGAGGTTTTGATCATAATTTTTATCGGTAACCCCTTAGAAATGTCCATTTCCACCAAAATCCAAGAAAAGGTGGAGTGGAGAAGATTTGAAGATCCTTCATCCACAAGAAAGAAGCTCCCTAATGCATCACCTACAACTTCAAAGAAATAATCAAACCAAAGATGCAAGGGTAAGTTAGGGAGTGTCACCCACAATATAATCTTATAAAAAATTTCATTATTTGGGTTGAAGTTTGAATGCCAAGGCTTTAACATCAAAGAGAATTTGTTCTCCCTACACTATTGAAAATCACACAGAATTATATTCCTTTCCCGAACCATCTCAAAAGCAACAATAAAAAAAACCCTTAGCATCAAGGTAAATTTGAACACGACCCTCAAGAATCAGTTCCCAAAATTATGAAATCCACTTGCGAAGAATAACCAAACTCGGCCAGAACCCCTGAAGTGAGCTATTAAACCTAGTTCAAAAAAGACAACCAAATTGTGGTCGATCTCCTCCTCCAAATTGGCCTCCAGTGTCATCGAGTAGGCATTGACTGAGGGCACTATAGGTTTGTATGAACTAGTTGGGGTTACATGAGACACCCCCAAAATAGATTTCTGAATGTCCCTATTTCTTCAGTCATTGCCTACAACACCTCCTTCTGGCATAAAGAAAGTTGGATAAGTTCCAAACTCCCCAACATTAGATTGATTCTTGTGCCCTATCGCATCATGATTCTTATCATAAAAAAAAGAAATTGGTTTCCCTATTTGTGCCCTACACCACTACCCTAACCAGTGCCTACCTTGTTGGGCTTCACCTTACCACTATCACAAGTCGCAATTATCTCATTCGTATGCAGGGGAAACTTCTTTCCCAACACCCCCGATGGCTCATCTAACTTTGCACTAGTATAATGGGTCCTCTTACAAACCCCACCATTTTAAGTGCTGATATTTACGTAAGAAGAATCCCCAGTTAAAAAATCCTTGAAAATCTCTACGTTGCATCCGAGCTACCAAGCATTTAGATTCACCATTGTTAATGATCTCAGATGCAATATGGTTGTGCCCCTTCTATTTCTGAAAACTAGTTGATCGTCCATGGCTAACACCAGATCGCACCTTTGCATTTGCAGAATGGGCTAGAACCATAGCCCCAAAGGCAACCGAATTTGAAAGGTTCAGCCAACTTTTTGTAATATATTTAATTTGTGATATATTAAAAAAGTATTGTATATTAAATATATTTTTAATACAATATAATTTATATTAAATAAAATAATAAATATAGTTATATTAATACTATTTAATTTATAATAAATAATTATATGTAATATTTTTACAAATGATTTAGCCAATTATCTAAAAAAAATTATATGATTAATCTTTATACTTATAATTTGAAAATTAAATATATCTTAATAATTACACATCAATTATTCCCACACACTTCAAATTTAAAAGATCATTAAACATGAATCCTTTTGTTTTTTTCTACATAATATATTCCTTTCTTTATCCACTGCATTGGATGTCCATTTATTAATTATAAGTGATTTTGTTGTTTTTAATATTTATTTAATGCATTATTACTTGCATTTCAAAGAACAAACAAAGTCATATCGAAGAGAACAAATATTATTCTATTTCAACCTTGAATTGAATGATCATGTAATTAAATATTATTAGTGATGAATATTTGTAATAAATAAGATTATATGATAATAATTAATTGTTTGGGGCTCAAAAGTTCCCTATAATTTATAGTTTTGATAAAATATAACATGCAATCTATGATAATTCTACTTGGATGTATAAATTAATGTTCTTGAAATTCTTAGACTATGCAAAAACATGGGTAAGACTTTTTTTCCTATGAGTATTGAAATACAATTGCATCTTCCTACAACCAATAATTTGATGCAAACTATTGTCACCTAGATAAATTGTCTCTCTCTATTGCAAACATAACATGAGCCTATTGGTAATGACCTTGATTATCTTATTGATTTAAAGTTGTTGTAACTGATCGACAAAGTAAAATAGTTTAAAATGGTGGCCTATTAAATATTTTATCAAAAAAATTTAAATATCTTATAATATGATTACAAATAAATTTTAACTTGAATAGCCACTGGTTAAGTTGTATTTTTGTTCTTTCCATTGAGGTTCAAATCTCATTGGGAATGAGGTTTCCATGTGACCTAATTGGTTCATAGCTCTGGATCAAGCGATCACCCTCTTTCCTTAACAAGAGAAAACTAACTTAAAGAAAGAATATTGTATAAAAGAATAATCATGAACATAAAAGTAAATATAAAGATAAATATAGATAACTAGATATATAAAAATTATAAATTGATAATGATTAAATAGTATTATTTGATTTTTAAAATTTAAATATACATAATTAAATATATATAATAATAATTTTATAATGATTTTTTTGAAAATATAAAACTTTAAATATACGTAAATGTATTAAAATTCAAGACAAGAATATAAATAAAAAAATGTTAACTAAAATGAAATAAACTTATATTAAAATTTTTTAATAATGAATATAACAAATTACTAAATAATTTTAAAAAAACTAAGACCATTATTTTATAAATTACTAATATAATTTATTTAAATTAAAATGTAAAGTAATATTAATATTAGAATATGCTTGGTGAACATTAAAAAATCAACTTCTTAAGTTTTTTCAGAATGAATCATTTTTTTATACATAATTAAGTGAAAGACTTTTTTTGTTTGCCGTTAACAAATAGTAAAAGGTAATTGAACAAAAATAGGGATAGTTCTATTGAGTGGCACTGTCAGATTGGCTAAAAAAATTTCGTACACATAAAAATCTACCATCATCGGGAAAGTTGTGGAAATTTTGTTGCGATTTCCAAAGGAGGTTGAAGAAATGGAGGTGAAATTTGTAGTAACTAATATTTTACTATAGGAGAAAGAGATAAGGAGAGAGAGAGAGCCCTTAGATAGAGAATACCGTAGAAAACAAATCATAACTATATGCATTACTTTGCTACCATTATTACGAGACTGCTGACGTGAAAACCAGTGAATGAGACTGACTCGACGTGAAAACCTAGGGAATGAAAACCATAAAAAATATAAACAGATGTGATTAAAAAAATGGTCGTCCATTCCTTCTCTATGAGTTTTGACCGTTAGATGTAAAAAATAGCTCCTCTCTTTTCAGATAGTAAATGTCTTTGGCATAAATATTTTTTACAATATTGTGCTAATAGTTGTGACTTCAATTTTTTTTTTCTAATGAGGAGTACCTATAATTGAATGAAATGTGTCCCTCATTCTAGAAAGAAGCCAATCGTGTGATGTCACATTAGCTACACAAGTATGAGTGTCTCTAATGCACTATGATTGCTCTCATTTTTTTTTGTACACCATGACCAAAAGCATGTTGATTTGGCATCATATTTGATGATGTGGCCCTAAAACCTTAGTTATACTTGTAGGGAACTTGCCAGTAAGCTTTTGTAAAAAAATGCGAGTGATTTGAAATTTCCATGTAGGATAGGTTTTGTAAAAAATAGGAGTAATTTGAAATTTTAATGTAAGATTTTGAGAAGCGTTAAGTTAGGGTGATCAACTAACTAGGTCCTCTCCCCTAAACAATATGTTTAATAGAACTAAAAAAATCATCACTTATTCTCTACTAAAAGCCAACCTCAATGTCTACTCTATATTACAGTCTTGAAATCCTACATGTTGTCACATATCTCAAGGGACATAATTAGAATAAATGCAAAATTTTGATTTCACAGTTTTCATAAGGATATCCTTTATGTTTTAAAATGAATTGGATCTTAAGAAAAAATGTGAATAATTAAATGTCTATAATTACGTAACAATGTTCCTTGTTGAGACTTGAGACTAGGATTTCAGATTCATTCATGAAGCACTTGGACATATTAAAACTAGCCATGTGGACATTCAAAATCATCTTGAAGAGCTATATGTCACATAACTTTCTATTGGATATTTATGAGTCTATTACTTGTGTGTCTTCAAAGTTTTTTTTTTAAAGAGGGGTAAACGCTTTGGCCTAAAACTATGAATCGATGAAGTCACAAATGGGGGACCTCATCCTCAATGGGATTTGAACCTTGATGGTGAGAACAACAACACAACAACTTAATCATCACAACATGCCACTGTTGGCAACTTGTGTCCATATTTAGTAAGGCCTACATTTATTAATTATTTCTAGCAAGATTTTGTTTCTAAACAATCATAAAAATCACTTAGCTCTATGTGTATTCTAATAATTAGACTTGGAGGTTTTGTTGTAATGCTTAATTGGTTATTTAAGTGTAAGGTAGTATAAAGATAGTCACACAAATTATTCCAATTAATTTTTATTTATTTTTAATTTTGTATAAAAAAAATTATAATAAAAATAATATTCTGTAAGTAGTTATATTATTTTACCAATATTATTTTATTGAAATAGAGTGTTTATATCGTTCTTGTATCACTTTTGTAGTATACTGGTATGGGGAGCATATGTCTAAGTTGATATTTCTTTAAGAGCTAAGGATTAAGAGGTATCTATTTTAGCAAAGTTTCCTAGGGCATGTTCCTAACCTCAACCTTTATAGTGTAGTAGGGACCTTGCACTCAACAAGACTTAATCATTTGGTAGGTTCATTTAAGCCCACTAAACTTCAATAATAAAATATAGGTCCTTTGATATATTACAACAATTAATTTTCTTTTCGTTTTTCAAAAAAATGTTCAATATCAATTGATCAAAATAATTTATTTAAATTTAAATAAAAAATCTAACATTTAATACCATTTCGAACTATTTTCTACAATCTCCACACCAATAAATTACTCTTTCCACTTCAAATTACTTAATTGTTCTATGCTCATTAGTTCAATATAATTAGTTTGAAATCAATACTCAGGATTGTGAAGCATGGATTATGCAACATTTAATGAGAGCCTTTTCAGTCGGAAAATACATTATCTTATCATTTGAAGTTAAAAAACAAGCAACTAATTGCATATGCATGATTTGGTAGAGTAGTAATCCCATTTGAGGGAGTCATCCTTTGTCAATTTCATGTGGAATCCCACCAATGGGATTGCTGACCAACCCTACGAAAGTGGCCAGATGTTTGCTTCCTCTAACCATTACCACATGTTAGTTAGATCAACACTGGCACAATCCTCACCACTCAACTCCAAGTGCACATTCTTCATTTGATGCCCAATGGACAGTAGTTCCCTTGGTGCTCCAGTTGCATAAGAATCCATACACATTATTCTCACCACATAACAAAAGAGAGTTAGAGATAAGAACTAAACAAAAGAAGATTCGTCAATACAAAACACAAGATGTACAATATGAATAGTTAAACTTGAGAACCCGCCAGCTATATATAACAACTACAAGAATGAGAATATGAATAGTCAATCTTAAGAACCCACCAGCTATACGCAACAACGACGTAGTGTACTGTCATCTGGGACGTTGCATTGAAAAGCAGAGCACAATGTGTAGCCAAAAGCAACTTGCCCACGAGCAATTCCAATGCAAATACAAAGAAATGCAATAAATTAGGGTGTCGGCAAGTCATTCTTGGCTTCATAAAGTTCTCTGGCCTTCATGCAAAACATCACAGATGAATATCATCCAATATAACTCCACGACTCTGTTAGATTTAGAGTGCGTTGTTTAAGCTTGATTTAAAACGGATCTCTCACAAGACATGCCAACTACAAATTGGTGTCACAAATTACATAAAACTTTACCACCTTCATGCAAAACATCCAAATGAATACCATCCAAGAAAACTAACTCTATAAAGCATAGAGAATTAATACCATGCAAGAAAACTCTACACTATAAAGCATAGAGTGCCTCGTTTAAGCCTGCTTCAAAATAGACCTCTAGCAAGACATGCCAAACACAAACTAATGTCCTCAAGTCATTTTTGGCTGACTGGCCTTCATGCAAAACATCTCAGATGAATATCATCCAAGATAATTTCACAACTGTATTCTTGCAAAGCATTTTCACTAGAGTAACTTCAAATTAAAGCTTAGCATGCGCTTTTTAAACTTGCCACAACAAGACTTCTAACAAGAAGTCATGCCAAACACAAACTGGTTTGTTATGAGCAAGTGAGAGAGCTCTAGTGCATATTTATATAAAAAACAATAATGGCTTTAAACCGCCATGACATAGTCCATTTCTGAGTGATCTTCTTTTGACCAAGGTAGTCAATATTCGGCTTCATCAAATTGAGAAGAGTATATGTTATCCACAGAAGTATTGTCCATTTTGCTTTAACTTTTAACATAAAAGTCGCAAAACCTAGAGGAAAGAGCGTTGTAAAGATGATCCACGGGAGAATTAGGGTTTAGGGTGTGGTGGTTGTGGTGGAGAGATAAGTTTTAGTGGGTTCATCAATACAAACGCATGCGCATCGTCGTGGAATTTAATTGCACGATCACAAGAAATCTATTCTACCTCTTTTGTCCGCACTGCACTGAATGTGGATATTCATATCTTGAAGATAAGATTTGTTGTGTTCTTTGACTGCCATCCATTCATATTTGTCCTCCCAAACTTAGAATGTAGGATGCACCTAGGTTGGGTCTAATCCTCAGTAACCTTTTTCACTTTCCATATATGCTTTTGTCATGGTTTTACACATAACTGGTTTGACATTTTGCACTGATAAGAATGTTATATTTCTTTTAAAATGTAGATCACAAATTAAGAGGTTGTATAGATTAATTTGGTCTATGTATTCATATGAAGACTAGAGCCTTGACCAATAGAGATAAAGTAAACAACTACGGAGTACTAAAGCATTGCTTTAGTCTAATAATCAAGTTTCATAAGTGCAAGATATCTTAAGGTTGAAAAATCATCAAAAGAATATTTTGTGATTAAGGACAACCACTAGTATTGTGCATTCTTGAAAAACATTGATGGAGGGAGAATAGAAGATTATATAAGATATTTTTATTGTTATGAAAGTAAAGTATGATAATGGTTAAGATACCTTATTAAAATTATGATATTGTTGATATAAACATTAAGGAAAATATTTTTGATGGATAAAGAGACATGTGGATGTATAGAGGAGGAGATTCTCTATCTTCAAGATGACAAACTCTCAAGGACCCAATAGCCTTTAATGACCTCACTAAGTTTGCACCTTAGTGAGCTAGGAAGACAAGGGTTGAAATGAAGTGCTTGCAAGTACCACAAATAGAAAATCCTGAATATCTAACAAAAACTACACAATTAAAATATTTATATTATAGAATAGAAACCGTAGAAAATAATAATCAAACTACCTAAACTTGAAAGCCTCAACCCTAGATAAAATCATGTTGCAAGGATATATGCATGCCATATTATCATTTGTATGGAAAGACCTCAAAAAGGTATAGCTAGTTATCGAAAAGATCTCCTTTAACTCCTTGAACATGTTCATCACTTGCACACATTGAGATGAGAAATATTGGACCCTTGTGAGAGCTTTCTTCAATCAAATCCCCATTTTTTTTTTTCCACCTCCACGGATAGGCGTATAGATAGATTTGGATTAAATGACACAAAATAGAAACAATCACTGTTGTGGAGGAAAACCCTTATTAATAGAAATCAAATGATAATAAAGATCTTAAAGAGAATAAAAATAAGTTTCATGGTAAATGTATAAGAATTTAATAAAGAGAGAGTGAGAGAGCATTACACAATTTTGGCATCCCTCTTAAGACAATAGATATTGACCACACAATAGTGGGTTACACTTTTTTGAACATCTCAATTTTGGTTGAAATCGCACATTTTAAGAAAAAATGATGATTTAAGCCTTAAGAGGTCTCATTTCAAGAAATTAATTGAAAATGGTTAGATCAAAACCTTTTTTTATCAAACTCCATTTGATATAAGCTTTCTACTCAATCATACCTACAATGAAGTCTCTTTTGCACCCATAAAAATGCTGACAAAAAATCACTTTAACATTAGCTTTTCAGGGGATCAAATAAATTCATTTGAAAAACCTAGATGCAGGATAGTACTACTCAAAAAAATATTTTGAATGATTATGACTTTAATATATATTGAGTTGATTATGACTCTGTAAAAATAGGTTTTGCGCCATATATTAACTTCTATGTTCAATGCTTATGCAAAATAGAAAACTAAGTTAAAAAAATGAAAAAAAGATCTAGGCACTAGGTATTGATGTCCTCTTTCTAACAAAAAAAGCAATTAATCTTTCATACATATAGAGCAAGTTATGGATCAATAAGTGAGCCTATGTCTAAATTATAGTTAATGTCACTCCAAAACATAATAAAATACGAAATATTCAACATAATAAAATAAAACCAATTTCAATCACTAGATATTGATTTTACAAATCTAAATTTGAAAGAATAAATTTTTATCCCTTTTAGCAAAAAAAATTATGCAATAGTAAGTGAATGTCACTCTTTTAGAAAAAAAAAAAACTTTTTTGTTAAAAGCTAGTTTTTGAAGGAGGTAGAAAAATAGATACAAATCAATTCGAAAAAAATTTTAAAATACATATTTAGAATCTACACACAAAATGCTAAAAATCAATATTTTACATCATCATAAAATTATTAATGGTTTAGCAGCAATATGTGTTTGAATGCAAAGTTTTTTTTCCATATTATTCATTTCAATGTCAAAGTTAGAAAAAAAGTGTAACCCACTATTGTGGTACCACCCAAGATATATGATGAGAGAATCCTTGAGAGGTTAAAATAAGGATGTGGAGATATTTTGGCAAAGCTTCATTGTGTGTGTAAGAGAGAGAGAGAGAGAGAGAGAGAGACCTTCAAAATGAGGTGGATTGAGATTATTGTTGTTTGGAATGGGTAAGAGGAGTCATTTTGGATGAATTTGTGCCAAGGGACACACACTGGGAAGTTTATAACATATAATATGTTCATTTGAATTTGATAATCTTCCATGACATTTATGTTTCACACATACATCTGTGCATTGCGCTCAAATCCAACTTATTTCATCTTGAATTCAAATGGAAAACTATCAACATTTCATCTTTGTAATCCATGGAGATGAAATAGTGATATCCCAATCATGAATTTATCGTAAATTCACTAGACACAATGTACATAAGTATGAAATTGGTATATGTGGTTCAATTTACAACACTACATTTTGCCCCTAATTCAGTAAGTTGATCACTTGAAGAATTAACCACACTAAAATAACAAGAGAAATGAAAAATGTTAATTTCATAGAGTGTATTAAATGCACTAATCACCTTGGAAAAGAATACTATAGAATCCATAGAGGTTAAGTTGGAAGATGTGATAAATTCCCCTAGAGTGTAGAGAAAAACAACAATATCCAATATAAAATCTTAGGTGCTAGAAAGTCAATGTTTATTAGTGTCGAATTCATAAGCAACTAAGTTTAGGCAAGAAGGGTGCTCAAGAAGGGCATTGATGACTTATAAGGAAAAGGATGACGAAGTGTGAGTATATGCCCCCTTTTTTTATCCCTTCTAAGAGGGGGAAAATAGGAGAGGAGATGATCTATAATTGCCACAAAAAAGATTTAAAATTTTGGGTGATGTTCAACCTATAGACTTGATGTTCAACCTATAGGCTATTCACTTAAAGTACTTGTGTAAGTATTTTTATATAGATACATCAAAAATTCCTTAATGATGAGACTTGAGGCCATGGAGGGCTATAAGTCATTGGATGAGGTACACCAATTTTTTTCTATTTTTGCCTTTTTTAACCATTTAATTTATGTTGAAAAAACCTTAAAGGTGCATTCAAGTTCAAATTTATGAGAAACTATTGGAGAGTGGAGAACTTGCACAAAAAAATTGTACTCATATGTACTATAGTAAGGGCATATAAGGAAATTTGTCCTTTCCATTGCATCTACATGATGATTTTCTCTCCTATATAAATTTTGTCAATCGTATAGGATGAAAATTTATTAATCCAGGTCAAAGGTAAGTCTCAATAATAAAACAACTTAGATTTATTATCTTGATATTCTTCCATAATCAGGTTTACTTTAAGTTTAGAGTCACTATGAATGTGAATATGGGTTTTTTCTACTACAATCGCAACATATAAGCCTATAATAAGGGACCATTTTCAAAGATGGTGTTCGCACATTGATATTTTAGTTGAAAGAAGAGGAAAATTGGTTTCCCTTTAGATGATATTAAGAATACACCTACACAAATTTAAATTTTGACAACACAATCCATTGAAGTACATTTCACATACAGGTCCACAACCTATAGTAAATAAATTTTCATCTAGCAAAAAATCTATAGTACAAGACATGATTTAGGTGAAGGATCTTTTTCTAACTCATTGGTGGTAATTTCATTCTTCATATATTTATAAGTCATGAACTTAATTTCAAAATCATGAAGAAACATGACCCACTTCACTAATCTCCCAAAGATATTAGCTTTGGAAAAGAGATGTTAATGACAATTCCTTACAATTATGTATGCTTCTTTGTGAAGAAGATAATGTCTCAACTTCTATGTTGCAAAGATGATAATAAAAAACTACTTTTATATTGAAGAGTAGTGAGTTTCATAATAAATAATAATTTGGATAATGTAATAGACTCCTTGTTTTCCATTTTCATCATAATGAGCCAATAATGTGACAAAATAATTAGGAGATAGTTAGGAATAAAACAATAAGAGTCCATCTTGCATAGTTGCCATTAGAATAGGGAGATTAGCCAAATAACGTTTCATAGCATCAAAAGCCTTCTAACACTCATCATTCTATTGAAATAAATAGCTTTATTCAATTTTCAAGTGAATGAAAAGGTGAGATCAACCATTTGAGACTCAAATATATGAATTTCTTGGATCTTTCATTATAGACTATAGAGTTGTGAGATATTCCTGGGTGGAGGCATGTTAACAATAACAAAAAAGCTTATTTGTATCAACTTCAATTCCTTGATAAGAGATAATAAAACCTAATCTTTTTTTGGCCTCCATTCCAAAGAAACACTTAAGAGGGTTGGATATAATCTTATAGAATCAAACTCTATTGAAGATGAGGTAAAAATTATTGATGTGATCTTGGCAAGTTACAAACTTAGGGAAAATTGCATCAACATAATCTTTTGGTATCTTATGAATGAATTCATGAAATATCTGGGAGAATTCATGCTAATAGGTCACTCGTATGTTCTCCAACCCAAATGGCATGATGGCATAACACAAAGAACCCCAAGGGATTGTGAAGGTTAACATATTTGGATATTTTAAATTAATAATGAATCAGATTGTAACTTGAGAACCCATCCATTAAGAAAAATAAGGCATGGCCCATAGTCAAATCAATAATCATATTGATATTAGATAATAGGAAATCATCCTTGAGAAAATCCTTATTAATATCATGAAAGTCAATGTACACTTATATATGGTCATCAAGATCACTAAAGGAAACAATATTTAATATCCAAGGTAAGTAATCAATTTAGGGAATCTAACACCTTATTTCAAGAGATTTTATATCTTGGTCTTGACTAACAAATATATCTTGTGATTCATCTTATAGATATTTTTTTTCAGAAGTTTGGCATTGGGACATAGAATGATATTATCAACCAATATACTAGTTTATTTTATTGATACTAGGAAAGTCATCATATAGCCAAGTGAGGATATCCAAGTAATGACAGAAGATATTGGAATGTGATCTAGAATATTTTGAGGAAAGGAATTTTTCAATCTTAATGACCTTTTCCAAAGACTTGGGATCCATGAAGACATCGATAGTATCTCTCTTAAGTATAGAACTACAATATTTGGGATGTGGTATAGATAGATACTAATCATAATGTGATAAAGGAGCTTCCTTATCAACATCCATAATGGATTCCCCATGTAGTTTCCTAAATTGTATCCACATACAAGTTTGTTCATTTGTTAGGCCATGTTTTGGTATCCAAGTCTTCCATCCCCATTTTTCTTGATCCAACAAATATTTCAAACATATTTTTAGGGTCCCCATATCAAATTGGACCACCATCCCAAATTTTGAGCCTATTTTTTTTTGGTTAAGGGTGACTAGGTGGATTTGGGGTAATTTGGGTTTCCCCTAACCTAAGAGTCACTCCTAACCCTAAGAAATAGTCCCAAATTTGAATTAGAGAATGGTCTTTTTCTGTTAGAAGGATCCTCGAATCCACATTAGCCTCATTCAATTTTTGCACCTTGAAATGGATAGGTGAGGTATATAAGCAATGCTACCTCCTTCATTTTGATAAGGTATCTATTTATAAGCATTTGATTACTAGGAAATACATTCATTCAATAAAGATAGCATTTAAGGAGTACCTCTCAACAAATCAAGGTATTTTTTCAATCAGGCATCAAGCATGGAAGACTCTTCCTATCCTAGATCCAAAGTCTAGACAACATTAAAGACAATTTCAGGAATCGTCATGAGCATTTCAACATTAGAAAGGCTTGTGAATGTATAAGGATTGATCAAGCCTCTACTACATAGCACCATTATTCCTTTTCAAAAAAATTCATTTCAATTTCAATTTTGGTTCCTCAACTGGGGTTTGACTTAGGAAAACCCCTTTCCATAATATTTTCCCTATTTTTTTATGTGCAAGTGACATGTGGCATCCATGTCAAAGGAGATATAGATGTTGTAGACTAAGAGCTACATTTTAATAGTTTTGACATTAAGAAGTGAAAGTTCAAAGATGAATAGGATCACCTCTGACCTATTTGTTTCTCCTAACACTCCACATCACCCTACCTCTTATTTCAAGATGAAACTTTGTGTTCAAGTTAGTCTTTTTTTTTTCTTCTGAGATCTAGTCTTAGAGCTAGATTCTTAGTATGCATTCTATCTATATGTACATAATCCATCTCTCTTTGTATTTCCATAAAAATTTCATTTCCCACTCACATTTATATAGTTTTCTTCCACTCAAGTGAAGGATCATTGCATCCACTTAGCACTCGAACCTTATTGATCCTAGTGGATCATCTCCATTCCAATGTATGAGAGGATATAGGTGTAAGATTCCTATTTCTTCCATCTATCCTAGTGAATATCCTCTTACCCTATTTTTTTTCATTACATATTGATGATCCCACCTCTCTTATATCCTAATTTTTATTTTAGGAATTTAGAAACCTTGTCACATTTCTTATTATTTGGATCATTAGATCTACATGCAATTTATTAACTTATATGCACTTTCATAATACATCTAATTCATGTTTGTATTTTTTTATTTCATGAAATTCTTAAATGATCAATTTATTACTAATTTACTCCCACTCCATCAACAACCTACCTTACAAAATGGTACTTAATTTTAGTATGCTTAGTTCTATTGTGATAAGATGTATTTTTGGTCAAACGAATAATATAATCACTTTGTCTTGCACATTTCCAAGATTTCCCAAAAAAGCCTTTCAACCAAATTTCCTCTTTAAATTCATCTGCTCGACAACTGTATACTCTACCTTAGTTGTGGATAAATAACTATTTCTTAAATCTTTGACATTAAACAAATAGATCCACCTACAAGAGTAAAGACGTAACTTTATGTAGATCTCCTTTTGTCTAAATCATGCCTGCAAAATCAAAATCAACATAACCACACATATAACCATTGCAACCATTATAGGTGAGACAAATAATCATGTATTCCTCTAAGATATATCGAAGCACCCATTTCACTATTGCCCAATTCTCTTTACTTGAACTTTCCATGTATTTAATAACAATACCAACTACATGTGAAATATTTGTTCTCATACATAGCATCACATACATTAAACTTCCTACTCATGAGCATATGATACATGAGACATATAATATTTGTCTTCTATAGTACTTGGACATAAACTTGAAGAAAGCTTAAAATGAGAAGTCAAAGGGATATTAACTATTGAATCACGAAGAGGGGAGTGAATCAGTAATCCTAGATTCCTAGTACCTCAAAAACTTTCTCTAATTAGCTTGGTGTCAACTCGGTCAGACATAATTTACTATTTATCGACAACAGTAAATAAACTTTTACAATTAGTAATAACATTCACAATTTAATCATTAAACACATATAAAACCAATATTTAATGTTGAAACCAAGCTTTGGGAAACACCACTATGGAAATTGTCACCCACTAAAGAAAATACTCTTCTAAAGTATGCTCAGTTAAGAGAAAATCCTATTAAAGATTACAATACACAATTCTAAGTGTGACCCGATCAAGGGATTTTACTCAGATCTATTAGGATCTTCACCCTATTAGGAGTGGCATGGTTAAAGGACTTCAAACACTCTTTATAATTTTACCTTTTGCAAGGATTTTACAATAAGACTTTTAAGTTCGCTTAGTTAAGAGATTTTTCTATTATAAATGTTAATAAGAAACAATGAATATATTGACCTGTAAATTTGCAACTATCCTTTGTATAATCAGATCCTTTGTTTTCTCTTCTTCTTCACTTCAATCCTTCACTTTCCACTGGCTTCAACACTTCATCAAATTCATCTTTCTGACTCAAAATTCAACCTTTTCCTTCTTCACTGCATCATTCAGTGACTTATCAACCCTTTAGTTTTCCATCCATTTGTTCATACAAATCGATCCTTTAGATAGACTTTGTTTTTTAACTTAATCTCCTTTATCATGTTTTCCTTTAATTTGTTTCAACTGTCTGATCAAATTCATTAACTTATTCAATGTATTTAAATCTCGGTAACACATTTTATCTTTAACTTAGAGCTTAAAATTTTTTGAAACTTGTTCCTTATCTTTTAGCCGCTTAGATTTGTACCATATATCATTGTCATTAATTTTCCTAATTGTATATCTCCCTAACTAACTCTACCTTATCATCATAATCTTCCATCTCATCATAGCTCAACATTAAATGTTGTTCTGATCCTTGTATTTAATTTGTGTTCCTTTCTCGGTGACTAAAACCTTATGTTTGGTGTCTTGAGTTCCTTTTCCTTTACCAAAACTTACTTTTCTCTTACTGAATGATTGTTTATCTTTACCGAATGACATATCTTGTTTGGTAGCCAAAATAGTTTTACTTACTGATTTGATTAATCTTCTTTACCATTCTTTACCAATTTGATATAATCATATATTAGGTAGAAAACTATTATATCAACATAATCTTAGCATTGTCTAATCTATATCAGTTGCCCAATTAAGTTCTTCATCTTCATAACATTTTACATCTTCTTCTCATTGACTCAATCAACTTATATCATACTCTGAATGATATCGAAACACAATATAAACCAAATATCAATTTCTTGGCATCAATGACAAGATAATAACTGATCTAATATTTCATACAAACTTTATACCTCTGATCTCGATCGGTCTTCATCATCATCAACATTAGTTATAGTAACAATCTCCCTCTTTGGCATTGATGGCAATATGTTAACAATCCTCATTGTTCAATTGATGATGGAAACACTTCACTGTCATTCATGTAGTCCCTCTGGTTTGTAACTTCTTCTTTGTTGTGCTTGATCTCAATATATACATATTCTCCCTCTTGGATATCTCATCTCTTAATAGATCTTCTCTTAGCATATTCTTCCTCTTTGAAATATTTAGTAAACTTCTCCCTCATAGTAGTATTCTCCCTCTTTGTAGTCATCAATATAGATCTTCTCCCTCAATAATAAATTGCTTTATTCTCCCTCTTTGACAACAATTCCAAAGACACATACTCCTAAAAAAAATTCTGAGGCAATAAATGATACCACAAATGTATTGATTTCTCATTGCAGACATAAAATTTTTTCACAACTTCAAGCTTCACCTAAAGAGTGAACACTAGAATCAACTTACAAAATAGATATTCTGATAAAAACTTAAATTGATGTAGCATGCATCTTGACTTAGTGAATATTGGATAGGGAAAGAACCCCTAACTTACCTCGAAGATACTCAAAATCATCCATCGGTAGTGATTTGATAAATATATCATGTATCTGTTCCTTTGAATTCATAAACTCCAATAGCACATGTGTGTCCTGTACTTTCTCTCTCAAGTAATGATACTTGATAGAAATTTTCTTTGTCTTTAAATGCTTTACCGAGTTCTTTGATATGTTTATACCACTAGTATTATCACAATAAATTGTTACTGGATCAGTAATCTCTTCTTTCATACCTTCGAGTAATTTTTTGATCCACACAATCTTTGAAAAATTCATAGTCGCAGCAACATACTCAGCTTTGGCTCTAGACTATCAAATATAACTTTGTTTCTTTCTTAACCATGTCACTAACCTTTCTCCCAAAAATAAAGCTCTGCCACTTGTGCTTTTTCTATCATCAATGTTTCTAGCCCAATCAACATCAGTATTATTAGTAAATAGATTTGTCCTCTATTTTATCCTCAAAACAATTTCTCTATTACCCCTTTAAAGACAAATATTTACTAACAGTTGGGTAAGTGTTCACTACAATCACTTCGCTCTAAATTTTAAGTTAGGTATAGCTCCCTAAAAGTGATTTTCAATGAATTCCATTTATCTTATTTCACAGTTTAGTTTTTAACCTGAAAGCTTCAAAAGGTTTCTAAATCATTCTTAGAAAATTATCTTTTTAAATAATCTTTCCACATCAAACAAGACATGCAGTAGTAGAAAATCAAAGTTTTCTACCTTCCATAATATTTATGAGATAAAGTAGGTCAAAGAACAAACCAATGAAATAAAAATCTAACTAGGATCACTGATAACATCAAGATACTGATTGAAGTTTTAATGCAATAGAGAATGGATTAAAACATTACCACAAAATGTGCATCCACTCATTCCAAATAATACAGATTTGAAATATAGTAAGATTGATATATTAACTGTCTTTGCAGTACAGGCAAAAGCAAGAAAAGTATATATATATATAAGTACTTCTACAACAAACTTGGTATATCAGAAATGTTTTCTTCTAATAAACTTTAAAGCTAGAAAATACTAGTGTTATTCCCCAAAATTTTCTAACCCTTTCCTTTATGCTACTAAACTACTTAAAGTTCTTTGCAAAGCCAAGAGGTCTCATGAAAAAAATGACCTCTTGGTTAAAATAGTTTAAAGAGTAACCAAAGAAAAAAGAACACATGTCCTTAAGAATTTTCAGACAATTGAAAAATAACTAAATTTAAGGATCTGCTTTCTTGTCAGCAGCACGCTCCTCATTTCCAACGAGACTCTCCCCTTCAGCTGCGGTGGATTGTGTTGCCTCCCAATTCTTGTGTGCCTGGATAAGCTCATTTGCAAGCTGCAAATGAGGGACTTTGATGTTCACTAACCTTGTCATCGCCACTTCTTTAGCCCATTTAGATTTCTTGATCTTATTAATTATTGTAAGAAGTTGGTCTACACAGATATACAACATGGATTCAATCCTGGCCACCTGTGTGAAATCTGTAGCTTTAGGATTAGCCTTTTATTTAATTTTCCTCATGGTAGTTTCAAACACCCCGAGACCTACGTTTACATCTTGTTGTCCATGACTGGTCATATATGTATGAGCAAAGTTAATCACTTTGAATTCAGTCATCATTGTTTCCTGCAGCTATTTGATTTCATTCTCACTATCTTTATTTTCGGAAATCTTACTCCTGATAGTGCTAAGATGCCAGCTAACATTCTTCTTGAGAACCAAAAAGGTAGCTTCATCAGGTGATTTCACAGATTTCTCTATGCAGAACTTCATGAACCCATACTTCTCAATTTCCAAAAACTTGGACATGGCAGTAAACCATTTTTCCTCTTCTCTGTCCCACACTTGTCTCTATGTCTGTAATTCCCCTATCAAGGCTTCTATATCAAAGAGAACATCTTGGGCATCTTTGAGATATCTAAGGCCACTTTTAATAACTTCATCGATCCATTCATCCACTGAAGATACTAGGGCTCAACCTTGTTGAACCTAACTCAAGAAACTCTTACTCCTAGCAGAATCTACGTCAAAAATTTGAGGAGACTGAACCAAAGGAGTGGCATTGAAACTACAAAAGGTGTTAATAAACTGTGACAATGTCAAAATTGTCTGCTTTAATTCTTTTTTCTCCTTTCCATCTTGCCAAGATGAATTCAACATCTACTGAGTAGTTTCTTTGAATAAGTGATTCTTACCTGCTCGATCCATGGTGCCTAAGTCAACTTTGGTGAACTCAAAATCTTTTTCCCTAATTTCCTATGCACCTTCCTTTGGCCTATAAGTTACTACCTCTATAGTCCACTTTCCCATTTTCGCATCTGTGAACATTCAGGTTGTGCTTTTTACTTTCTTGGCTTTTGGAGTTTTTTTAACATACTTTCTAACAATATCTTTAACAGAGATTGAGACTGGAACTAGGTTGCAAATTTTACTTATAGAAGAGATTAACCATTTAGGGGTAATATCAGACCTAGTGGATTTCTCAGGATTCTTTGCTGGTGTACCAATCACCTCCAACGTTGCATCATCTAAATCAGAAATATCCTTATCTACCTGTTCCTCTTCAGATATGTGGAAACGTACATCTCCCGCCTTGTCCTCATCCAAATTAATTGATAGCACATTCTCTTGAGCCATGTCTTTCTTAACTTTCAATCTAGTCTTAGATCGTGTAATTCTCTGTGAAGAATAAATTGGTAGGGGATTAGCTATAGCTTTCTTTCGGATGTTCTTGACCTGTGATCTCTCTATAGACCCTGCATTTTCAATTTGTGTAGATGAATTAGAAATAGAAATTAGAGAATGCAAAGAAGTAATTCTAACTTCTTCTTTTCCTATTTTAGATTCTTTCTGCTTTCTTCTTGATTGTAACCATTCATTAGTTAGGTGAATCACACATAAGGTCATTTTTTCAATATTGTCCTCTTCTTCCTTAGACCAGTCAATAAAAGGATCCTTTTTTTCAATTGACTTCTTGAAGTTGGGCTCAATCAAATCAGACCCATCATCAGTTATTCCTTCAACATTGATTTGAAGTCTCATTGACTGAATCTGTGATACACACAATCTATTGTGTGACCTTTCTTCTACTTGAGATTCATCCTCCCAAAAATATTCTAGGTGAGGTACAGGAAACATATGAGACCTAAGTCCTAAACTGCCACTGGCATAGTTTTTATTATCAAACCCCACTCTTTCAATATAATATTTAAAATCAAAATGATGGATGTCACTTCCAATATTGATAGCATCTGCCATGGTTTTACATGAAAATTTGCCCAGTGTTATAGGGAAAGCCTTATCACACTCCTCTTCAGGGAGAAATATTTTCAAGATAGTGGTGAGTTGTCTACAGATCTCGGCTAGGATGAAACAATAAAATGCATACCTAGGTAATCTCATTGGTGGATCTTCAAAACCCTCAATCCTGATGTAGGTAAATCTGGGAAATTGGATGTCATAGCTTCCATATTTCGTTACAAGCTCTTGAGCCTCTAGACTAATTCTCTTATCAGATATATTGGCCAACTCAAAACATAGTTTACCCATAAATGCATCATACACCATTCTGTAATTTTAAATAATATTGCCCTTCTTTAGAATCAGATAATACTCATAGATGCACATATCTATGACCCAGGGCTCATGTAGCATTTCATGCCATTGTTTCTTGCAGGCTAAGAAATACATGAGGTAAGAAGACATAAAGAAACCGCTACCAGTAAATTTAGAGGTGTTAAGTTGTTCTCTGAGAGAGCTAGCAATTAGTTCGGCCCAGTCTAATAGTTGTGTTCCTTCCAGAATTATTTGTACATAGAAATACGTCCAATCTAAGAAAAGGTAGGCTACCTGAGACCCTCTTACCCTATGTAGCATTACTATCATGTCACTGATATATGAGTGCACATGGGCTCTATTAAATTTATTAGGTAATCACGAACCTCCTCTTTGTGGGTTTAGCATCTAGCTTTTAGCTATGGAAGTGCAGTTGGCATCCCTATTTTCATTGAATTTGATGATAGACTAAGCAGGAGAAAATGTAGAGAAGGTCTTTTCTGAGAGTTGCAGATCTTGAAGCACCATTTCTCTATTAACAGGCATTAAAACACTACAATCCCTCTTCTTGATAGATTATGTCCATGCATCATAATTATTAATGCATTCGAGGATGAGCTCAAAACAAAAAATAGCGGGAGGAAAAGTGGCGGCTGAACAAAGGCCACTATGAAGGATTTCTAAAGTTGGGGTACCCTCTAGAGAATTCAGGAGACAGTTGGGAAAATTTTCCACATTATAATCTTCTAAGTTTGTATCTGATACTATGGGGCCATCACATAATAAACTTGAAGTGTTCCCAAACAAATGAAAAATTGACCTCATAACTGTAGAAATTGAATTTTCTATTCACCTCTTTGTTTACTAAATTTTGAAAATATTACAAGGGTAATGGCCAAACTCACCTTATTTATGCCAGAGGTTTTTGATCACAAGAGCTCCCAAATTCTTACCTCCCTGTGCCATCTCCTTAATACCAGAATACTTAAGATATTGAATAAAAAAGCTTAACTTAAATAGAACTGTAAGGGCTTAAGAATTTATTACAAATCTTTCATAGAAAGAGCAACAAAGATTTTATTTGACACCATATGCATGCAATCCTTAATGACCAATTAATAAAATCCCAAGGTCAGTAAAAATAATGATTATTCAAACCTCTCAGACATACTTAAAAAACATCTTGCCATAATTAGCAATAAATGCTTACTCTCTTGTGGGCCCCGCCACTTAACTATCATCAGATTATTTTCCCTTTCCTAATCCTCCTAGATTCCTCCGAACAAGAAAGAACAAAGTTCATGGTTGTTCAACAATGTTCAAGTATGTTCAAGCCTGTTCAGATTTTGTGATCTAAGATTTCTCAATTGATGATTTGGATGCCAGGGAACGTCACAGACCAAACACCGATGTGTTGACTTCTCATGTCTCAGCTACAAGTAGATCTCTTTCATTTTCTTACCATCCTGTCATGCCTTCACAAATGATGAAAATAATATGAATTTCCTTGAATGGGCTTGAACATCGTTCAAGGCTTTTCAAAGGTGTTCAAGAATGTTCAAGAAAAATGGGGTTTATAAAATTTCAAGAAAATCAAAACCAAAACATGACCTCAAAATGTTGACCATCCATAACCAAAATTAACATGCATAGGACAAGGAAAAATTGACCAAAAGACAAGTTTTATTCAATGCAAAGCCAAAACAAAAGAATTTAAGGGCTAGGATCCAATTGGGACTAACATCAGCTCCAACTAGGGACTTCTTTTTTACAAAAAGGTAGAGAACTCAGAACTCTGGTTATGCAAAAATGAAAGGGAAAGAAAACACAACCAAACAAAAACTTGAAGAGGAAGCAAACCTAATATGTACAAGACAAAACTCCAAAAGGAGAAACTCACAACTTTACCAACTTTAAATCTTGCCCAATGTAGGAATACGGCAAGACTGATCCATCGGGATAAGCTAACTTGAAAGCATTAGATCCCAGTTCTTCTTCAATGAGAAAAGGTCCTTTCCACAAGGATTCAAATTTACTATGAGCCCCCTTTGGTTCCTTCCTTTTGTCCCAGAGCAGTACTTCATCCCCTTTCATAAATTTATGAGGTCGGGTTTTCCTGTCAAAGATATTTTTAACTTTAAGTTGATGCTTCATGATTCTATCTCCTAGTGCTTCCCTTTTAGCTTCTAGTTTATGTAAATACATAATTATTTTTTCAAGGGAATCTTTGAAAGCTTGGTCTTCAATAGCATCTTGTAGTTTAATGGACGATAATTCCAAAGGAAGAGATACTTGCACACCTACACTGTATACTAACTCAAACGGTGCCATGCCAAGCACCCTTTTTGGTGTTATTTTTTCTACCTAGAGAGCTTCAAAGAGCTTTTTGTGCCAATTTTTACTATTATTGTCCACCAACTTTTTCATAACGGCTACTAGGTTCTTATTTCTCAATTCCACCTACCCATTCCCTTGAGGAAAATAATCGAATGAATGAGAAAGGAAAATACTATGGTCATAATAGAAAATAATTAACTCTTGAGATGAAAAATAAGTAGCATTATCTATCACAATCTTCTAAGGCACTCCAAAACACACCAAGATGTTATTCTTCAAGAAGTCACACACCACCTGGGAATTGGCTTTCTTGGTTGGAATGGCCTCAACCCACTTAGTGAAATAATTTGTTGCTGTCAGAATATAGATATCACCTGCACTGGATGGGGGATTAATAGGGCCTACAAAATCTAGTCCCCACTACTTGAAGGGCTCATCCACAATAGTGGGTTTCAAGGGTAATGCTGCCAATTGAGGTTTTCTAGAAAACAACTAACACTTCTCGCACCTTCTGACAAATGTATAAGCACCTTTGAAAATGCCTAGCCAATAGAAACAACTGTGAAGAATCTTGAAAGCAGTGACTGAAGAAGAAAAGTGGCCACTACAGGCTTCTTCATGAAAGGTTCTTAATAGTTGCATATGTTTCTCCTTATTGACACATCTGAGGAAAGTTCTGTCAACACCTCTTTTGAAAAATACACCCTACCAATCATATACTTTTTCGCTTGTAGCCTCAGATTTCATCTTTCTTTTGGGGTTAACCGGGAAGCACATTCTTTGTAAGTTAAATAATATGCTATATCATAAAACCAAGGATCATTCAAGCTTACCAATAGTGCATGTGATACCCCATTTCCAAACTCCTCTTCTTGTTTTAGATTCTCAACTATGACATAATCCTTGTCCCCTAACTAGTTTCATAGGTTTTATTGTCAAATCATATTCCTATATTTTTGTTACCCATGTTGCCCTTTTAATCATGGCTATTTCTTGTTGTGTAAGTAGACTTTTTACAGCAGAATCAGGAACAAATACCACAGAGTGTGAATGAAGAATATAAAACTTGAACTATTTGATAGCTTTGACAACTGCAAAAGCTTTCTTTTCAATAGTTGAATAATTTATTTCATGCTTTTTGGGGAGTACTCATGAAATCAATTGGTGCTTCAATTTTTGTATCATTCTTTTGAGTAAGCATTGCAGATAAGGAATGGTAAGAAGCATAGCAATAAATAATAAAATCCTTTTTATAATCAGGGTGGACTAAAGAAGGAGCATTTTCTAAAGCGTTCTTGATTTCATTGAAAGCTTCTTTACCAGCCTTAGTCCATTTGAAAGGTTTTTTTTCACTCATCATTCCCGCAATGTGTCTAGTCAACTCAGAAAAATTTGGCACAAATGCTCACAGAAAATTAATCTGACCGAAGAAAGATTTTACCCTAGTTCTAGTTGATGAAAGACTTAGTTGCTAAATAGCTTTCACTCTTTCAGGATCAATTCTTATCCCTCCCTAAGAAACTATATGGCCCAATAATTTACCCTTTGTTACACAAAAGATAGATTTCTTAGGGTTGAGAGAAATACCATGGTCTTGACATCTTTGAAGAACAGATTGAAGATCTCTAAGATGGTGCTTTCACCTTCGTGAATAGACAGTTAGATCATCAAGGTATATAACAATAATTCTATTCTTCATATCAGCAAAGGAAGAATCCATAGCCCTTTGGAAGGTTGGTCCAACATTTATCAGACCGAAAGACATTCTATTATATGAAAATGTTCCCCAAGGTGTAATAAAAGCAGTTTTATGCTTATCATTTTCTGCCACTCTGACCTGGTTATATCCTGAGAATCCGTCAAGAACTGACATAATCTAAGATCTAGAAATGGTCTGTAAAACATGTTCCATCTTTGGTAAAGCATAGTTTTCCTTCAGGCTTGCTTGGTTCAAGTTGCGAAAGTCCACGCAGATTCTTATTTCACCATTCTTCTTTCTCACCAGGACAATATTCGCAATCCATGTAGAGTGTTGAATTGGGTATATAATCCTTTCTTTCAACATTTTTTCTACCTCTCATAGTATAGCTTCTGACACTTTGGGATTATAACTATGCAAATTTTGTCTAAAAGGCTTACATTCTTATTTAAGGGGTATGTTGTGACTAAAACTTCCACCTCTGAAATCCTTCAAGTCATTATAATTCTAGGCAAAAAAATATGTATAGGTAGTTAGCAGTGATTGAAGCCTTTCCTTTTCCTACAAAGAAAGAGTCTTTCCCATGGATATCCATTTAGGATTTGATTCATCTCCTATGTTGATTTTTTTATACTCTTTTAGTACTTTAGGAGGTGGGTTACCTTTCCCTGAGAAGTAACTATCATCTCTTCTAGAAAATAAACTTTCTAGTGAAACCAAACCTTTAGGAATCTTATTACCTTTTAACTAAACCAGTTCTTCTGACAGTTGTGCTTTGGGACCAGGATCTTCACATGTTCCATCTGATCCTTCAAAATAAGTTGAAGCAAAAACCTTTGCACAGGCCATAAATTCTTTAATACTAGCGTCATCTTCAAACACTTGCAAATGTTCAACATTGTCAGGGACTTCTAGTCTATAAATCATCTCTATCTTATAAAGATCTGTCTTGAAGTCTAGATGGGGAAGCAATAAGGAATCCTAAATAGCCAAAGAATCCACCCTTGAATTTAAGCTTCTAGGGATAGCCTCAATTGAAATGCATCAAAGGCTTCAATCTCCTTCCAAATCAAATCTCTATAATGTCTTAGCCATTCATTCTTCACAGCAAATTGACCCTTGACTTGTTTAACTATCAGTTCAGCATCTCCTCTAGTAATAAGTATTTTAATCCCATGAGCTTTCACTTCTTGCAAGCCTAGTAGTAAAGCTTCATACTCAGTAGTGTTATTGGTGTTCTTAAAATCCAACTTAAAAGAAAAAGGTAAGTATTCTCCATCATGGCTTTTAAGTACCACCCTAGCTCCTGATCCAACATTTGCACAGCTACCATCAAATTCCATTGACCAGATTTGGGTATCCTTACTTTGAAAAATTGCAGTAGGGGAAACTTCATCAGCCATGATCAAATAATTCTCAAACTCACAATCTTGATATAGAATTTGAGCTTTAGGGTCATCAGAGGAAAAGACTATGTATTTATTCTTTGCCTTAGGTTCTAATTTAACCTTCTTCTTTCCCATAGGAATCACTACTTCCGACCAATCCATTTTAATTCCCCCTTCCATGTCTCTACAAAAGATTCTTCTCAAAAGCATTCCATAGCTTGTTGGAATATCGGCCACAAGAATTTTTAATTTTAACCTCTTATCCAGATGGGCAGCTAGGACAAATTGGGCATCTTTTCCTTGACCTATTAGGGGTACCTGTTTACCATCCATTGAATAACATCTCCCAAAAGTTTTTGTCAGAGTCAGAACAAGGGGTTTAGCAACTAAAGACATCATAATATTATTAGATGCTCTTGATTCTATCATACAATTGCTCTATTTAAGACTAGTAAGGAGCAAGGAAATATAAAAAGGCTCAGGCTTTCAGGTTTCATGAATATCACAATTAGTTTCTGAAGTAGAGGTATTGGATGAATTATTTTGGTTGACATTTTTAGGAGGAATTACTAAAGGAGGTTGGACAAAAGAATCAAATTGATTGGTTGTACATTGGTTAGAAGGAGGAGAATCAGGAGATTCACCCTTAACATATTTAATTAACTTGTTGAGTTATTTTGGGTTCAATCTTAAAAACTCAGCGGGTGAAATTTGGATAGCAGAAGATTGACAAAACTCGACGATGTCAAATGAGGGGACCTGTGCATCTTTTTGCAATATTTTAAATTTAGGGGACTTTACACTTGAAAAAGGCATATTACTTATAGGTTCTTTACTTGTGGTAGTAGCATTTGATGTCAATGGACTGGGTTTAGAAGATTTCTTATTGTGAGTGAGCATAGCACATGTTGAATCCTCAAGAGTGACTAAAATATCTCCTCTTTCGGAGTCTGATTGATATTATAGGTAAAATGAGCCAAAGTTGCCAAGTCACTCTTGAGTCATTTCTTCAACCTTCACTTATCCTAATACATTTTGGGTTTCTCCCATTTGCACATGTCTCATCATATCTGGGCATGTATCACCATCATGATCTGTTGTTAAATGGAAAGAACACATAACCTCCTCTCTAAACGAAGCTTCAAGGGCTAGTCTGGGCTGAGTTGAGCATAAAAGAGGAGTTTTACCATGCCATTGACCAGGCTATTTTTTGTTAGCATCTTGATATGCAGGGGGGTAAGTTGATCCTTGTTTGGGAAATTGCCTTTTTAGCACAATCACATCATTCATTAGCCTTTGAACCACTGGATTCGAAGAAGAAGTAGAAGCTTGAGGGTGTGGAGCCTGAAGATCTTTCTTCCACTTCCTTGATGTGATTAAATCATCTTCTAACTCAGTCACTTGGCTCTAAGTAGCTACCAAATCCATTGGCCCATTCCTCCTAAGATGAAAACCAATGTCTGGGGGCATGAAATTTACAAAAAAACATTGTTGGTTTTCAGGGGTCATCCTTTTATCAGTAGGAATCTTATGGATGAATTTATTATACCAGGCCACATAATCTCTCATTGGCTCATGGATTTCCCTTTTCATCTGGGTAAGTTGTGCTAACAAGGAATGCTCATCATCTACACTTTTGAAATGGCCTTTAAAAGCAATTTTCATGGAGTTCCAGTCAGTTATGGATCCTGTAGGAAGGTGACCAAACCACTTTGGTTGCTCCTTCTATGAGAGTTTGAACGAAGATTCTAACTACTACATCTTTAGTTTGCACTGCTAAAATGCTAGTAGCTACATTGAAAGAATTAAAATGTTCCTCTATAGATACTTTGTCGTCACCAGAGAATTTTGGAAGGACATCTTTGGCTCCTTTAGGAAGAGCATGATGACCAGCTAAGGCTAAAGGACCTACTGCAGCGCCCCCATGGTTGAGCCATGATAATAGTCAAAAAGATAGTTACAAGTGGAGGGGGTTGGATGCCTGACAAAGTGAGGGCTTGCCAAATAATATTAGACGTAGAGATGTCAGATGTGTTTCTAGACAGGGAAGGAGGTCTACTTTTTGCTTTTGGTTAAGAAACAAAAGTATTCTGTAGTTGAAGGTTTTCTAATTCTTCAAAGAAAGAATCAGGTATACCCTCCCTTCTTTGGGATCTTGTATAGGGCTGAGAATCTATACTTACAAAGTTTCTAAGTCCTCTAGATAGCTTTATTCAAAAATTAGGCAATTGGGAGACCTCTCAACCATTCACCGATGTCTTCTTCTTCTTCCAAGACCAAAAGAACTTATTGACATTGTTGATTACTAGTTTTATCTTTCCAAGCAAGGGCATTCAAATCTACTATAATATCTTCTTGTGTATCCTGGAAATTCAAGTTCAGTTGGACAACAAGAGGAAGTTCTTGTTGATTAGGTACAACATCAGCAAGTAGAACCATATCTATGTATTAACATATTGGCACACATTGATCTACATTGTTTGAGCTCCCCAGTAGAGTCACCAAAAATCTGTTAGTAAACAAATTTGTCCTCTATTTTATTCTCGGGACAAATTTCTCTATTACCCCTTTAAAGACAAATATTTACTAACAATTGGGTAAGTGTTCACTACAATCACTTCCCTCTGAATTTTTAAGTTAGGTACAGCTCGCTAAAACTAATTTTCAATGAGTTCCATTTATCTTATTTCATAGTTTAGCTTTTAACCTGAAAGCTTCAAAAGGTTTCTATATCGTTCTTAGACAATTAGATTTTTAAATAATCTTTCCACAACAAACAAGACATGTAGTAGCAGAAAATCATAGTTTTCTACTTTTCATAATATTTTTGAGATAAAGTAGGTCAAACAACAAACCAATGAAATGAAAATCTAACTAGGATCACTGATAACATCAAGATACTAATTGAAGTTTTAATGCAATAGAGAATGGACTAAAACTTTACCATAGAATGTGCATCCACTCAATACAAATAATATAGATTTGAAATATAGTAAGATTGATATATTAATTGTCTTTGCAGCACAGGCAAAAGCAATAAAAGTATATATATAAGTACTTCTACATCAAACTTGATATATCAAAAATGTTTTCTTCTAATAAACTTTAAAGCTGGAAAATACTAGTGCTATTCCCCAAAATTTTCTAACCCTTTCCTTTAGAGTACTAAACTACTTAAAGTTATTTGCAAAGCTGAGAGGTCTCCCGAAAAACCTGACCTCTTGGTTAAAATAGTTTAAAGAGTAACCAAAGAAAAAAGGAAACATGTCCTTAAGAGTTTTTAGACAGTTGAAAAATAACTAAATTTCAAGATTTGCTTCCTTGTCAGCAGCATGCTCCTCATTTCCAGTGAGACTCTCCCCTTCAGTTGTGGTGGATTGTGTTGCCTTCCACTGCTTGTGTGCCTGGATAAGCTCCTTTGCGAGTTGAAAATGAGGGACTTTTATGTTCACTAACCTTGTCGTCACCGCTTCTTTAGCCCATTTATATTTCTTGATCTTATCAATTATTGCAAGAAGTTGGTCTACACAGATATACAACATGGATTCAATCCTGGCCACTTGTGTGAAATCTGTAGCTTTAGGATTAGCCTTTTCTTTAATTTTTCTCATGGTAGTTTCAAACACCCCAAGATCTTCTTTTACATATTGTTCTCCATGACTGGTCGTATATGTATGATCAAAGTTAATCATTTTGAGTTCAGTCATCATTATTTTCTACAGTTGTATGATTTCATTCTCACTATCTTTATTTTTAGAAATGGTACTCCTGATAGTGCTGAGACACTAGCTAAAATTCTTCCTAAGAATGAAAAAGGTAGCTTCATCAAGTGATTTCACAGATTTCTCTATGCAGAACTTCATGAACCCATACTTCTCAATTTCCAAAAACTTGGACATGGCTGTAAACCATTTTTCCTCTTCTCTGTCCCACACTTGTCTATGTGTCTATAATTCCCCTATCAAGGCTTATGTATCAAAGAGATCATCCTGAGCATCTTTGAGATATCTAAGGCCACTTTTAATAACTTTATCGAACCATTCATCCACTGAAGATACCAGGGCTCAACCTCGTTGAACCTAACTCAAGAAACTCTTACTCTCGGCAGAATGTGGGTCAAAAATTTGAGGAGACTGAACCAAAGGAGTGGCATCAAAACTACAAAAAGTGTTAATAAACTCCGACAATGTCAAAATTGTCTTCTTTAAATATTTTTTCTCCTTTCTGTCTTGCCACATGATGAATTCAACATCTGCTAAGCAGTTTCTTTGAATAAGTGATTCTTACCTGCTCGATCCATGGTGCCTAAGTCAACTTTGGTGACCTCAAAATCTTCTACCCTAATTTCATATGCACCTTCCTTTTGCCTATAATTTGCTACCTCTACAGTCCACTTTCCCATTTTTGCATCTGTGAACGTTCGGGCTGTGCTTTTTACTTTCTTGGCTTTTGGATTTTTCTTAACATACTTGCTACCATTATCTTTAACGGGGACTAAGACTGGAACCAGGCTGCATTTTTTACTTATGGAAGAGATTAACCATTTAGAGGTAATATTAGACCCATTGGATTGCTTAAGAGTCTTTTCTTGCATACCAATCACTTATGGATGTCACTTCCAATACTTACAACATCTTCCATGGTTTTACATGAAAATTTTCCCAATGACATAGGGAAAGCCTTATCCTACTCCTCTTTAAGGAGAAATCTTTAAAGGACAGTGGTGATTCATCTACAGATCTCAGCTAGGATGAAACAATCAAATGCATACCTAGGTAATCTCATTGGTGGATCTTCAAAACCCCCAATCCTGATGTAGGTAAATCTTGGAAATTGGATGTCATAGCTTCCATATTTCATTATAAGCTCCTACGCCTCTAGACTAATTTACTTATTAGATATACCAGCCAACTCAAAACATAGTTTACCCATAAATGCAGCATGCACCCTTCTATAATTTTGAATAATATTACCCTTTTGTAGAATTAGATAATGCTCATAGGTGCACATATCTATGACCCAAGGCTCATGTGGCATTCCATGCCATTGTTTGTTGTAGGTTAAGCAATACATGAGGTAAGAAGACATAAAGAAACCGCTACTAGTCAATTTAAAGGTGTTAACCTATTCACTGAGAGAGCTAGAAATTAGTTCGATCCAGTCTAAGAGTTGTGTTCCTTCAAGAATTATTTGTACATATAAATACATCCAATCTGAGAAAAGGTAGGCTACCTAAGACCCTCTTACCCTATGCATCATTACTATCATGTCACTAATATATGAGAGCACATGGGTTCTATTAAATTTTTTAGGTAACCGTGAACCTCCTCTTTGTGGGTTCAGCAGCCAGCTTTTAGCTATGGAAGTGTGGTTTGCATCCCTATTTTCATTGAATTTGATGATAGACTAAGCAGGAGAAAATGTAGAGAATGTATTTTCTGAGAGTTGTAGAGCTTGAACCATCATTTCTCTATTAACAGGCATTAAAACACTATCGTCACTCTTCTTGACAGATTTTGTTCATGCATGATAATTCTTGATGCATTCGAGGATGAGCACAGGACAAAAAATAGCAGGAGGAAAAGTGGTGGCTAAACAAAGGCCACTGTGAAGGATTTCTAAAGCTGGGGTACCCTCTAGAGAGTTCAGGAGATAGTTGGGAAAATTTTCCACATCATAATCTTCTAAGTATGTATCTGATACTATGGGGCCATCACATAATAAACTTGAAGTGTTCCCAAATAGATGAAAAATTGACCTCATAACTATAGAAATTGAAATTTCTATTCACCTCTTTGTCTACAGAATTTTGAAAATATTACAAGGGTAATGGCCAAACTCACCTTATTTCTGCCAGAGGTTTTTGATCACAAGAGCTCCAAAATTCTTACTTCCCCACGCTAGCTCCTTAATAGAAAAATACTTAGGATATTGATTAAAAAGGCTTAACTTAAATAGAACCATAAGGGCTTAAGCATTTATTACAAATCTTTCACGGAAAGAGTGGAAAAGATTTGATTTAACACCCTACGCATGTAATCCTTAATGACCAATTAAGCAAATCCCAATGTCAGTAAAAACAATGATTATTCAAACCTCTCAGACGTACTTCAAAAACCTCTTGCCATAACTAGCAATAAATGCTTACTCTCCCATGGCCTCCATCACTTAATTGTCACCAGATTATTTTCCCTTTCCTAATCCTCCTAGATTCCTTCGAACAAGAGAGAACAAAGTTCACGGTTGTTCAACAATGTTCAAGTATGTTCAAGCCTATTCAGATTTTGTGATCTTCTAAGATTTCTCAATTGATGATTTGGATGCTAGGGAACATAACAAACCAAACACTGATGTGCTGACTTCTCATGTCTCAGCTACAAGTAGATCTCCTTCTTTTTCTTACCATCATGTCATGCCTTCACAAATAATGAAAATAATATGAACATCCTTGAATAGGCATGAACACCGTTCAAGGTTGTTCAAAGGTGTTCAAGCGTGTTCAATAAAAATAGGGTTTACAAAATTTTGAGGAACTCAAAACCAAAACATGACCTCAAAATTTTGACCATCAATGACCGAACTTAACATGCACAGGGCAAGGAAAAACTAACCAAAAGACAAGGTTTATTCAAGGTAAAGAGAAAAAAAAAGAATTTTAGGGCCAGGATCCAACTGGGACTAACAAGTATATACCTTGAGATCTAAATATCCTCCTTTTGTGTATAGAAGACTTAAATCTTCAATCCATTTCAGATATCTAAATATTGTTTTCACTGCAGACATGGGTGTCTCCTTTGGGTTGGCTGAAAATCTAGCAACAATACCAACTAAATGTGCAATATCAAGTTGGCTATGAACAACATATTTTAACTTACCAATCATGGATTGGTAAAGTGTTTCATTTACTTCTTTTGTCTCATCTTCCTTTGAAAATTTACAACTAGTAGCCATTGATGTTCCAACCATTTTTTATTCTTCCATATTGAATGTCTTTAGGACCTCCTTGATATACTTTGATTGTGTTATGTAGATCCCATTTTAAACCTATTGAATTTATATTCCAATGAAGAATTTAATCTCTCCTATCATGGACATCTCAAATTCCTTTCTCATCTCTTCAACAAATGATTTAGACATTCTTTCATTTTCGCCAATTATAATATCATCAAAAAATATCTCAGCAATCAAAATCTTATCAGTACTATCACATTTTCACTACAAATTATTATTGTCACTTATCCTTTGAAATCTAA
This sequence comes from Chamaecyparis obtusa, assembly GCA_027943335.1. Classification (NCBI taxonomy): domain Eukaryota; kingdom Viridiplantae; phylum Streptophyta; class Pinopsida; order Cupressales; family Cupressaceae; genus Chamaecyparis; species Chamaecyparis obtusa. Next base: position 421,746 of record BSBK01003547.1, read on the forward strand.
TCTTCACTAAATATGAGTGTAATCCTTCATATGATGCTCAGGGTGCTTGCTTCAAACCATAGAGTGCCATGTGTAGTTTTCATACCATATTCTTGTTAGAATTATTAACAAATACTTCATCTTGTTCAATGCAAACTTCTTCTTCAATAATTCCATTTAAAAATGCAGATGTAACATCCATTTGATAAACTTTGAATCCTTTATAGGCAACATATGAAAGTAATATTCTTACACCCTCTAACCTAGCAATAGGGGAAAATGTCTCACCATAATCAATATCTTCTTCTTGTGTATACCCTTTGTAGACTAATTTTTCTTTGTTTCTAGTCACATCTCCATTTTCATTGATTTTATTCTTGAAAATCCACTTTGTTCCAATCACATTCTTATCCTTAATTCTCGGTACTAATGACCAAGTATTGTTCTTTCCAATCTGATCAATCTCCTCTTTCATTGCATTAATCTAATCTTCATTTCCTAGTGCATCCTTGACTAATCTTAGCTCAAACTGAGAAATCAAACATGTAGTATCCTTCAACTTACTTCTTGTCATGACTCTTGCATTCTTTTTTGCAATGATTTTTCTTGGTGAGAGGTGTCTCCTCACATATTTTACTAATATAGATTTGGTAGACTGTTCATCAGTGTTTTCATCTCTCGGTGGAGGCTCAACTTGCTCCTCGGTTTCTTCTTGTTGCAGCTTGGTTGCATTACCTGAATTACCTTCCTATACATAAATAGATCTTTGCTAATCTTTGGGTTCCTTTTTCTATCTTCTTCATTTCTTTCTAAAAATTCATCAATCCTCACATTTTCACTTTCAACAATTTTGTTAGTAGCCTTGATCAAACATTATAGGCTTTTTTCTTTGAGGAGTATCCTAGGAATATACCTTCATCTCCTTTAGAATTAAACTTTCCATTCCTAGCATCTTTCAATATGTAACACCTACATCCAAAAATTTTAAAGTAACTAGCATTTGGTGTATTCGCATACCAGAGTTCAAAAGGTGTCTTGTTTGTGCCTTTCTTAAATTGTACTTAGTTGAGTGTGTAGACAGTAGTACTCATGGCTTCTCTACAGAATGTTTGTGTAACCTTTTTTTCAATGAACAATGTTCTAGCACAATCAACTATATATCTATTCCTTCTTTCATCTATACCATTTTGGTGTGGAGTCCTCAGTGTAGATACTTATCTTTTGATTCCATTTTCATTGCAGAAGACAATAAATTCATTAGAGATAAATTGACCTCCTCTATCTGATCTGAAGAATTTCAACTACTTTCATGTTTCCTTTTCAACTCTTTCCTTATACCACTTAAACATTTGGAATGTATCAGACTTTTCCTTTAGAAACATAACCGACATCATTCTTGAATAGTCATCAATAGACAAAATTAAATACTAATCTCCATAATAGATTTGTATTTTCATAGGACCAAAAAGGTCAGTATGAACTAATTCCAAAATACCATTAGATGAGAAACACTTTCTAGAGAAACTTGATCTGGTCATCTTACCAATCTTAAATTCCTTACACATTACTTTATCAAGTTTTCTTAATTTTAGTAGACCTCTGACTCTATTCCCTTTTCTCACCTTAATCATGTTGTTAAAATTTACATGACAGAGTCTTTTATGCCATAACCGAACATTCTCAAGTTTAATAAACAAAAAACCCTTTGCAGTAGTATCAAGATAGAATAAATTACCTTTTTATTGTTCACCAGTTCCAATCAAATCTCTATCAGCACCATAAATCTTCACTTTTCTATTTTGAAACTTCAGTCGGTGGCCAGTATTATTCAATTGTAAAACACTCAACAAGTTTCATTTTAGTCCTTGAACCCAATAAGCATCATCACATCTGATCTTCTCATTCAATATAATGGATCCTTTTCCTTTTACAGGACAGGGAGCATCATTGCCAAATATAAAAAATCCTCCATCATACTCTTCTAAACTCTCAAACTTATCAATATCACTGGTCATATGATGTGAACATCCACTATCAATTATCCATGGGCTATTTTAACTTGCATGAGAAATAAGTGATTTTTCATCTTCATACCTCTCTTCTTCTAAATCTTCCTTCATAGAAATATAGACAACTTCATAACTTTATTTTGTGTCATCAGATTCATCATCGGTTACTCCTTCCTTAGCTAGGTAGAAAGAATTCATTCCATTGTCCTTTTAGTCTCTAAATCTTCAGTATCGGTTCTCATTCTTATCACTTTTATCATTCCTTTCATTGTCAGGACATCTAGATGCAATGTGACCAATCTTTTTTCAATTAAAACATTTCAAGGGTAGTTTACCTTTATACTTTCCTTTACCTCTCGGTAGCCTCTTAAACAATAGTGATTCTAACTCTTCTTGCTCTTTCTCTTCAGTTAGGATACTTTCATATTCATTTCCACATGAACTACTTTGATTCTCTCTTTCTCTTTCTCATTCTCAAGTTGCAATACTTAAAGATGATTTCAAGGCTGTTTCAATAGTCGATAGATTATTATCATAATTACTAAGCTCAAATGTAGTCATCTTACCGATTAAGGCTTCAAGAGTAACAACATTATTCTATATGGATCTCAGTTCCTGAATAGAAGATACTCGAATAGAATACTTGGATGAAAGAGTTCTCAGAATTTTACTTGCCACTTCTTCACTAGTTAATGTTCCACCAGCACCTCTGATGGCACTAACTACTTCCTTGTTTCTGAAACTATGTTGAGCAATTCTCTCTTCATCTTTCATTCTCATTTCATCAAAATTTCCTCTGAGACTGTCAACCTTAGCTTTTTGTACATGTTGATCACATCCATAAATAAGTGTAATCCTATCCCACATCTCTTTTGAAGTAATACAGTCCTTAACATCATTTCTCTCATCTAATCAACTGATCAACTTTCATAGGTATAGTAGGCGGTGGAGTGAAGTCATTATCAAAAAGATTTAGTGCATACTCTCCAATCCTAGATACGTACAATCTCATCCTGCTTTTCCATATTGAGAAACTTTCAAGTTGTTCATCTTAGGTAGTTATCTCCTATACATCTTTAGATCTTTTACTCATGTCTTTCAAACTTATCCCTTTAGAGTAATTAACTATGATACCAATTATTGAATTATAGAGAGGGGGGCTGAATCAGTAATCCTAAATTCTTAGTACCTCAAAAATGTTTTCTGATTAACTCAATATCAACTCGATCACACACAATTTACTACTTACCAAAAACTATAAACAAACTTTTACAATCATTAATAACATTCACAATAATCATTCAACATGTATAACACCAATATTTAACATGGAAACCCATCTATGGGAAAAACCACTATGGGAACTGTCACACACTAAAGAAAATACTCTTTTGAAGTATGTTCAGTTAAGAGCCAATCATGTTAAAGATTATAATACACACTGGTAAGTGTGACCCCCTCAAGGGATTTTCCTCAGATCTATTAGGATCTCCACCCTGTTAGGAGTGGCATTGTTAAAGGACTTCAAACACTCTTTAGAATGTTACCTTTTGCAAGGATTTTACAATAAGACTGTTAAGTCCACTCGGTTAAAATATTTTTATGTTACAAATGTTAATAAGCGACAGTGAATTTATTGACCTGTAAGTTTGCAACTATCCTTTTCCTAATTAGATCCTTTGTGTACTCTTCTTCTTCACTTTAATCCTTCACTTTCCACTAGCTTCAACACTTCATCAAACTATCCCTTCAGTTTTCCATCCCTTTGTTCATATAAATTTATCCTTTATATAGAATTTTTTTTGCCACTTAATCTCCTTTATCACGTTTTCCTTTGATTAATTTAAACCATCCAATCAACTTCATAAACCTACTCAATTTATATAGATCTCAGTAACACATTTTATCTTCACCTTGGAACTTGAAATTTCTTGAAACTTTTTCCTTCTCATTGAGCTGCTTACATCTATACCATAGATCATCATCATGAATTTTCCTAATCGTAGATCTCTCTAGCTAACACTTCCTTATCATCATAATCATTCAGCTCATCATAGCTCAACATTAAATATCATTCGGATCCTTGTATTTAATTTATGTTCCCTTCTTGGTGACTAAAAACTTCTTCTCTGTGTCTTGAGTTCCTTTTCCTTTACCGAAACTTACTTTTCTCTTACCTAATGAATTTTTCTCTTTATTGAATGGCATATCCTACTCGGTAGCCAAAATAGTTTTACTTATCGATTTGATTAATCTTCTTTACCATTCTTTAATGATTTGATATAATCATATATTATGTACATAAAATAATTATATCAACATAATCTTAGCATTTTTTGATCTGTATCAATTGACCAATTAAGTTCTTCATCTTCATAACATTTTCCTTCTTCTTGACTCATTCAACTTATATCATACTCTGAATGATATGGAAATATAATATAAACCATTTATCAATTGATTGACATCAATGAAAATATAAAATAACCGATCTAATCTTTCTACAAACTTGTATACCTATGATCTCTGTCAGTCTTCATCATCATCACCATCAGTTATAGTAAAAGTTAATAGGTTTTACATTTTTCATACCAAATCTTATGAGGATCTTCTCCATGTATGATGAAGGGTGCTCCCCTTAATACCACAAACACATAACAGGAACAGAGAAACAACAACCATATGCAAGAATAGAAAATGGGCTTCTTATTATCTCCACAAATGTGGAATTACAAAGCCTCAAATCAATACCTAGAACTACCTAGACAACACTACAGGCCTTCTTTATATAGGCAATTTCAACTACCCGAGAAGGTTCCAAAAATTTAGCCCTAAGGGTCGACCAAACTTAGAATTATTTTATTTTTCATTTTATTACATCAAAGTTGGCTCAAAATAACTTTTGAAACCCAAACAGAAATTTTGAAAGAAAATTATTTTTCACCATTTCAGGTGGCCCAACTTCCGGAGACCATAAGTCATCACTTGTTGACCCGATTGACTATTATAACCCCATTTCGGAAGGGCACGAGGAGCTCTACAATGCATAAATTAAGAAAGCTTCATTCAATCAAAAATTTGACCTCATCTGGGGCCTCTAAAGCCTTCAAAATTGAGTTCAAAGTTTCTATACCCTGTTTCCAAAACTGAAAAGTTTCAATATCTTCAAAACCAGACATGATCTAGCAATGAAACTTTACAGGAAGGCTGATATGACTAAGATGAACCTCCAACTATGAAATCAGAACATTTTGAGATCGTATGACCAACTTACTGAAAAATAGCAACTTTCCATAAATAGCAGCTCTGCACAAGATAGCCCTTATTGAAAAGAAACTAGAAATATTTTTGGGTGATGTAAGATTGCTCTTACACCCAGGATGCTCCTGCATCAGACACCCATGGTAATTTGAGAAGTGACCCCATCACGTCTCAGGTGTGAAGAGGAAAACCAAGGTAGTTAACCTCCTCCCTTGTTAGCCATGATGAATCTTCAACAGGTCATCCTTTCCACTTGACCAGATATTCTACATATGTCATGTTCCTTGTGCTTCTGCTAACACGACTATCTAGTATATCCTTGATCTCTTTGGTATCTGAACTGGTTGCTGGAATACTCCACTGTGCTGCTATGATCTCATCTTCAACACCTCCTTCATGATACTTTGTCAAATCTGAAATGTTAAACACTAGTGAAATATTTAGCTTAGTAGGCAATTCTACCTCATATGCATTTCCTAAATCATGCTTCTTCAGTATCTTACATGGCCCAAACTTCTTCATTTTCAGCTTGTTGTATGTACCAACTAGAAATTTCTCCTTCCACAAATGAACCATGACTTCATCTCCAACCTAAAATTCCTTATGCCTCCTTTTCTCATCTGCCTTAGCCTTATACTGTGCATTCATCTTGGTAATGTGCTTCCTCACCTCCTCATGGATGTTCTTCAAATGTTTAGCAAAATCCTCAGCTTCAGCACTACTTATTTCTCCTTTATCTATCTTTCTCAGCTCAGATGCATTTCTTGGACTACTTCCATATATAATCTGGAATGGTGATTTACCAGTGCTCCTATTGACAGAATTATTGTATGCAAATTCTACCTATGGTAAAATCAAATCCCATCCTGTTGGCTTCTCTCCAACCAAACATCTCAGAAAATTCCCCAAACTCCTATTCACCACCTCTGTCTGTCCATCAGTCTGTGGATGATGTGATGAACTGAACTTCAAATTTATCTTCAACTTCTTCTACAATGTATGCCAGAAATATCCAATGAACTTAGTGTCCCTATTTGAAACTATACTCTTTGGCAAACCATGTAGTCTCACTATTTCTCTGAAAAACAATTCTGCTACATGAACAACATCATTAGTCTTTTTGCAAGGAATAAAATGTGCCATCTTTGAAAATCTGTCAACTACCACAAAAATTGAATCATGTCCCCGATGTGTCCTTGGTAAACCAAGAACAAAGTCCATACTGATATCCTCCCAAGGCTTCTCTGGTACAGGTAATGGATGATACAACCCTATATTCTACTTCACTCCTTTCAGCATCTGACATACTCTACAACTCTATATAAACTTCTTGACATCTTGCTGCAACTATGGCCAGTAATAATTCTCACTAACCAAAGCAAGGGTTTTATCATGACCAAAATGTCTAGTCAATCCTCTGTTATGCTTCTCCTTGATGAGATTCTCCCTCATAGAACTTCTTGGAATGCACAACTAACTCCCTCTGAATAGCATATCATCCTGAATGATGAAATCCAGCCACTTCATTCTGTCTAGAGTAACAGGTTATTTACAAGCTTTCCAAGCTTCACCAAAATCAAGATCCTCTGCATACAAATTCTTGAGTTCCTTGAACCCAACCACCTCAATCTACATCTCTGTCAAAAATAGTTGCCTTCTGTTAAGCGCATTTGCAACCCTATTAGACTTTCCACTTCTGTGTTTCAAAACAAATGTATAACTCTGCAAAAACTCAACCCATTTCAAATGCCTTTGATTCAGCTTTCTCTGACTATTGAAATATTGCAAAGCTTGATGATTAGTATACAAAACAAACTCCTTAGGAAGCAGATAGTGCCTCCACTTCTTCAATGCCTGAACTATAGCATAAAATTTCTGATCATAAACAAAATATTTCCTCTTGGCATCATTTAACTTCTCACTAAAATAAGCAATAGGTTTACTTTCTTGGCTCATAACAACTCCTATTGTAGTACCACTAGCATCACAATCTACTACCACTAGCATCATAGTCTACTTGAAACACCTTATTAAAATTAGGAAGTTCTAAAATAGGTTGTTCTGTAACCTTTTGTTTCAATAGTTTAAAACTCTTTTCTACCCCATTAGTCCACTTGAACTCTTTTCTATCCCCTCTCATTGTTTTAGTCAAGGGTCCACAAATGCTGCTAAATTTTTTGATAAAATTTCTATAAAAGCTAGCCAAACCATGAAAAGATCTTACCTTAGTAGCACTCCTTGGAGTAGGCCATTCAAGGATAGCATGTACTTTCTCCGGGTCCATTTTTAGACCTTCTGCTGAAACTACAAATCTCAAATACACTAACTCTTTCTTCACAAAACTACACTTCTTTAAATTAATCAACAATTTCTCATCTCTTAACTTCTCAAACACCATATGAATATTCATCATATGCTCTTCCAATATCTTACTAAAGATCAAAATATCATCTAGGTACACAATGACAAACTTACCTAGAAATTCTTTCAAAACCTCATTCATGAGCTGGATGAAAGTGCTCGGTGCATTGGTTAGCCCAAAAGGCATGACTAACCACTCATACAGTCCTTCCTTTGTCTTGAAGGTAGTCTTCCATTCATCTCCTTCTCTGATCCGAATTTGGTGATATCCACTCTTCAAATCTATCTTTGAAAAATACACAGCTCCACTCAAACAATCCATAATATCATCCATTCGTGGCAATGGAAACTTATACTTGATTGTGATCTTGTTTATTGATCTTGAATCTATACACATCCTCTATTCTCTATTCTTCTTTGGTGCTAATACTGCTAGTACAACACATGGACTCAGGCTCTCTTGAATCAATCCCTTATGTAACAACTCATGTACTTGTCTGTTCAACTCTTCACTTTCTACTATTGTCATTCTGTGTGCTACCTTGTATGGAAAACTGGCTCCTAGAATCAAATCCTTCTGATGACTGATCTTCCTCACTGATGGTAATCCATCAGGTACATTATCAAATACAATATCCTAAAACTCATTCAACAAATCTGCAACCTCTACAAGTACATCCTCTACTTCCTCTTTACCGACTTTTGGAATTAAAGAAAAACACACATGCTCATGCCTCATACCATCTAGGAATTTTCTTCCATCAACAAAATTTATTCTTGCATTACCACATACCTTTTCTTTGGTCTCCTTCAATGTCCTTAGCTTATGTCGCACTCCATCCTTTATCAACCATTGTGTACAGCACATCTGTCAAACTACCATGGCCTACCCAACAACATGTGACATGCATCCATAGGTATGATATCACATAGTACCTCATCATGGTACCCACCAATATTGAACTTTACTAGGCACTATTCACTGACCATGACCTTGTGGTCATCCTGCACCCAAGCAATCCGATATGGATGTGGGTGTTTCTGTCTCTTGAGCTTCAACTTTGTCACCATCTCTTCTGACACCAAATTGTCAGTTCTTCCACTATCAATAATCACATCATAGCATTTAACCTCACACTTGCATCTAGTGTGAAATAGGATCCTCCTTTGTTCAGGTTCATTCTCACCACTCAGCAAGACTCTTATGTTAATCAACATTTCTCCTCTTTCAGCATCTTTAGAATTTGAGTATTTGGCATCTTCATCTACATGTGCCACTCTGGCCTGGCCTTCATTCCTCGTATCCATCCTTTCTTGGCATTGAGGACATTCAAATTCCCTATGAGCTTCTTCTCCATAGTGAAAACATGTTCCATGGAAGCCTCCTCTTCTTGAAACTTGTCCTCTTCCTCTTCCTCTCTGATCTCTATTGTTCTGATCTTGGAAATGATTGGAATTGTTTCCTCTCTGATTTTGACTGCTACTGGCCTCATCCTTCTTTTTCGGATCTTCATTTCAGCCTCCATATGACCATCCACCAGATCATCCACCGCGACCTCTTCCATTTTGTCTGCTCTCAAACTTCTTGTTCATCTTTTCCTCTACTTTTAGGGAAAACTGGTATGCCTCTTCAATACTGTTCATTCAAACCAGATTCAGCTCCTCCTGAATGCTTGGCCTCAACCCATTAAGGTAACGGGAAACTTTCTCCTTATCGACTTCCGCATGGCTTGTTCTAATGAGGATTCAATAGAACTCCTCTGTATACTCCTGAATAGATCATCTCGCTTGCTTCAAACTTTGCATTTTTTTCAGTAGGTCAAGCTCATAGTCAATAGGGATGAACTGTCGCTTCAATTTATCCACCATCCGATCCCATCTTGTGATTTTATCTTTCCCTCTTCTAGTTCACTCCAATTGAATCTCTTGCCACCAGATCTTCACATGACCTTTCAGTCTGGCCTTCGTGAATTTAACCTTATCAGGATCCTCAATATCTTCATACTCAAAATATTCTTCACATTCATTGATCCAGTCGATCAACTCCTCTAGGTTAAGATTTCCTAAAAATGCAGGAACCTCAATCTTAGGTCTTTTCCCGATCTTGGAAATGGCTTGAAAAAGTCTTTCTTCCTCCTGGTTCACAATTTTGACTTCTCCTTCTTGATCTTCTTCTTCGGCTTCATCCACGCTTTCATCTCTAACATTAAGATTTATTCCTCTGTGAATCTGTTCTTACAATTCTTGCACTTGTCTTTGGAGCACTCTAACATCAGGTGTTACAACACCAGCTCTTCCGCCATGCTCCCTTCATGGAGGCATTTTTGTGATGTGCACTGAAACCCTAACCATGGTCCTGGTGCAAACTACCTCATAGTCGGCAATCTATTTACACACTCAAGAACTCTTTCTCTGATGCCACTTGATGAAGGGTGCTCCCCTTAATACCACAAACACATAATAAGAATAGAGAAACAACAACCATATGAAAGAACAAAAAATGGGCTTCTTATTATCTCCACAAATGTGGAATTACAAACTTTCAGAATTACAATATGCAAAGCCACATGGGCATTCCCTTACAATATTCTATAGGACAAAGCCTCGAATCAATACCCAGATCTACTACCCAGAACTACCTAGACAACACTACGGGCCTTCTTTATATAGGCAATTTCCACCACCCGAGAAGGTTCCAGAAATTTAGCCCTAAGGGCTAACCAAACTTAGAATTATTTTATTTTTCATTTTATTACATCAAAGTCGGCTCAAAATAACTTTTGAAACCCAAACAAAAATTTTGAAGAAAAATTATTTTTCGCCATTTCAGGTGGCCAACTTCCAGAGACCATAAGTCATCACCTGTTGACCTGATTGACTATTATAACCCCATTTCAGAAAGGGCACAAGGAGCTCTACAATGCTTGAATTGAGCAAGCTTCATTCAATCAAAAATTCAACCTCATCCAGGGCCTCTAAAGCCTTCAAAATTGAGTTCAAAGTTTATGTACCCTGTTTCCAAAATTGAAAAGTTTCAATATCTTCAAAACCAGACTTGATCTAGCAATGAAACTTTATAGGCAGGCTGATATGACTAAGATGAACCTCCAACTATGAAATCAAAACATTTCAAGATCGTATGAAAAGAAACCAAAAAATAGCAAGTTTCCATAAATAGCAGCTCTACACAAGATAGCCCTTATTGAAAAGAAACCAGAAATATTTTTGGGTGATGCAAGATTGCTCTTACACCCAGGATGCTCCTGCATCAATGTACTTCTTCTATGATAACCAAAACTAACCATGTTCCCTATCTTTATGTATACCAAAAAAAATTGTTTCTCCTAGATCCTTCATATCAAAAGTCATAGCTAATTGAGCCTTTAACTTATTAGCTCCAACCATTCTTTTACTTTCTACAAGCATATCATCAACATTTAATACCAAGATAATGAATAACACATTTTCAAATATTTTAAAGTACACACAATGGTCATGCTTACTTCTTACAAAGTCTTGTCTCACCATGAAGGAATCAAACTTTGTGTACCATTGTCTAGGTGACTTCTTTAAGATATACAATGACTTATTGAGTTTTCAAACAAATTTCGTATTGTGATCTTCAACAAACCCTTCTAATTGCTTCATATATATCTCCTCATCCCAATCTCCATGTAAAAATGTTGTTTTAACATCCAGTTTCTCTAACTCAAGATCAAATAATGCAACTAACGCTAATACAACCTAAATATAAACAAGCTTAATAATTGGTGAAAAAACCTCATGAAGATCAATTCCATTTTTTTATAATATCCTTTTTTCTACCAACCTTGTTGTGTACCTTTCAATTTTATCATCAATACCCTTCTTCAGTTTGTAGACCCACTTCAAGCCAACAAATTTACCATCCTTAAGAAGTTCTATCAAGTCCCATGTTGTGTTCTTATCTAAGGAATACATTTCTTCTTTCAATGTTGTTTTCCATTTAGTATTTTCAGTGTTATTCACTACTTCCTAATAACAACTTGGTTCGCCATCTTTAGAAATAAAAATGATGGATGAAATAAAATAATCATACATATATCATCCTACAAAGTTAGCATCCATTAATCAATTTCTTTAGGACCTATTAGATTCCATTTTGGTGAATTCAAGATCGGAATTTCTTTATGCTTGATCTCCCGCATCTTTCATTTTCTTCCCCTGAAACTTTTCACACTTCCCAAGCTCTAGATCCACTTCAAAATTAACAATCTCAGGGCTAGGTCAACCTAAATTGGCCTTGTCTTGGAAACGGTCGACCAAATTTTACCTCTTTGTGAAACATTAAATTTACGTGGTCTATGAGCCCAATGTAGAGGTTTTTCTTTCCAATCTTTACTTTTGGTCAACTTGACAATATTGAATCCTGAAATGAGTATAAAAGGACATCAAGGCCTCTCATTTTTACAATCCATTATTAGGAAAGAAATCCATGACCATAATCCATTACTAAATTGAAATCCATATTTGGTGATTTCAAGAGAAAGTGCAAGAAATATTTCAAGTTGTGTAATTTTTATTTGGATTTAATATTTGAAGGCAAGCATCCACTAAAGATCTCCAAGTCTTCATCTCTTCAAGATCCATTCAAGAAAAGGAAATCTTCCCTAGTTAATGCATGTTTCTCTCCCATGGCCAATTAGAGGAATTATCAAGCTAGAAAGAAGATCCACAAGCTTAGATTAATTCAATATCCATGATTGGTAAGTGTAGATTCATTTTATTGGTAAATCCAATATCCATGATTTGTAAATCCTTGAAAGCTTAGATTAATTCAATATCCATGATTTGTAAATCCTTTAACCAGATGACTCTTTACCTAGGGTTTGAAATCTCTTAACAGGGTTACTCCTAATAGGGTAAAGCTCCTAATAGGGATAGAGGTAAATCCCTTAACCAGGTGGCTCCTAACATGGTCTTTATCTTAATCGGGAACTTGTAAGATTCTAAAAAGGCTAATATCTTAACCAGATATACTTCAAAAGAGTGAAAAAATATTTGTGGGTGTAATCCCCATATGTGGTTTTTCCCAATTGGGTTTCCATGAGAAAAATATTCGTGTTATTGTGTTGCATGGTTGTGAATGTTTATCTTTATTGATTTTTTTATTCATGAAATGGATGTTAATTGATGCAATTTGTTCAATGATTTATGAAAAGTTTAATTTGTTAGATTACTGATTCACCCTCCCTCTTAGTAATCTTATACCTGATAATACTAATAATTTGTATCAGATTCATGGTCCTCTTTGTGGTAAGCCTAATAGCTTTAGGAAAATATCAAAATGATGAGGAAGGAACCTCCCAAGTTCACTAAAGACAACTACCTGGTATGGAGTGACTGAATGAAGTTCTATCTAAAAGAATATGGGACCACAACATTTGATGCATGTCACATGCAAGTATACCACTCCTATTGTAACTCTCAATGAAGATAAAATGAAGGAAAAATGGGAGAATACTCAAGAAAAAGAAGCTATTTTAAGTACCTTATTTGATATTTACTATGTTGATGTCCATGGACTTGATACTGCCTATGATATTTGTCAAAAGTTTAAGCTAATCTATGGTGGAGATGTTCACATGCAAAAAGATAAGGAAGATAGACTTAGAGGTAAGTATGATGACATGAATATTTTAGGAGAGAATATTGCACTATATGGTCAAAAAATAAAAGAAGTTGGTTCTATCAGAGGTGCTGGTGGAACTATTGAATAAGATTATATGGTAAGTGAAATGTTGATAATTTTTATGCATTTGAGTGTCATTTGAGTGTCTCCTATAAATGATTTGAGAACTTTTGATAGTAATACTATAGATGGAATTATCAGTAAGCTTATTGCATTTGAGTTAAATAACTTTGATAAAAGTATTCAAAGAGTTGAGGTAGCTTTCAAGGCATCAATGTCTAATGTACTAATAAGGAAAGGTAAAGAATTAAGTCATGATTCTGATTGCATGACAAGTTACACTAGGGATCTTGAAGCTATCTTGGAAGATGAAAGGAGAAAAGGAGAGATTAAAGCACTTATAGTAAGGATATTTCCTAGAAGTGTCACTAATTACAAAGGCAAGCTACCACTAAAATGTTTTTTTCATGTAATAAGATTGGATAGATTGCATCTAGATGTCATAATGGTGAACAAAATGATAAGTTCAAAAATTTTAAGGGAAAAGGGGAGAAACAATGCTACATTGTAGTTGATGGAGTTATCGATGAAGAATTAGAAGATAATGAGGAGGAGGAGATTGTATTTGTTGCAGTCAAAGAAGATCCATCTAAAGGTGGATGGGCACTAGTTTCTAACATGGGGAACAATGATGTTCATGGATTATAGACAAAAAGTTCTCACATCACATGACCGGTGATAAGAGTAAGTTCATTAAGTATTATGATTTTGATTGTGGTATGGTAAGGTTTGGAAACAATACACCTTGTTTGGTTAAAGGAAAAGTCATTATTTATTTCAATGGTAAGAGTAATATAGATGTTGTTTATCTTGTGGATGGTCTAACATATAATATATTGAGTGTGGGTCAGCTAAATGATAAAGGTTACAAATTGTAATTTAAAGGAGGTATGTGAATAATAATTGTGAGATTAGGTGATGAGATTGCCACTAGTAGGAAAACTATAAATATTTTTTTCCATATAAATAATAATGTGAATAGTTGTTTGGTTGCAAAGGTTGAAGATAGTTGGCTATGGAACAAAAGGTTTGTCATGTAAATTTTAATAGTTTGATCAAGGTAAGACAAATGTATTTAGGATATTTCTACAATTAGTCAAGCCAAACAATATGACATGTAAATAATTTCATCTGGGTAAGTTAACTAGTTCTACTTTCCAAAGAAAGTCTTTTTCATCTAAGGGCATACTTTATTTGGTGCATATTGATCTTTGTGGTCATATGAGATAGATAAGTTATCAAGGTAATAGATATTTCATATTTTTTACTGATAAATATTCTAGAATGATGTGGGTAACCTTCTTGAAGGAGAAGTCTGATGCATTCCAAAAATTGATAGCATTCAAGGAACTAGTTGAGAAGGAATCAGGTAAGAATTTGAAGTGTTTAAGGTCTGATAGAGGAGGTGATCTTACTTCTGTAGAATTTTTGAAGTATTGTGAAGATAATGGAATCAAGAGACAAATGTCCACACCAATGACTCCATAAAAAAATGGTGTTGCAGAGAGAAAGAAAAAAACTATAATGGATGTTGCAACGACAATGTTGATTCAAGGTGATATACCAAACAAAGTATTGGAAAGAAGAAATTAGTACTCTTGTTTACACACTGAATCAGGTGAAAGTAAGAAAGATACTGATAAGAAACCTTATGAGATATGGTATGGTCACTCACATGGTATTAAATATTTAAAATTCTTTGGTATTAAAGGTGGACTAATATCCTAAGACATATGATGATTCAAGAAAGAAAGTGACAGAGGATGATCGAGAGATTGTGTATATTGAACTAGAATTGGATGAACCAGTAGAAAAAAACAATGTAGAAGAAGTGACTCAACCAGAAAAAGAAGAATTTCCTAGACCTGAACCAATGATATCAAGGTATGTGAAGATGAATCACTTTGTTGATCAGATCATAGGTGATAATAATTTAGGTTCTCTAACCAAAATAACTTTTAGAGAAAGTACTTGTTTGATTTCCAAGTATGAGACTAAGAAAATGAAGGAAGTAATCAAGGATGAAGATTGGGTAAACACTATGTAGAAATAACTTCAAATTGAGAATAATAATACATGGACACTTGTTCCCAAACCTACAGATAAAAATGTGATTGGTACCAAATGGGTTTTCATGAACCAATTCAATGAAGATGGAGATGTGGTCAGAAATAAGGCAACGATTGTGTATAAGGGTTATGCACAAGAAGAAGGACTAGACTATGGAGATAATTTTTCTCCAGTGGAAAGATTGGAAGGGGTAAGAATTATACTTTCTTATGTTTCTTATAAAAAGTGCATTTTTTTCAAATGGATGTAAAGTCAGCTTTCTTAAATGGAATTATTGAAGAAAAGGTTTACATAGCACAACCCGATGTTTTTGCATTAACAAAGGACAAGGACATGGTATGCAAGATACAAAAGGCACTATATGGACTAAACCAAGCACTGAGGGCATGGTATGAAAGGTTATATTCTTATCTTATTTAGATTGGTTATAATAGAACAAGTGATGATAGTAATGTCTACTTAAAATTTGAAGGAGATAAGTTTTTGATAGCTTAAGTGTTTGTTGATTATATAATATTTGGAGGAAATGATGAGATGATTTTGACTTTTTCTGAAGAGATGAAGGAGGATTTTTAAATGTCAATGGTTGGGGAAATCAAATTCTTTATTGGATTTTAGGTTTTACAACTAAAGCATGGTATATATATCAGTCTATCCAAATATGTGAAAGAAGTACTCAATACTTTTGGTATGGATGATGGATGACTACAAACTAGTTGGAATCCCCATGGTAACAAGATGTAAATTATCTAAGGATGATGAATCTGATGCAGTGGATGCTACTTTATATAGGTCTATGATTGGTAAGCTGTAGTATTTTTTATAGCAGACCCAATTTTTCTTAGGCAGTTGGGATAGTGGCTAGATTTCAAGAAAATTCTAAGGAATCTCATATGGTTGTAGTCAAAAGGATATTTAAGTATTTGAAAGGGACAATTGACTATGGTTTGTGGTATGACCATGCTGGTGATTTCTCTTTGAGTGTGTTTACTGATGAAGATTGGGAAGGAAATGTCGATGATAGAAAGAGCACAAGTGGTGGTGCATTATTTCTAGGCAAAAGGCTTGTATCTTGGAAAAGAAAGAAGAATAATTGTATCTCACAATTTACTATAGAAGAAGAGTATGTAGCAGTAGCTATAAATTGTACACAAATTACATGGATAAAGTAGATTCTTGAAGGTATAAAAAAAAGGTGACTTAATCAGTAACTATTTTTTGTGACAATACAAGTGCAATAAATATTTCCAAGATTCTAGAAATGCATTCCAAGACTAATAACATTGCAATTAAGTATCACTTTTTGAGAGAGAAAGTGTAGGAGAAGGAGGTGAAGTTGGATTAAGTACCAAAAAATGAGAAGATAAAAGATATATTCACAAAGCCACTACCTAAGGATACTTTTATGTACCTTAGAGGTAAGCTAGGGGTTGTGCCCCTACCTAAGTAGAACTAAGATGTTGTTGATGAATCAATCCAATGGATTTATTGCCATATCTTTTCACTTTGGATTGAAGTTTAGAGACCTACACCTTAGGAGGAGTAGTCATAAAGTGGTGAAGATAGTTTTAGTATATGGAGACTTGGGCATATTGTTCCTTTTGCATTGTTGTCAAAGGGG
Source organism: Chamaecyparis obtusa (assembly GCA_027943335.1). Classification (NCBI taxonomy): domain Eukaryota; kingdom Viridiplantae; phylum Streptophyta; class Pinopsida; order Cupressales; family Cupressaceae; genus Chamaecyparis; species Chamaecyparis obtusa. The sequence continues at coordinate 438,778 of BSBK01003547.1, forward strand.
GATAAGAATTAGAAAAGAATAAAAGATCAGGAATAGAGAATTACAAACATGTATCAAATAAGGGAAGTATTTATTTTCTTGGTATTATTAGTTTTTCTAATAATGAAAAAGGGGTAGATTGTTGGCATAACTGATGCAGAGATAAGTTGAGTATGTTATGGTATGTGTTTGAGGTAGATCTAATGTTAGGCTGATTAGTTATGATATTTTCATTGATGTTAGCTTAGTGTTTATTGGTTTATAGTGTTCCTAGTATGCTGATGTATGTTCAAATAGTTGGATCCAAAGATGTCATAAGAGTTGGAGTGTAAACACATCTTTGGATCCAACTATTTGAAATCCATTAATAGGGTTACTCCTAATAGGGTAAAGCTCCTAATAGGGCTAGACGTAAATTCATTAACAAAGTGGCTCCTAGTAGGGTATTTCTCTTAACTAAGAATTTTTAAGCTTCTAATAGGGCTAATCTCTTTACCATGTGTACTTCAAAAGAGTGTGGAATTATTTATGGGTTTCATCCCCACATGTGGTTTTTCCTAGTTGGGTTTCCATGATAAAAATATTTTCTTTATTTTGTTTGTGTTTCATGGTTGTGGATGTTTATCTTTATTGATTTTTTTACTCATGCAATGGATGTTAATTTATGCAAGTTGTTGACTAGTTTATGAAAAGTTTAATTTGTTAGATTATTGATTCAGCCCCCCCCCCCCCTCTCAGTAATCTTGGACCTAATAAAAAATAATAGCATTAGAACCCCTACATCATATTTTGTTTTTTTAATAGTATTTGTGTGAGAGTTAACCTTTGGGTTTACATTTCTCCTAATGTACAAATGACCCAATTTAGTGAGCCGTCTATTGCTATCTCTTTAGCTTTGGTTCACCACTTTTTACTATACATTTTGGTGAGCCTAACTTATAACATTTCCATTATTATTTTTGTGTTAGATTCCCTTTATTTCATTTACATATCTAGATCTACTTTCTATACATTGTGATAGTCACTATTTACATTATATCTTTACTACATTATATTCATTCATATCTAGTTGAATTTAAAAGACTTTCTTTTGCATCTCAAAATTGCATTACATTTATTTATTCTTTCATTTTTTCATGAGTGTTATCACTTTGAATCTAGCCTATATAATTATGGTGAGAAGAAGTCGTAGACTTATGGGTTCCTTTGATCCTGAACCCTCCTTATTTCTTAGGAATCTTGTTCAAACTAACATGCATCTTAATGATATTAATCCTATTATAGAAAATAATTCTTCTCATTCTTCTCATAATGAATATGAAGTATTAATGGTTCCTCCTGACCAATTCCAAAACCTTTCCCATGATTTTGAAAATTTTGGACAATGGCTAGCTCAAGAAAATCACAATACTAAAATCCTTTCTGTCGTAGAAGACATAAGGAAAAAATTTCATAATGATGAACATGGGTTAATGAGCTATAGTGGACTGAAGCTCAGTCAGTGAAAGGAATGAGAATTTTGTATGGTAATCAATCAGATCATTAACCAGTGATATTACACCATGTTGTGATAAGTTGTTACATGTTTGAAGGATCATGGTGACATGGAAAATTGATGAGGAATGATTGGTTGTAATTTTCATGATTGTGATGATTGGATTTATTGGATTTGTGCAAGTGCATTGGAGAGTGTTATATGGTTTGGATTTTCTTTGTCAAAAAAATGGTGCAATGGATCTAGAGGCCAACATGAATTTGGAATTGTAATTTTTAATTATTATTACTATTACAAGTAGTGGTTGTCATTGCACCAAAATATCCACCTGTTAATGCCCAATACAAGCACTAGAATTATAGAAGACACGGGAGGAGTTTAAGCCATGTCATGAATCCCAAGGGGAGCATTGACCATCCCTTAGTGCTACCCGAGGGGATTCGAACCTGTGACCAAACTCTGATACCACTTGTTACAAGTAGTGGTTGTCATTGCACCAAAAGATCAACTTGTTAATGATTGATACAACCACTAGACTTATAGAAGATACATGAGGCAGTTAAGCCATGTCATGAATCCTGAGGGGAGCGCTGACCATTATGCCAACAATTACATTTTATGGTTTAAGGAATGAATTATAATGATTTTTTAAAGTCTTTTTGATGCCTTAGGTTGTAAATGTATTTATATCTTATTGATGTATTATGAAGTTTGAGTGTGAGAGGAGAAAGATCAATGTGTGGTGCTACTATTATTGTCATAGGGGTTTATGGTGATCATATGTGTTAGTACAAATATAAAGAGGTGTTTCAGAGAAGAGAATTCATTAGGATTATAATAGATACATCATGCATTGAGTGCAAATATCAAATCATTATTTACTTGTTGATTTTAGCATGCTGACAAGATAAATCCCTTAACCAATTCTCTCCCAAGAGGGTGAATAAGATTCTAATAGGTTTGAAGAGAAAAATCCTCTAACAAGGTGACTCTCAGAAGGAGTTCTAAATCTCTTAATCAGTTAGATCCTAATAGGTCTTTGTTGTAACATCCTAAAATGGATAATTACTCTTAATCAGGTATACCCTTAACCGGGTGGATATAATTCTCCTAACAAGGAAACTTATTACTCCAGTAGTGAGGATTTTTGGGTAATAATTCCCACACATAGCTTTTCCCTCTAACAAGGTTTTCTATAAGAAAAATATATGTTTCAAAGTGTTGCATGCTTTTGATGTTTGATTTACTTTGTTACTAATTTTCTATTTGCATTGCATGCTATATCTTAAGAAAGCTAGTGGTGAAAATAGTTAGAGTTTTGGTTACACTAATTCAAGCCCCCCTCTTAGTGTCATCTAGAATTAAAAATTGGTATCAAAATCAAGCTCACTCAAAGATGCCTAATTTCTTGGGGAAGATCCTTGAGGTAGATATGGACATTTTGATCTCAAGATACACAAGGTAACTTTAATAAGCTGAAGAGGTCATTGAAAATATTAAAGAGTGACTAAAGATGTCTATCGCTAAGAGAAAAGATATTATTGAAAAATTGAATTAAATCCAATACTACACTGATAAATTGTCTGAACAAAGTGGATTTGAGGAATCTGAAGTAGTCCTAGAAGCCTTGTCTCAAGAGAATGAAAAATTGCACAATGACAAGAAAGATCTCAAGAGGGATTTAGAATATTTATCCATTAAGATGGGTTAGGAAATGTTAGGTAGGAAATTTGTTGAGGTAGCTAAGAAGATGGAAGAAGATAGCCTAAAATAAAAGTGGTTTAACTTTCTAGATTAGAGAAAGAGGTTGGTACCTTGTAGGTATATCTTCATGAGACCAGAGATGAAATGCAAGATCTGAGAGGTGAGATCAACAATCTGATGATGAGAAATGAAGATTTGGGAAGAGAGAATGAAGGCCTATGTAAAGGGAATGAGAGATTAAATAAAGAACTTGATGATGCAAACAAGTTGTATAAATTTAATGAGAGTTTTGATAAACTTGATGAGTAGCACAAGTCTCCACCCAAGATGAACAAGAAAAATCCTAGTAAGAAATTCTACAAGCCTTTCTATTTCATTTGTCACAAGGTAGGACATACTGCAAAAGTTTGTTGGAATAGACCTAATACACCTACATGTTCAATTTTTCATGAGGAAGGTCATACTACTAGGGTTTATAGGAATAAACCTAATATGTTTAATGTTCACTACTAGGTAAAAGTACAAAGTTGTGTAACACTTTTATAAAGGAAAAGATCAACAACACATAAACTTTTTAACTTTAATGATATAAAAATGGAATTTATGTTTAGAATTCGGAGATGATGTATGTTGGCACCTGCAAAATTTTCTCTAGTCTCTGCAAGTGTTCTCCATGTCCCTAGCTTGAAACCCTAGTTCATAAATTCAAAATTTATAGCCGTTGGAAGGGTTAAACCCTAGTCTGTCTTGGCCCTTTTTTAATTGAACGTTACTTTTTTGGTCACTAAAGTCCCAATTACCCATGTGCTAAATTCGTTGTGATAACTTTGCATGTTGTGTCATTAGGTTATTTTATTGGGGTCCCTTTTAATTTTTCTATCAAAGCTTAAGTTTCCCATTAATTTTTCCTATGTATCACCCTTTTTAATTGTGTGGTTGTCATTGTTTCGCAAGACTATTTTCTATCAGGAGTTCTGACATGCAATTTAGTGACAAGGTGCCATCTATCATGGTGGGCCCAGTATCTCAGCCTCTTTTAATCTTATTGTGGGTGTATGATCTCATGGAATCTTCTGAGCCCATGAGATCATGTGCCAGCCATCTGATTAAAGGCTTGACAGTGGGACCATTTTCTGGGTGGTGACGAGGATGTGTCAGTGGGGCCAGTGTCAGAGGAATTTGTAGGGTTGCTAGCAGCACAAGTAGATCTACGGCTGGTGCATGATCTCATGGAATCTTCTGAGCCTATTAGATCATGTGCCTACCATCCATTTTAAAGAGCCTATAAGAGGTGGGTCCTTTGTTGTTGACTCATGATGATGTGGTTGTTCCTAATTCACCAGAGAGGTTAAAGACATGACCGAGTGATTATGGGTGAATGGTTTGGTGCCATGTGTCTAGCTGGGCCTAGGTCTTCTTGATTGTAGTCACTGAATCGCTAAGGTAACCAAGGTTAATAAAGATGACTGTGCGATCTCGCGACTAAGGCAAATGTAAACCAGGATTCCATTTGAGTTAACTTGAGAAACCTGGGAAAGTGAGAGGATCTGACGGTTAGGATATAAATTGAGCCTAGATTTAAATGTTAACCATCGATATGTTGTCTAGCACCATAATATAGTCGTTTCTCCCAAATTCAAATTTTTAAAGGGTTTCCTAGCGACTGAAGGACTGATTTTTAATGCTTGGGCAGCTGGATCTAGCTAATTTGATTTCATCAACTGTTGCAGAGTGGTCTAGGGAGTTTGATGATCTTAGAGAGTTTCTACATTAAAAAGGTGGGTTTGTACCGTGAAAGAGCTGCTCAAGGCATGTTGCAGGTGGACAATCAGATTGGATAGTTTGGTAAATTCATGATCTTCAGTACACAAATCAAGAAATTTCTCATAAATGAAGATCATTTTAGGATCTGTTTGCTCCAGGTTGCTTGGTTTTCCCTCCAATGAATTAAATTTTGATTGAATCTGATTGTTTTGGTGGTTGAAACCTTTAACCTAGTCATCAGTAGCTTGTTCCATCCTGATATTGGGGATTCCAAGATGACTAGTGGTATATATTGTAGAAATTTTTTATTTTTGTTGTTGTTGATGCTATGTTGAAAATCAATGTAGAAGACTAACAAGGAAAGCCTAGATTTTGGGTCTGTTTCCTAGCATTTTGTTGTTTTGGTAATGTATTGATTCTACAAATTCTAATGAGAATACACTTGGATTCCAATCTTAGATTTATGTTTGTCTTCTTATTTTGATCTTGGGCTCATATATGTTAATGACACAAAGTGAGTTAGCATATGGTAAACAAAGAGTATTATGGAATTATCTTTGAGTTCCTAAAAAAGTTAGGATTAAAGTCTTTAAGGTGATTTCAGTGAGTTCATGTTTGGGTAAGAATTTGATGATCAGGTTTGGGAATGAGAGGGATAATAGGAAAAGAACTTATTCTAAATTCAAGAGTGTTTGAGTTAGGATTCTAAGCTGATATATGTTATTGAGTGACTCTATGCCCTAGGTTAAGGCACTGGTCCATTCTTTGGAAGTAGTCCATCATCATCCACCACACATTTCAATGATAAAGTCTTTAAACCAGTTTGTAAATGATATAATTGCTTAGTATTTAGTGATTCCTTTCAAGAAGTGAATCAAAGGTACACCCACCTGTGCAACTAGGCTCAAAGTGTAGGATGATCCTTGTTGATCCTGGTTAATTGGCCCTTTTCCTTGTAGACTTTGGAGTGGTGATAGATCCAGTGACATTAATTTTTCAATCATAGTGTAAACCTACAAGTAGAAAGAAAAGATCACCAACAAAATGGCAACTCTACTGGGGAGAGTCTAGAGATAAAATTTATTAAGTGGACTCTTGTTTTCCTATTGTATTCAGTTGTTTTCTTTAAGATTTTCAAAGATTTCCCACTTTGGTGGGTGGCGACTCAAAAGGTTAGAACCAGTGTTACAGACTATAGATCATGGACAAAAGAAGGAATACTAGGTCCTTTGTCAAGAAAAATCTGGAGGTTACTCTAGAACAATTACCTAGATAGGAAAAAAAGAGTTGGATTAGAAGAAATGGTGAGTCTACCAGTGCTCCCATGAGAGAACAAAGAAATACTAGAAATAGAGCACCACTTGCATCCTCTAATGAGGAAGATTCACAATACAAGGGTTCTAAATCAGATAGTGGTTGCTCTAAAGACAAATTTTATGATACCCCAGAGGTACTATTTCAAGACAAAGGTTCATTACCTACAAAGCAAGATGAACAAGCCAGAGAAAGGGGTTTTGGACCAAATTTAGATCCTGATGAGGATATGTTCAGAAGGCAACCCATAAGACCAAGACAGGTCCATTTCCCATATCAAAATCTCACTGATATGGATGTGTCATCAAGTTCTAATGATATTATGATAGACCCAGATGATTTAAGTGCACTAAGGTTACAGTTGGTAGAGAAGGATGCCATACATAAAAGGTTTCAAAAGGAGAGAGAAGCTGAAAAAGTGAATGCTCTCATAGAAAGAGAATCTCTTCTTAGAAAGGTTAATGAGTTGAAGGAGAGAAATAAGATGGTTGCCTCTACTCCTAAGACTTTGCAGCATGATGTCTTTGGTGATCTTGATGCTTTGAGAAGTGAGTAGGAACACTTACTACAAGACCATGAGTTTGATAAAGAGGGCCCTATGGTTAGATAGGTTCAAAGTTATGCTTCCCTCCCTAAAGATAAAGATGGGCATGAGATTACTAGGCCTGTTGTTGCTATTGGTGAGAAGGGAAAGAAAAATATGGTGGGACACCAAACAAGTAAATCATTGACAATACCAGGGGTCCCAACACCCATTTCAAGTAAGGATATAGATATAGAAATGAAAATGAAGGAAGATGAAGACCTAGCAAGAGAACTAGAGAAGGCTGAAATTGAAGCTTCCATTGCAGAAAAAAGAAGAAAGATCCAGTTCTTGAAGGCTTCATCTGCAACTACTTTTGTACCATCCACTACTGATGAACTAGGTATGCCATCTATAACTACTATTGTTCCACTTAGTAATGCTACTACTAGTTCAATTCCTTCTTCATCTGCTAAGATAAATGTTGATCCTAGGCAACAGTAAAATGCACAAGTAGATGGGAATGTAAATGTAAACATTGATCCTAGGGTTAACACTAGTTCAAGTTTTCAAAGAATACCTATGCAACTAGAAGGCTATAGGCAAATTAGTTTTGATGGGATACCTAGCTACCCGAATGCTTTTCCAACTGATATAAGAGATAAGATACCTAAATTTTCTAGTAACAATGCTATTAGTTGTGAAGAACACCTTAGGTTATTTGTTGATGTACTAAATGATTATGAGGTTGAGCATGAGGATGTAGTCATGAAATTATTTGTTCAATCTCTAGTGGAAGATGCTAGAGATTGATTCAAAAGACTCCCTGACAGATGTATTGATACATGGGATTCTTTTGAGAGATGTTTCAAAGAATAGTATGGTGATAGGCCTAATGCTAGTTTCATGTTGAGTGAGTTCAACACCATAAGGAAAAATCAGAATGAGTCTGTAGCTGAATTCAATATGAGATTTCAAAAGGGTATGCATAAGTTGTTTCAAGTTATGATGTTAGATGATAATGTTTGTTTGACCACATACTTCAATGCCTTTGATGGAAAGATGAGATATTTGTTGAGGGAAAAAGAACCAAGAACTCTTAGAGATGCTTTTAGGATTGCTGTTAATATTGAAAACAATATGAAAATATCAAGAAGATTGGGTGGAAAAAGAGATGATCCAAAATTGTTTGGAGATAAGAAGTATAAACGAGATAATGAGAGAAATGTTGGAAACAAGAAACAAGAGGAAGATAAATTGGATAAGGTGTTGAATGCATTGAAGGATTTAAAAGAACCTGTTAATAGGAACAATAGTGCTCCTGCCAATGAAAAGCCTCAATTCAACAATAATTTCAGTAGGCAGAATAGATTGCAGAATTATCCCTACAACATCCAATGGAAGGATGGCAAGCCTATTGTCCCTGTTATAAGAGGAAATAATGATAGAGTTGTCCCTGATCCTTTACAAAGGTCCTCTATAAATTTCATAGAGGATACATCATGGTGTATAACATGCCAATCCCATCATTTTGTAGAGCATTGTGTGATTGCACAATCCATGTCAGCATATCAAGAAGATAATAATGAGGAGTTAGATCAGAAAGAGAATCATGATGACATTAGATGCAATATGGAAACTTCATATTTAGGATATGAAGATGATTTTGATATTGATGAAGAGGCGGATGTGTGTTTGAAAAGACACAGTAGGGAAATTTTCCATTAGGAGGTTTTCTCTAATAATGATGACATTGATGATAAGATATGTAACATGAATTCCTCCTCAGAAACAGTAAATTTGAGAAGACTTTCAAAAGAAGAAATAGATAGAATTTCTATAGAAATGCTAGCCCAAGTGCAAACTAGAGGCATGGTGGAAAGGGATACAAATGGGAAAGCTATAGGAATGTTTATGAAGAACACCAACTCCAATGAATTCAATGGGAATGGATCAAAGGATGATCATATGGCAAGGTTCAAAAATGTAAAAGGTAAGAAGTGAGAACCTAAGGGAGTTGGAGTTGAAAAAATTTCTAATGAAATAGAGAAGCCAATTGGCACAATGGCTAAAGTTGAAAAGGTGAAGGTCACCAATACAACCAATATATCAGATAAACAAAAGGACACTAAAGCAATGCAGATTGAGATTCCTCCCTCTGCTTCTATTGACATGTTGGTTGTGTTGTCTCAGATAACTATTAAGGTTCCATTGCAAAATCATTGAAGATCCCTGAACATAAAGATAAGGCTATTACATGGGTAGATAGTGTTCATAATAATTATGTTGCATGCAATGAACCTCAAGCTAAAGTTTCAGAGGAGATGGAGATCCAAGGATTGGTATCTCAGATATCACCTATATATTTGGACAATTTTGTCAATGCTAGCCTTGAAAATATAGATCCATTCTTCTTGAGTATCCTTGTGAATGGAATGAAGTTAAGAAATTGTATGATTGGTTCAGGTGCTTCCAATATTGTTATGCCTTTCAAAATTATGGAAAAGTTAGGCCTCAAAGTTGATACAAGTCAAGGAAGATGTTGTGCAATGGATCAGAGGGAAGTACTAGTCATTGGGACTATAAATGCAATGCCATACAAACTGGCAACTTATCCAGAGAAAGAATTAACTATGAGTGTTTTGGTAGTGGATATCCCTCCTCATTATGGGATGCTACTGTCTAGAAAATGGAGTGTTGCCATGGGTGGAAGTTTGCAGTGTGATCTTTCTTTTGCAACTTTCAAGATTGATGATCAGTTTATTAGGATTGAAAGGGCACCAAGGGTAACTTATATGATTGAAAAGGATAGTGATAATGAGGTTACCTTCTTTGTAGATACTGATGTCAATGCTTTCAGAGGTGAGGTCAATGTACTTGAGAAGGAGTCTATTTTTCCATGTATTACTGAGGAAGTAGGTTCTAGGTCTGTGAAGGGTGATTTGTGGGTGATGTACTTTGATGGTGCTAGTTGCAAAGATGGAGCAGGAGCAGGTATTTTACTCATTTCTCCTAATGGGAGCACTTACAAGTTCTCTTTCACATTGAATTTCTTTTGTACCAATAATATAGTGGAATATGAAGCATTTTTGCTAGGATTGAGATTGGCACACAAGCATGGAATTAAATGTATAAAAGTTATTGGGGGTTCTGAATTAGTGGTGTCCCAAATAAGGTCAGTATATGCTTCCAAGAACAAAAGGTTGAAATAGTACAGAAATGTTGTATGGGATTTGATTGAGTGTTTTGATGCTTTCAATATTGAATGGAAAGATAGAAGTAATAACAAGATGGCTGATTTGTTAGCCAATATAGAAATCAATCCCAGTGACATCACTTTTGCTGGCCTCTCTAAAGTTGTAATTCAGACTAGGCCTAGTATACCAGATAATGTTGAGAATTGGTAGATTTTTGAAGATGACTAGGATATCTTGAGATTTTTGAATTGTGAAGATCAGTATCATGGTCAAGAATTAGATTGTCCAGCCTTGGTTGAGATTACAAAAGGAAAGGAGTTTTTCCTTGGTAATGAAGTCATTCAACTTAAAACTAACAAGGTTCCTAAGGGACTTGTTGTTCTAGAAACTATGTTTGATAATCAAGATAGAGTTCAGATAGATACCAAAAAGGAAGATCATATAAATTTGGAAGAAATAAATCTTGGAGCACAAGAGGCACCTAAGAAGGTCTACATTGGTAAGGATATGTCTCATAAAGTGAGGAAGTCACTGATTGAATTACTAAGAAAATTTAGGCATGTTTTTGCATGGTCATATGATGACCTAAAGGTTTATAGAGAAGACTTGTTCTAGCATGTTATTCCTTTGAAAGAAGATGCCAAACCCTTTAGGCAAAAACAAAGGCCTATAAATCCTACTTTGGCACCTAAGATGCAAGAAGAATTAATGAAGCTAATAGATGCTGGAATTATCAAGCCCATTAGGCATTCTTCTTGGGTTTCAAATTTGGTTCCTGTTAGGAAGAAAAATGGTGACATCAGACTTTGTGTGGATTTCAGAAATTTGAACATTAGCTCATTGAAGGATAACTATTGTCTACCTAATATGGAGGCTATGTTGCAAAGAGTGACCAGATCTGAATTAATGTCTATGATGGATGGTTTCTCTGGTTATAATCAAGTAATTGTGAAAGAATCATAACAATTTAAGACAACTTTTACTACACCTTGGGGAACATATGTCTCTGTGAGAATGCCTTTTGGTCTCACAAATGCTAGTGCAACTTTTCAGAGGGCAATGGATGTTGCCTTTTCAGATTTTATAAATGATTTCCTTGTTGCTTATCAAGATGATTTAACTGCCTATTCCAAGAGGGAAGAAGACCATTGTATTCATCTAGAAAAAATATTTGTGAGAGCTTTGGAATATGGCATTTCATTAAATCCAAGGAAATGTGCATTTGGTGTCACTGAGGGTAAGTTGCTTGGCCACTTGGTTGAAAAGCAAGGAGTTAGAATTGATCCTAAGAGGGTGGAAACCATTGATAAAATCCCTAAGCCAAAAAATGTTAAAGGAATTCAATCTTTCTTTGGTCAGGTGAATTTCTTGAGAAGATTTGTTACAAATTTTGTTGAAGTTGCTAGGCCAATATCTAAGATGTTGAAGAAAGGATCTAAGATCAAGTGGGAAGGTGAGCCTGATGAAGCTTTCAAGAATATCAAGCAGGCTATCAAAGATGCACCTGTGCTTAAGGCACCTAATTACAATATCCCAATGCATATCTTTTCCTTTGCATCTTTTCATACTATTGCTGCAGTTTTGTTGTAGAAAAATAATGAGGGTTATGAGCAGCCTATTGCATTTTTTAGTAAATCTTTGCAGGATGCTAAAATGAAATATGATATCAATGAGAAACAAGCTTATGCACTGGTAAAGGTAGTCAAGGCTTTTAGATGTTATCTAATGGGAGCAATTGTGGTTGCTTTTGTACCTAGTGCTGCAGTAAAGGATATTTTTTCACAGCAGGAGGTGTCTAGAAGGAGATCTAGATGGATAAATAGAATTCAAGAATTCAATCTTGATATCTAGATTACAAAATTGGTCAGAGGACAAGGATTGGAAAAATGGATGGCTCAATCCAATCTTGATGCAAACCAAATAAACTAGACTGAGATTGATTATACTTGTGATATGGATGATTGCATTTGGTATTAGGATATTATCTTCTACCTAAGAAATATGAAATGTCTGATAGGGATGGATGATAATAAGAAGAGGACATTAAAGTTACAAGCCATCAATTATGTAATTATAAAATTCAAGTTGTACAGAAAAGATTTAGATTGCATACTTTTGAAATGTGTTGATGAAAATCAGGCTGACAAGTTGTTGAAATAAATGCATGAGGGAGTTTGTGGGGGACATTATATGGGTAAAACTACTACCCAAAAGGTCTTGAGAGTAGGATTCTAGTGGCCCACAATCTTCAAGGATGCAGAGCAACTGGTAAGGAGGTGTGATGGTTGTCAAAGGTTCTTTAGTAAGCTTAAATTTTCAGGCAATATGCCCTTAAGGCCAGTAGAGGTGCAAGCTCCTTTCCAACAATGGGGAATAGATTTTATAGGGGAGATACCAAACAAATCTAGTGGAGGACATTCTTGGATATTAGTTGCTACTAATTATTTCACTAAGTGGGTAGAGGCTATCCCTACAAGGAATGTAACTAGTAAGGTGGTAACTAATTTCTTGTTGAATAATATTGTTATCAGGTTTGGTTGTCCTGAGAGGATTGTCAGTGATAATGCAATGTGTTTCAGGTCTATTGAATATAGAGATTTCTATCAAGGTCTAGGAATCAAAATGTCATATTCTTCACCCTATCATCCACAAGGGAATGGACATGCAGAATCAACAAATAAGAGATTGATAAAATCCTCAAGAGGATCCTTGATAAGAATAAAAGAGCATGGAATTCAAAATTTCCATTAGCTGTATGGGCTAATAGGGTAACTATGAAGAAGGCAATTGGTTGTGCACCATTTGACTTAGTATATGGGATACATGCAAGGATGCCTCAAAACAACTTGTTGGAAATGTATAAGTTTGTTCAATTGTATGATGATGATATAGATGATGAAATGCAGTTAAGAATTGAAGATCTCATCAGGTCAAATGAAACTAGAAGAGAATCAGCCTCAAGAAATGCCAAGTTGTAGTTACAAGTTAAGAATCTGTATGATAAAAGGACTGTTGACAGGAGGTTTGAGACTGGTGACTTGGTATTGATCTAGAATGCTAGATTGGAGGATAAAGGAAAACATGGAAAATTTGATCCAATCTAGCTAGGGCCATATCTAATTCATGAGAAATGGGGCCAGGATTCTTATATTGTCAAAGAATTAAATGGTGATGTTCAAGAATTGCCATTTCATGGACAGTTCTTAAAGAAATACTTCAATTGAAGGTATTTGTATTTCCATGAATAGTAGTTAGGTCTGTATATGTTGTACATTCTTTATAGTGGTGTGTTTCCTTCCTATTCTATTTGTCTTAGTTTGTAGGGTTTTGTCCTATTGCTCTTTGTTGTTCATGGTCATTCCAGTAGGTGGTCTGCTTCACCCTGAGATTCTAGATCCTTTCTATGCCTGCAGGAGGCATACATCCCTAGACAAAGCCACTGTTGGCACCTACAAAATTTTCTCTGGTCTCTGCAAGTGTTCTCCATGTCCTTGGCTTAAAACCCTAGTTCATAAATTCAAAATTTATAGCCATTGGAAGGGTTAAACCCTAGTCTATCTTGGCCCTATTTTAATTGAATGTTACTTTTTCGGTCACTAAAGTCCCAATTACCCATGTGCTAAATTCACTGTGACCACTTTGCATGTTGTGTCATTAGGTTATTTTATTGGGGTCCCTTTTAATTTTTCTATCAAAGCCTAAGTTTCCCATTAATTTTTCCTATGTATCACCCTTTTTAATTGTGTGGCTGTCATTGTTTCGCAAGGCTGTTTGCTATCAAGAGTTCTAACATGCGATTTAGTGACAAGGTGCCATTTGTCCCAGTGAACCCAGTATCTCAGCCTCTTTTAATCTTATGGTGGGCATATGATCTCATGGAATCTTTTGAGCCCATGAGATCATGCGTCACTCATCTGATTAAAGGCTTGATAGTGGGATGATTTGCTAGTTGGTGACGAGGATGTGTTAGTGGGGCCAGTGTCAGAGGAATCTGGAGGGTTGCCAGTAGCATAGGTAGATCAATGGCTCGTGCATGATTTCATGGAATCTTCTGAGCCTATCAGATCATGCACCTACCATCTGATTTAAAGAGCCTATAGGAGGTGTGTCCTTTGTTGCTGACTCATGATGATGTGGTTGTTCCTAATTCGCTAGAGAGGTTAAAGACATGACCGAGTAGTTATGGGTGAATGGTTTGGTGCCAAGTGTCCAGGTGGGCCTAGGTCTTCTTCACTATAGTCACTAAATCGCTAAGGTAACCAAGCTTAATAAAGATGACTCCGCGATCTCATGACTAAGGCAAATGTAAACCAGGATTCCATTTGAGTTAACTTGAGAAACTTGGGAAAGTGAGAGGATCTGATGGTCAGGATATAAAGTGAGCCCAGATTTAAATGTTAACCATTGATATGCTGTCTAGTGCCATAATATAGCCATTTCTCACAAATTCAAATTTTTAAAGAGTTTCCCAGTGACTGAAGGACTAATTTTTAATGCTTGGGCAGCTGGATATGGTTGATTTGATTTCATCGGCTGTTGCAGAGTGGTCCAGGGAGTCTAATGATTGATTGCAGAGAGTTTGTACATTAAAAAGGTGGGTTTGTACTATGCAAGAGCTACTCAAGGCATGTTGCAGGTGGACAATCAGATTGGATAGTTTGGTAAATTCATGATCTTCAGTACACAAATCAGGAAATTTCTCATAAATGAAGATCATTTTAGGATTTATTTGCTCCAAGTTGCTTGGTTTTCCCTCCAATGAATTAAATTCTAATTGAGTCTTATTGGTTTGGTGGTTGAAACATTTACCCTAGTCATCTGTAGCTTGTTGCATCCTGATCTTCGGGATTCCAAGATGACTAGTGGTATATATTGTAGAAATTTTTATTTTTTTTGTTGTTGATGTTATGTTGAAAATCAATGTAGAAGAATGAACAAGGAAAACCTGGATTTTGGGTCTGTTTCCTAGCATTTTGTTATTTTGGTAATGTATTGATTTTGCAAATTTTAATGAGAATACACTTGGATTCCAATCTCATATTTATGTTTGTCTTCTTATTTTGATCTTGGGCTCATATATGTTAATGACACAAAGTGAGTTAGCATATGGTAAACAAAGAGTATTGTGGAATTATCTTTGAGTTCCTAACAAAGTTAGGATTAAAGTCTTTAAGGTGATTTCAGTGAGTTCATGGTTGGGTAAGAATTTGATGATCAGGTTTGGGAATGAGAGGGATAATAAGAAAAGAACTTATTCTAAATTCAAGAGTGTTTGAGTTAGGATTCTAAGTTGATATATGTTATTGAGTGACTCTATGCCCTAGGTTAAGGCACTGATCCATTCTCTGGAAGTAGTCCATCATCATCCACCACACATTTAAATGATAAAATCTTTAAACCAATTTGTAAATGATATAATTGCTTAGTATTTAGTGATTCCTTTCAAGAAGTGAATCAAAGGTACACCCGCCTGAGCACCTAGGCTCAAAGTGTAGGAGGATCCTTGTTGATCCTTGTTAATTGGCCCTTTTCCTTGTAGACTTTGGAGTGGTGATAGAGTCAGTGACATTAATTTGTCAATCATAGTGTAAACCTACAAGTAGAAAGAAAAGATCACCAATAATGTAAACTAATGAAATATGTAAAAGTGGATGAATTTTATGCCTATAATTTTTCTAAAAAATTGAACAAGAATTCACATAGTTTTTTTATTATTTGAAGTCCATTTTTTACTTGCTGAAAAGTGTTGAAAATGAGGGTCTTGTTCCCACCAAAAAAGTATATGCAAATAATCTTTTTTTCCTTTGATTTCAAAATATGTTATAGATGAAATGTATAGCTAGTGAAGAAAATAAGAAAAATTAGTTTTCAATGTCTATTTTCTCCGTTATAACTACTCAAAGTTGAACATATTTGAAATCGATAGTTTTCATCTCCCACCAAATTTCCCCTATCAAATCTACACCATTCAGGAAAAAAATTACACATTCTTGAAGAGAACTCTCTCCTCTAGTGTTAAATATAAAATTTTAATTTTTTGATAAGCATTACTATTTTTTTCTATTTTTGAAGAAGCTTGTTCTCGAATGTTAAAATACCTACTTGACGTATTTTAAAATTATACTATATTAGATCTAATTAAAATACTATAAAAATTATATGATGATAATCTTGAATCTGTACTCTTAAAAAGGGTATTTTTATATTTGTAAAAAAATATCATTAAAAAGAGTAGGAGTTATTGAAACATCACTTTTCTAAAATAATTTTATTTCTTTAGTAATTGGTATAAAACATGTATTTAATAGATATTTCCAAAAGGAAAAGTTGAAGCACTTATCTAACTTAGCTAAAATGAATCTAGCTAGACCATATGCTTGACAAAAAATAATTTTAGTTAGAAATACTCAAATTTAGTTGTGCTTATAAGTTACCCTGAAACGTGACACAGCTTTGTGCTTTTACCCTAATATAACTACAATAAGTATGATCATAGAGATAGTGAGTGAAAGACCAAGATGAACAAACAAGGACCATTTGTGAACTGGAAAAGACCTTATCAGAATCAGAACTAGTGGAATTTCCAATGCTCACATTACCACAACTATGGGAAAATGGTTGTTAAATGTATATTGAAGAAAAAAATGTAATTATGGACCTTGGAGATCTACTAGGATGGTGTGTTTCCATTTCCATAAGATTGAACACATTGCAAGATTTTGGAAGTCAAGAAACTAGGGAAACCAACAGGTGAATAAGGTAAATGATCATAAAGGAAAGAAGATTATGAATTTGGAGGAAAGTAGAAAGTAGATGAGTAAAATATGGGCAAAGATGGATGACATAAAAAAATCAGAAGGATCCACATCTCCATCAGGTGTGAATAATTTATTAGCTAACAAAGCATGTTTTGTCTTAGGGGGATCAATTATTGTCAGATCAATCTTTGACCCCTAAGAAGAATGTGTGGTAAGTTATATCTTCATATTTAGATGCACAATGATTTATTGTAATGTGATTTGAATTTTGGTTGTATTACATGGAGTTTTACCTATTGGTAATTAAGGTCTGAAATGTTAAGATATGCACATTTATGCTCAATATATATAATTGAAAGAAAAATAAGAAAAGAAGTGGAGTAATTCACCCCCTAGAAGGGATTTACAAGTGTAAATAGATAAAAAGTAAAGTAATTTTTTATAGAAGATCATGTAGGAATATCTAGTGCTAGAGGTGATAATGATGAAGAGGTTGAAGTGGTATCTTCAATGACCATTAAAATATCCTATTGATAGTCAAGAAAGGAGTGCAATAGTTAGACAAGAAAATATCACTTCATCAATGAAGTATAAAGGAAAGATTGCTAAGGCTGATATGTCTGAGTTGTCCAAAAGAAAGAAAGCATTTGACCTAGTGAAGGCTGCTAAAATAGGAAGAAGGAGAAAGTACAAAGATAAAAGGATAAAAGTGAAGAAGAATAAATTGAATCAGATGAGGGCCACTAAGAGATGAAAGCCATAGGAAAGGAGTCCAAATTTTGTAGTCCCCCTATGGAAAAGACCATGATATCTGATATGGACCAGGATTCAAGATCAAGAAGAGGTTGATAAGATTGTTAACCAAATAAAGGATAAGTGCATGATGTTGAAGAAGAACCGATATAAGTGGAACAAAACATTATGCATACTGAGGAAGAATGGAAAATTAAAGATGTTAAGATCGCAATTGTTGACATATTTGTTCCTTATGCTCCAGATGAATCAATGGTGGTACTAGCTATGCCATAAATTAATCAAGTAATAAAAATTGATAATTGATGATGCCATTATGAATATACCTATCAGTGAGGAACAATCACAAGTATTGGTAGATTTTTCTACTATGGGAGATTATAAAAAGGGTGAACATCTACATACTAATGTTGTGCAAATTAAAAGTGAAAGGGAAATGCAAGTCCAAGAAAGGGAAGGTATCAATGATGATGATGATGATGATGATGATGGCATTCCTATCATATAAGAGTCTACTGATATCCATTCTTTGAGTTCAAGTGAGATGATAGAGATTTATATTGTCTTGTAATCTAAGGCCAAAAAATAAATAAGATAGATACAAAGGAAAGAATCCCAAGTCATCCAATAAGAAAGAGATGTATTTTCATATCTGATGTTAGAGGTTTATTGTGATGAGTATGCCATAATTATTGCTAAATCTGATAGATTGGTAACTGCTATAGGAGATCAAATGAAAAGACTGGTGGATGTAGCAATGGCTTAAGACAAAAGGACATGAGCATTAAAGGAAAAATTCAGTTTATCAGTAATTTTGAATTAATTCATTGAGCCTTACATGAAGGAGGTAAGATTCTTTTCACTATTTGTGATTTTCAAGTTTTATTGAGTGAAATTTTTATAAAGAGGGAGTAGTATCTCCTATACATTTGAATCATCAGTCAGTGATCAGATAAGAAGTTTAGTCGAAAGGTGATGAAGATAGTTACAGAGATGTAGAATGAGGCATATTGCACCTTTGGAATTGTTGTCAAAGGGTGATGCAAAAATCACAATGAGAAGACTAAGATATAAATAATCTCCTCCACAACTCTTCAATCTTAGGCTTGATTCAATCCAACTCCACCAACCTTGGAATATGATGGATACCAAACAACTTATGAGGTCTTGACACCTTTCATACCCCCCTTCAACACCCAAGGGTTTAGTTCAAGTTCTTCTCAAATAGTGACTTAGGGACACTTTCCCTAAACTAAGCCAAAATGTCAAAATCTTTACCAGTGGCTTTAACCAACCAATTTGAGGGTTTGGACACCTTAATTAGATTATATGGATAGGGAATCACCCAGCCAATTGATTCTACAACCCTCACAACCCTGAAAACACTACTTGACCTATGAATCCTACTAGGTCTCCTCCAAAGGTTTTTCTTGTGCAACTTTCAACTATAGAAGGGATGGGAAAAACTAAGGATGGATTCAAGGACCCTTTTGGATGTTCTTAAGATCCCCAAAGTCATAGAGATTACAAAGGAAGTGATTAAGGATGGGTTAACATAATTGATGCAGGGTTTGGTAATTCTTCTCCTATCTCAAAATGATCCAAATCAACCATCTATTTGGTCCCTCCAATCAGTTTGATTGTCTGCACACAACTTGACATATGGGACTAGCTAAATACATAGGGATATTTAGCCTATGGCTTGATGCTAAAACCACCAAAACACCAAATATTTGTTTGAGACTTTGGAATAATTAAAATGAAATCCCTAACTTTCATTTCCCAAGTGTCCATGAAATTCCACAAGTGAAATTTCAAGTTAGGGCTCCATTTGTGCAACAGGCCTAAATTAGGCTCTTCCCTAGATTGTCTCCACTAATTTTCTTATAACTTCTAAAAATCAAACCCAAATGAGACCAAATAAAATGTTCTCAAAACTAGATTCACCGGGCTATCTAATCATGGAAATATTTTAGTCTTATCAGTCTGTACACATCTATACCATCAATAAATGCTCGAGAAATCTAGTAATTCTTATTCACAATTGCATCAAAACATTAGCATACATTATCTAACTTATTGGAGAGGATTGAACATGTTCAAATACCTTAATTCCATGGATCCATCTGATCCATGGGTGGTTGTGACCATTGGCAACCAAATTTGAACCTCTCAAGCAACTTTTCAAAAAGTTGCTCGAGCAACATTTGACAACTTTGCAACATTTTTGCAACATTTCTAACCCAAATAACTTGGAATGAATTATTATCACCTAGACCTGATCAAATATGAATAAAATGATCCAAATTCATTGGGAGCACAACCAAAACTCCTAAAACACTTAAAACACCTAATCACACCTATCAAATGTAGACTCAAGATCTAGGTGGACTAAGGTATCCCAAGGTTTATATATGTACCTTAGGGATCCTTGACCACACAAGATGGCTTGAAACACATGGAGGATGATATCAAGGATCCATCCCTTTATTAAAAAGGAAAATCATAAGGAACATCCTAGATGTTTCTCAAATGTATCAAATGCATTGGGTGCCTTGCACCATTCTCCTCAAGACAAAATGAACTCAAGTCTCTTGAGTTGGAATTGTATGCAAATTAGATGTCTAATAACTAGAGATGATAAATTAACTATTGAAAGCCAATAAATCAATCTAATGCAACACAATGAAGAATACAAAGTAACTATAAAATGATGAAACTAAATCAATTACCTTTACCTACCATGCAGCTTGTCTCCATTGTCCTCCTAGCCTTGATTTCTTGAAGAGGTTGAGCTCTCAGATTTCCAAATGAAGCCTTCTCCCAAGATGCTACCAAAGTGTGGAGATTTTATGAAATGAGTGTACAATAGCTTATGCAATCTAAAAGGATGGAATGGAAATTAAATGATGATAATATGGATTGATTGCTCTTAGAATGCTTAGATGCTTGGATGCTTGGATGCGTGATTGCTTGATTGCTTGAATGCCTATTAAAAAATACCTATTAGCTCACAAAGGGGAAATGAGGCTCCTTTTATAGAGTTTTGGAGGATCTAGGCCTAGGTGGCACAATCCTATGGTTGAGAATGAAAGGTGGAAGATCCTAGGGCTAGGATTGACTTGGTTGAAAGAGTTGAGAGAAAGGGGGATGTAGTTGGAATGTGAGAGGAAAAATAGGGATGATGTTCCTCTCACATTGACATGGAGGAGAAGAAGGTGGAAGGGAAAGACACATGTCAAGTGTCTCACAAAGACCAAAGAGAGAAAGAGGGAGAGACCTTTTCCTCATGAAGACTCTTTGCACAAGTGTCCTATGAGTCACCTTTGACCCTTAGAGGTGGCTTGAGAAGCCCCTTAGGAATAGGGAATGTCTCTTAACTTGGTTGTTGAGAGGACATGTGGTCATGAGACTAAGTCCTATGAGGCCACATAGCCCTTAAGAATAGGACATGTGTGGGTGAGGATAATTACTAATAAATAATTAATAATTATTATTAATTTTAGTCAAAGTGATGTGTCAGGTGACTAGGTAGGTGAGGTGGACTAGGAAACTTAGTCATATTTAGGTGATTGTGTATTTAATTAAATCACTTTAATAAGACTAATTAGAAGACTTAGGATAGAGGAATAGACTATAGTGAATTTACTAAATAAATTGAATAATTTATTTAACAAATAGAGGAATAATTATTAATTAAATAATAAATATTTAATTAATTTATCAAGTTGATATCAATTAAATAATAAATATTTAATTAATTAATGAAGCCATTTTTAAGTGTATACATTTTTCCCCTCTTTGAAATAATGTATGTGCCACATTGTTTCAAAGAAATTTCAAGTATTTTTCCCCTGCCCCAGATAATTTTTGAAATGACCTAAGCATGCCCCCTCGAGAGATTGATTAACAAAAAAGATGATTGGAAAAAAAAATTTAATTAATTTTTTTGATTTTTTTCATTATTATTTTTTTTTTTGCTTTTTATAATCAATCTCACGAAAGAAATAGGAGAAAAGATCGGTGAAAATGGGGTGAAATGGAATAAAAATGAGAGGGAGGGTCCACACATCAAGCACATAGGGTCCATAGGCTATAAATAGGGCTAAGGGGTCCACAATAAGCTCATTGTGCACATTTGTCATTTGGAGATCAGAGCGCGAGAGAGAGAAGAGAAGAGCTTCTAGGATGTCATTTCCACTGTCAGATCACCTCTTTGAGAGGGTCAGACGCTTCCAGCGACCACCCGATTTAGGTGAACCGGTAGGTGACTCGATCCTGCTTTGTGATTTTATGATGTGATGTATGTTAGAAGATAATTTTAGCATGTTTAGGGTAGATTGAATGATAGAAATAGATTAGAAAAAATTTTGTTCTTGAGCTGGAAATGAATCCGCCATTGCGGCGCATGAATGCGCAACAAATAGGAACGTTTGCATAGAAACTACAAAATTATGCGCATTCATTTAGGGAAATGGCACATACATGTTAGGATCACTGTTTTATGGTGCAAATGTTGTTTAAAAGTGTGCATTGGTTCTTTTGGCGCATTGGTGATGATTTGTTACGCAAATGTGCAATAAAATTGTGCATACATGGTTTGTTGTGCAAATATGAAAAGTTATGGCATGTGCAATTTTATGTGCTTCACATTTGTTGGATGGATAGAATTTGGTCAAATTAGAAAGTCAAATAGGTCAAACTAGATGTTGATAGGCTGATTTGATCTGTCGGCGGTGAAATTTGATCGAGTAGGTCAAGACAGGCAACATTGTAGCATGGTTGCTAGTTAACCAGTCTTGATACTAGATGATTGATAAAATCATCTGTTAAAACACGTGATAGAACATGTTTGTAGTTGATATAATAGGATAGATAGATGTTGTAGATTAGTTTATCAAAATCTAATAGGTTGATTTTATTTGATTTGTATAGGAGGACATTATTGATATTCTGATGTCACGGGAGAGATATCCCATCACACAGAATTTGAGACCAACATTTTCAGAGACAAACAAATTGTTGATTGGTGCATCTAGCCTTTATCATGTTATTTACATGCTCAAGATTAGGGAAAACTAGAGTATGATGATGACATTAGTAGAGAGATGGCACTTGGAGATGAGTACCTTTCATCTTCCGATAGGGGAGATGATAGTTACACTAGAGGATGTATATCGCATCCTTCAGCTTCCTATTATAAGAGATTTAGTACACTATAATCAACACGGTGGAGTGATAGAATGTAGAGCCATCTTTGGAGATGATGACATTGAGGAGGGAGAGATTAGATGGGATGATATGGTGGAGGAGGTGACGGTGGTGATGGTGGAGATAGGGGGAGAGGTGATTGGGCTGGACCATGAATGAGAGGAGGTGGTGTGAGGTAGAGCAGATTGATGTCACCCCCAGCTAGATAGGGATGAAGATAGCCTCTAGCACAGCCATCATAGCTAGCTATAGGAGCTCCCCTATAGGTTCTAATAGCACAGGTATAGATACCAGCTGCCCTAGTATAGGGACCAGTTGTACCAGTACAGGATGAGGCAGATGTATTACTAGCTCAAGGCGGAGTAGTACAGGGTGGACAGATCCCTAGTGATAGATTAGATGAGTAGGATGCTGAGATGCTCGGTGTGGGGGCACAGGATGAGCAGGCTAAGATGGACATTGGGGGACAGGATCCCTATCTACAAAGAGATGGTGTGGATGAGGAGCCAGATATTGATTCACTTCTAGTCCGACTAGCAGTTACATAGGTACAGACAGACTGGGTTCCAGGCCTTGAGAGATAGATAGAGAGGATGGATAGGCATATGGGAGTGTTGAGACATGAGTAGGATGTAGTGCTTGAGAGATTTGGGGAGTCGAAGATGTTACTAGATGAGTTACAGCACATAGAGGAGTTGGGTCCTCATGGAGATAGCATCAGAGCCATGATACATGCCGGGAAGGAGATATCCTACTAGTGAGAGGCGTACAGATAGGCGGTCCCTAGGGATCAGTTGATTGGGAGTTATAGGGAGAGCTCAGTGGCTATTAGGATGGTAGTTCATGACAGAGGGGCACCAGCTGGTGGAGAGGGTGTATCATCATGCCCTTCTAGAGCACCGACAGGTTCAAGAGATCAGGGTGGATCCTCAGCATTAGGTAGTTCAGCAGCACAGGGCCACATTGCATCCCGTAGACAGTGAAAAACAGAGTCTGGAGGTAGTGGCTCATAGATTTTGAGATATCATTGTATACACTTTTTGTACCATTATGTTTCATTGTATCATTATATTTTGACTTGATGGACACAGACATTGGATATATTGTTATTGATTTATATCATTGGACATTTGGACATTTTTGTTGTTTTATGGACTTTATATGATGGATGCTATATGATGGATGCTATATTTATAGTGATGCAGTTCTATCATGATTTTCTTTGATGATTTATATACATGTCCATACTGACATATGCAAGATGTGATGATTTACTTTTAATATGCATAGAATATATGTCTTAGAATGCAAAATGATTGATATCCAATTTGATATTTTTGATGCTTAATGGTTAATAATCATATGATGGTGATATAAATGTATATCTTAAATGAGTTTACTAATGCTATATGATTATCAATGCAATAATTTGATGAACAATGTGGACAATGTATATGGAATGGATACTAAATGAATGATATAACTGATGATTGGAAACACACATAATGGATATAATGTATAATAAATGAAATAATATATAATGTGTATAATGGATAATAAATGATAGTGTAATGCAAATGAATGAATGATATATAATGTAATAAATGATAATGTACCTAAGATGATTGAATATAATAACTGATAACATGATAAAATGAGATGAAATGATTGCTATAATAAATGATTAAATTATATACAAATGAACACTCCTAATGAAGATAACACGTCTCTGAATGATTAAGTGCAAAATGTTAAATGCAAAAAGTCTTAATATTTTTGGTTGTCCAAATGTCCTCAACTTAAATAATAATGTATCTGACACAAGAAGAATAGACTAAGAGAACAGATAACCTAATAAGAAAGGTAACCTATAAACCTCTATAAAAGGAGCACTGATATGTAAGTCATGAACTGTTTAAATGAAATGCAATATGAAATGAATGGATCTCCACAACTTTAGGTAACATCGTGGAACTTCATAATAACTAGAACTTGATTTTCATCATTGAGCTTGTTATGTTGCAAGAAAATGCAAGCATCATGGTATAATTAAATTGAGATGACCTGAGCACTTCTTGCATGGAGTTTAATATTGCAAACTTGACAAGCATCTAGGTATAATGGAACCAAGATGACTTGAGTTTTGTTTGCATAATAGACAAGGAATATTCCCTCCTCCATCGGGGAACAAATATTTGGAGTCGAGGTATGTGCTGACGTATCACCATAAATAGCATATGTAGAGCAACATGATTTGGATGTTGTCAATACTATTAAATGGATGAAGGAACTTATGCGTAGACACCCCAATTATTTGTTCCTTCGATTTCATCAAAAAATATCCCACAAATAGAAATCAAAGAAAATACCATGTCCCATCATGGCTATCCTAATCAATGACATTTTAGAGTTTCAAACTCATGTCAAAGATATCATGGAATAGCATAGGAAACATGATAACAATGAAATCCAAATATGAATGCATAATTTACAACAAATCATTCTAACATGCCTATCATGAATATACATTTCTTTTTGCCAAAAGATAGTGTAAGATATAGCAATCAGTTGAAGTGATGATGTATAGTCAAGATTCGATAGATAAACACTCATGTTTCAAAGGATAGATCATAGATTCTGATTCATCATAAAGATATCATTGTGAAAGAACATTTGATTGCATTTTCTTTGTCTGGTGAAAAATACTCTAGTGTGTCCTCTAAGAGTCATGACTATCATAGATCCACTTCCTGAACTAGGTCGAGGACATGCCCCCAGCTAGGTGATGGACTGACTTATTATGGATGAAGAAAGATGCAACAAGACTAGGATGAAGACCATGACAAATGATCAAGCCATGATTGGATTTTATTATGGGTAGATACAATAGATGGTGTATGAACTGGCCATTTTATTATGATATGTACATGGCGAGTATGGGGACTAACTAGCCATTTTATTGTGGATATATATAATGAATGGACAAACTAGAAGAATCCTAATAGATAAAGGAGCTAACTTGATACACATGGTGCCTGTTTCCAAGTTTTCACCACATGCTTTTATTGCAATTTTCTTTTGAATTTTTTATTTTATTTTTATTTTTAAAATTTTTGTATTTACAAAATATATACATAGCCCTTGTATTGGGATTTCAAGGATAGAACTTCTTGAGATGGATACTGTTAAGAGGTTCATCCAAAGGATCTCCCTCAAGTGTGGATAATTGATAAGCCCCAGATCCATAAACTGTTGTAACTACAAAAGGACCTAACCAATTGGGTTTGAACTTTCCCTTCTGTTCATGATGTAATCGATTCTTTGGATTTTCTCGAAGGACTAAGTCACCCAGCTGAAAGTCTCTGATCTTTACCTTGCTATTATACTAATGAGACTTACGTTGTTGATATACTTTCAAATGATCATAAGCTCTCTGACGGTGTTCATCCAGCAGTTCTAGTTCAGTCAACCACGTAACTCTATAGTCTTCATCAAGAATCAAATCTTTGAGAGTGACACAAAGTGAAGGCAACTCGAGCTCGAGGGGCAGGACAACTTCAGATCCATAGACAAGGGAGTATGGGGTGGCTCTAGTAGGAGTATGGATGGAGGTACAATAAGCCCATAAGGCTGAATTTAGTTGGATATGCCAGTCACGGCCAGTGTCATTGATAGTCTTTTGTAGGATTTTAACAATAGTTTTATTTGACACCTCAACTTGGCCATTTCCTTGGGGATAGTATATGGTAGAATAGTTATGGGTAATATGGAATTTTGATAGTTCATCCATGTCCTAATTTTGAAATTGTTTCCCATGATCAGTAATGAGATACATAGGTATACCATATCTACAAATGATATAATTTAAGATAAACATGGATATTTGTTTCCCTGTGGTGGTTATCAATGGAATGGCCTCAATCCATTTAGTAAAGTATTCTGTTGTAGTGAGAATCCATTTGTGACCGTTGGAAGATGGAGGGTTGATAGCACCCACGAGGTTGAGCCCCCACTGACTGAATGGCAAGGTAGTTGTAAAAGGATGTAACTCTTGCACTGGAGCATGAATAAGGTTTCCATGTATCTGACATTTCTTGCATGCTCTAGCAAAATGAAAGGAATTTGTTTCCATGGTAGGCCAATAATAACCCATATGCATGAGTTTCTTAGCCAAAGAGGGACCACTTGAATGTATCCCACAAATACCCTCATGTACATCTAACAAGGTAGTTTGAGCTTCATCATGCTTGAGACATAATAGGAGAATATCATCAAGACCTCGCCAATAAAGGGTATCAGATATTAGGACATAGTGGGAGGCTTGGTGGAGAAAAGTTCATTTTTGATTACGAGATAAGTCGAAGGGTAGGATGTCATTTTTTAGATAGGAATAAAGGTTTCCATAGATTGGGGAGTCATGTCCAATTAGATAACATATAATACTCATATCAAGATCATCATATGCAAGACAAGTCAGAGATTCCACCAAGAACTCAAAACGGACCTTGGTATCTTCTGTATCAAACAAAGAAGTAATCATTGCCATTGCATCGGCAGCCTTGTTATCATGCTGAGGAATCTGCTCAAAAGTGATGATTGAGAAATATTGTTTGAAGTCATCAACCATACATTTATATGGTAATAACTTATCATCTTTAGTCTGATAATCATCATTAACCTAGTTTATAATCAACTAAGAATCCCCATAGACATTTATTTTAGTTACTTTCCATTGTAAAGCCATCTTTAACCCAATCAGCAAGGCTTCATACTTTGCTACATTGTTGGTGCAAGGAAAGAGCAGCTTGTAAGATTTTAGAATGGTGTATCCTTGTGGTGTGACAAAAAGAATACCAGCTCCTGAACCCTGTTGAGTATATGATCCATCAAAATATAGTTGCCAGGTTTGTGTAGATAAAGCCAAGATGTGTGCATCAGGAAAATTTGTATGTATAGGTTGGTCATCCATTAATGGAGCATCTGCTAGCTGATCTGCTATCACTTGACCTTTGATAGCTTTCCTATCTACATATTCAATATCAAATTCACTAAGTAGCATGACCCACTTAGCCAATCTATCTTTCAATGTTGTTTTGCTTAATAGATACTTTAAAGGATCAATCTTTATGATAAGCTGGATTGAATGTGACAACATTTAATGTCGTCATTTTTGTGATGCAAAAACAACAGCCAGACATGCTATTTCTATAGGGGAATAATTTAGCTCATATCCCACTAGGGTGAGACTAAAATAATAGATGGCTTTTTCTTTTCCTTCATGATCTTGCTAAGCCATTAGAGCACCTAGTGAAATTATCATAGCTGAAATGTATAGCAAGAGTGGCTTGCCTAGAATTGGTGACATCAGAGTTGGAGGATTTGCTATATATTGCTTGATTTTATTGAAAGCTACTTCACACTGATCATCCCATTGGAATAAGATATTTTTATGCAACAAATGTTGAAAGGGATGACTTCGATCTGCTAGTTGAGAAAAAAATCTTCGAATGGATTGGAGACATCCCTGCAAGGATCATAACTAATTAATGTTAGTGGGGGAAGCCATCTCCAATATTGCCTTAACTTTTTTTGGATCCAGTTCAATTCCTTTGGCTGAGACAATGTACCCTAATAGTTCATCAGATGTAACTTTGAATGCACATTTCTTTGAATTGAGTCGAATCTGATACTTTTCCATCTGGGTGAATATTCTATCCAACACTCTCAAATGACCAGCTCTATCTTTGGATTTTGCTAAAATGTCATCAACATAATCTTCCATAATGGTGTGCATCATATCATGAAAGATTGTGGTCATTTCTCTTTGGTAAGTTGCTCTAGCATTTTTGAGGCCAAAAGGCATCACATTCCAGCAGTATGTACCCCATGGACAAGTAAAAGTAGTCTTTTCTTGGTCTTCTGGTGCAATCTTGATTTGGTTATAGCTAGAAAATCCATCCATTAATGATAACATCTCATGCCCAGCTGTCAAGTCAATAATAATGTCAATATTTGGCAGAGGAAAGTCATCTTTCGAACAAGCCTTATTAAGATCTTGAAAATCAATAAAAATCCTAATAGACTTGTCTAGTTTTGAGATGGGGACAATATTTGAAATCCACTCAGCATAATCAATAGCCTGAATGAATCCAACATCTAGGAGCTTCTTCAATTCCACTTTAACCATTAGTGCAATATGGGGATGCATCTTGCAGAGCTTCTGCTTAACTAGTTTTACACCTGGTCTGATAGATAAATGATGCATAATGAGATTTGGATCCAGGCTAGGCATATCAACATAGGACCAAGAAAAGTTGATTTGTCTCTCTTTGAAAAATTTTGCAAAAGCTTCTTTCTCTGATTCTGTCAAGGATGCTGCTACTTTGAGGATGTGCGGAGACTCTTCTGTTCCAATGTTAAGAGGTACTGTTGGTTCTATAAGAATAGCAGATTACTCTTGATACAAATAGTTGGGAAGAGTGTCAATCCTTCCATCATCATGCACCTCAGAGAGGTTTTCACCATTAGATGCATCATTTCTTTTTACTATTTTTGGATCTAATACTGCCATTGAGTGGTTTTCACCATTAGATCTGTTGATTATTTTTATATTTTTATGACTGAAAGGATTGGCACTCTCACCAAAGTAGGCCATGTCATTGAGTTCTATCAAAAATCCTAACTTGTGATCTCCTGGTGGTAAATGATCTCTAATTCCAAGATAGTCAATGATTACATCATCATTATCAAATACATCAAGTTCTAGATGATCAGGAGAATCCCAATCGATAAGTTCAGGATGTACAAGGGGCATTGGATCATTCAGATCAGTTTCAAAGGTAGAGATGGTATTGATGGAAAAGTTGTCAAGGTTTATGATGGTATCAATGAGGTCCATTTCCATACTCTCATCTGATTTGTCTATCGCAAAATAACACTCACTTCCCTCACAATCGACAAGAGTAGTATTACATGGGACCAATCCTAGTGAGTCACTCCTTGAACTCTCTCCCTCATGGTAATCACTACTATAGTGATGGACAACATCAACTCCTATTTCTATAGTACAATTAGATAATGAATCCCATTCATAATCATTTGAGTCATAATCATCATTATCCCCAAGTCTATCAATGATTCTTTGTGCTATCCTTTGTTTCTCAGGATCTACATACATACCATTCTTTCTGAATCACAAGGCAGAAGCTTTAGATATCTCATGAAAAGGTGTGATCTTTGCCTTTCCTTTTGGTTCCTTTGGTCCTTCTTCTTTGTATCCTAATCCTGTAGTGTCTCTTTGATAGTTTGGATTTTGCAAGATCAGTTTGATAACACCTTCTCTTTGTAACCCTATGGGTCCAGCACCTTGGTATCCCATCTTTTGTAGCAAAGTATACCCTTTACCATAGACATCAGGTGATATATATTCATGTTTGATATCTTCTTCATTCTTCTATGACTTAAGCAAATGAGTAGCATTACGCTCAGCTGCCTCTTTGGATATTGTGTCCCCACTTATAAATGTGTCATAAACAAGTGTTGAAGGGGGTTCTAATTGTTGTTTAGTGATCAAAGATCTACCATATGATCTAGGAGATAAAGGTAACTCTATGATGCAAAGAGATTGACCTAAAGTGTATTCTCCCATACTTCTTTCTTTTATATCTATCTTGATCCCATTTGATTTTAAAGTTGATGCTATATTACTAGGATCACTGGGTGTAGTTGTAGAAGATCTAGTACGGTTATAAGGTATCAAAGAGTCAGATGTTTTCATAGAACTACAATAATGGAATGGATTAGTGTCTCCTTTGATAGTGACTTCCTGACCATTATGAGGGAATTTCAAGCATTGATGATAGGTCGATGGTATAGCTTGCATGGAATGAAGCCATGGTCTTCCCATGAGAATGTTATAAGCAAGATCCATGTCTAGGACTTGGCAAGGTACATCTTTGATTATAGGACCTACTCTAATTGGTAAAACAATAGACCCCTTGGATGACCACTCTTCCTCATCATAAGCTTTTATCATGATTTTATTCTTGGGATCAACAATAGTTTTAGAAAATCCCAATGCAAGGACTAGTTTCAATGTACAGATATTTAAGCCAGCTCCTCCATCTATTAGTACTCATTTGATTTTGTGACTCTGGACAAGGACTTCAATATTTAGGGGAGCATTATGAGGTTGGGTAATAGCTAAGTCATCATTCTTAGTGAAGGATAGGTAATGCGGGGTTGTTAAATGGCCCACCATAGCTTGAAATTGATCATGATCTTGATTTGTGGGTACTTGGGTTTCTAAAAGAGATTTTTCAAGGATATCTTTGTGAGATGGGGATAGACACAAAATCTCTAAGATGGATATCTGGGCAAGTGTTTTCTTGAGTTGTTCCAAAAGGTTGTATTGGTTGGAAATATTCATTGTAGACTTTGGGACATAAACAGATTTGTTGTGAGGTGCATTTGGTTTAGACTGGACTCCTTGGAGAGTAACTTTGGATTGAGCACGAGTAGTAACATGGACTGGGTGACTCTCTAATTTTCCTTTGATGGTAATGACATTGGCATAATACTTAGAAGGATGACATTTAGAAATGTTACCAACATATTGATAGGGAGTGGAATTATAATTGGCTTGATTGTCACTCTTAGTATTGGAAGAACCTCCCTTTTCATGCTCAGGAAGTGGATCTTTGAAAGTCATATGTGATTCATTTGAGGTATGTCCATCAACACTAATCTCACCACTTTCAATTAGATCTTGAATTACATTTTTGAGCCTTTTGCAATCATTGGTTTTATGTCCTTTTCCTTTGTGAAATTCACAATAATCATGCTCATCCCACCAAGAAGGCTTCACTCTAGGTTCAAAATCTTTTGTTTCAAGAAGCATAATGAGTTTCTTTGTGATTAACTTCCGTAAGGCTGATTCAAGAGATTCCCCTAAAGGAGTAAAGTTTCTTCGAGGTGACATGAAAGGAAATCTTGGTTTAGATGAATCTTTGTTGGTATTTTGATTTGATGATTGATTGTTGTAAGTACCTTGAGTAGCATCGGCTTGACTTGTGAGATTGAGAAGGGGTTGTGTTGGTTTGACATTACGATTATCAACAATCCCATCATTGACAATGTTTTTGTTTTTATTCCAAAATTTTGATTTGTCATTGTTATAGTTGTTGGGATTGGAATTTGAGGATCCAGCATTGTGCTTGGAATAAAGTTTTATCTCACCTTTTCGGACCATGGCTTCTTCAATCTTAATACCATTTTCTATGAGCTTGTTGAAGTTTGGTGGACATTTCAATTCTAACCTATAACTCATTTCTAGTGTAAGGTTATGCACAAAAATATCCATCTTTTCTTGTTCAGGAATCATTTGTGGATATTTGGAAAACAATTGATGCCATCTTTGCAAAAAAGTAAGGAAGGGTTCTCCATTCTTTTGATGTGCATTGCAAAGATCAAGCATAGTAACTTCATGTTTGATGTTATATGAATAATGAGTCACAAATTTTTCAAGAAGCTCATTGAAAGATTTGATGCCTGGGGGTAATTTGGAGAACCATTCCATGGATTTTCCTCCTAAACTTCATGGAAATAGTCACATAAGATAAGTGTCATTGTGAGCGACTTCAATACAAGAAGCACAAAACTCATGAATGTGGTCTTGTGGATTTGAATTCCCTTTGTATTTGTCAAATTTTTGTACCTCAAAATGAGGAGGGAATGGAATCATTGCTAAGTTCTTATCAAAAGGATAAGGACATATATCATCCAAGGAATAATTCTTTGTTGATGATCCAGTTTGGATGTCACGGATTTGTTGTTGAAGCATCTAGATTTGTTGTAGAACGGGATCCAAAGATAACGTGTTTCCTTGAGATTTTTGGGAAACATTTTTGTGGGAAGCATTATTTTGTGAAGCATGATTTTGGGAAGCATGGTTTTGCTGATCATTTTGAGAAATAGTGTGTTGTTCATGACTATGAGAAGCATTGGATTGCTGATTGGTTTCCTTTGCTCCATGAGTATCTTGAGAACCTTTAGGGATTTCTTGATTATTTTTGTGAGCTGGTTCTCTAAGATGGAAAACATCAAAATCACTTGGTAACTTAGCTCCTTATTGAGAAAGCATGAGGAAATACATCTCTCTATCCAAGACTAAGAGTATTTCCATGACATGATAAAATTGAGGATCTTGTGAAACTTCCCTAAGTTCATCATCGGTGGGTTCGTCATTGGATGTAAAAAGTGAAGTTTTCTTAGGAGCTTATTTTGGCCAAGGGTTTTCTTCATTGCTGGTATTTCCTTCCATCTTGTCTAGGGATTCTAGATTAATAGCTTGTTTGAGTTTTTGAGATCGAGTTTGAACCATAAAATTGAGAAAATTGTTTGTGGGATGAAAGATTTATTATGAGAAGATATGGAAAGTGATTGATAAAAAAGATATTGAAATGTGTTGAAAAATGATAAGACAACTTGATAAACTCTAAGTCAATAGGAGGTATAGATCTCACTATGATATGAAAAAAGAGAAATCAAGAGATAATAACCTAAGTAAGTTTGGTGGTTAAGGATTATATATCCTAATATGGTAAACTCACAAAGATCAAAATCTAATAGATAAGGTAATGCTTCAACACAAAATTGAGAATTTCAAAGATTGGAAGAAAATGATTTGATGATTCTTGATGAAGGAATGATGAAAAGTGATGAGAATGGTGAAACTAAAGATCAGAGGTCTGTGCAACTTGACTATTTTTCCAGAATCTTACTAAGGACAAAAATGGGTATCTAAAAAAGTGATTTTGAAAATTGCAAAGTTTATGGAAATGCTCACTGTTGTAAATGCTCAGCAACAAATGCATAGGACATATTGATAAATGCGCAACAAAATGAAATAGATACGCAACAAGATGTGACAGATGTGAACTGGTAAAATCAAAAGCGCAAACAGTTTGAACAAATGCGCAACAAATTGGATCAAATGTGTAGCAAGATTTGATATATGTGCAGGTTCTAAAATTTTGATCTGAATTGAAAATTTTGGATGTTTCTGATGTTTTCTGGTTTTTGGCAAAATGAAAAATGCATAAACACACACACACAAGATAGAAATTATTTTAATCTAACTATGCTAATATGAATTCACAAACACGCTTACAATCCTATGGTTGGCAAGGACAATATATGTTGAATCCCCACTAGGATAATAAAATCCAGCCATGCAAATTCATAGTAGACAGCCTAGGAACTTGGAGGCATGGGCTCCTCCTTACAGTGCACTCACTTCTCAGGTACATCAAGTTCCAATTTCAATGGGTCATTACTTCCCAAAGAACTGTTATCTCTACTATGAACCGTGAGTAATGTGGGGTGTCTTCACAAGCTTGGGTGACTCCTTGAGCTAGCAAATAGAAGGTTTTTGGCCACTAAACAAAAGATTTTAATAAGGACATCTATTCAGGTGGTTGTGATCAAGTCATTTTCCCAATTAAGGGGGCTCTCCCAATCCTTTCAAAGCAAGGCTTTCACCTCTACTAAGTAGGATTTTAACACACCACTAGGGTACTGGAGGAGATTTTGGTTGCCATAGCAAATTCACACCTATCTAATGTGAGACTAATCACACTAGCATTTTTTATATACCAGTTTGGAAGGGCTTGGCTTTAGCCTGTTACCGGTTGGGTCGTTCCTTGGGGTGAGTACCTCTTTTCCCACCAAAGACCGCCCTCTAAAAATTATAGTAGTTTCTCTTACACCCAAGGTCCATGAATGGTGAGGGGAGAGGATACATTGTTATAATTTTGGGATTAAAAATATGCTATTAAGAAAGACACAACAAAAACTTGAGCTATTCTAAAGAATACACACAAAGAAAAAACATGTCTTATTTTAAGCCCAAATGAGGTTATGGTTTATTCTGCAAACCCCTTGACAACTTGCAATCAAACCATTAGAAAATTTGTTTTTAGCAATGGGGTCTTCAAGATTAGGTCCTGTAAAATAGCCTAAATACCACCAGAATGAATAGACACTTGTTAAAATGTTAGCTAAAAATCTAAACAACTATAAAACTGAAATCTACTGCAGCAAATGAAAAATGTGCAGAACAGTGAACTAAATGTGCAAAAAGTTTTGATAAATTCGTAGCTAATATGGATGCATAGCATGGAAATACCAATGTGTAGTGAGATGATGTGTATGGCCACTATTATGGATGTGCAGTAGAAAGTTACGTATGCACAAAATAGTTTAACTAATGCGCAAGAAGATGACAGAAAGTGAAAATGCAGAAAGAGAAATAGTGACTGTGGCGTCAGAAAATGAATGCACAGCAGAAATGAATGGATGCGCTGGAATCATGGATGAATGTGCTGAAATATCCTGTAGAAAAGTCTGCACATGAAAAACTAAAAATTGAAAGTGAAAAGCCTGGTTGAGCCCTCCTTCTAGCACCAAAAATGTATGCAAATTAGATGTCTAATAACTAGAGATGCTAAATTAACTATTGAAAGCCAATAAATCAATCTAATGCAACACAATGAAGAATACAAAGTAACTATAAAATGATGAAACTAAATCAATTACCTTCACCTACCATGCATCTTGTCTCCATTATCCTCCTAGCCTTGATTTCTTGAAGAGGTTGAGCTCTCAGATTTCCAAATGAAGCCTTCTCCCAAGATGCTACCAAAGTGTGGAGATTTTATGAAATGAGTGCACAATAGCTTATGCAATCTAAAAGGATGGAATGCAAATTAAATGATGATAATATGGATTGATTTCTCTTATAATGCTTGGATGCTTGATTGCTTGATTGCTTGAATGCCTATTAAAAAATACCTATTAGCTCACAAAGGGGAAATGAGGCTCCTTTTATAGAGTTTTGGAGGATCTAGGCCTAGGTGGCACAATCCTACGGTTGAGAATGAAAGGTGGAAGATCCTAGGGCTAGGATTGACTTGGTTGAAGGAGTTGAGAGAAAGGGGGATGTAGTTGGAATGGGAGAGGAAGAATAGGGATGATGTTCCTCTCACATTGACATGGAGGAGAAGAAGGTGGAAGGGAAAGACACATGTCAAGTGTCTCACAAAGACCAAAGAGAGAAAGAGGGAGAGACCTTTTCCTCAAGAAGACTCTTTGTACAAGTGTCCTATGAGTCACCTTTGACCCTTAGAGGTGGCTTGAGAAGCCCCTTATGAATAGGGAATGTCTCTTGACTTGGTTGTTGAGAGGACATGTGATCATGAGACTAATTCCTATGAGGCCACATAGCCCTTAAGAATAGGACATGTGTGGGTGAGGATAATTACTAATAAATAATTAATAATTATTATTTATTTTAGCCAAAGTGATGTGTTAGGTGACTAGGTAGGTGAGGTGGACTACGAAACTTAGTCATATTTAGGTGATTGTGTATTTAATTGAATCACTTTAATAAGACTAATTAGAAGACTTAGGATAGAGGAATAGACTATAGTGAATTTACTAAATAAATTGAATAATTTATTTAACAAATAGAGGAATAATTATTAATTAAACAATAAATATTTAATTAATTTATCAAGTTAATATCAATTAAATAATAAATATTTAATTAATTAATGAAGCTATTTTTAAGTGTATACAGGAATATCTTTGAGTTTGAATCTATCCTTCTGCATATCTTCAAGGGTCATCCTTGTTTATTTACTCACCCTCTTGTCTAGAATGCATTCAATCTTGGGAATGGATGGTGTGGGTAAGTCTTTCATCTCATTATCTTGTTGAGGATCTTGATCACCTACAACACAAACATCACTACCATGACCCTTATATGCATATATGTTAGCAACATTGAAAATAGGAGAGAAGACAATATGGGAAGGCAATTCAATCTTGTAAGAATCATTTCCACATTTCTTTAGGATTTTGAAAGGACCAAGTTTCTTCATCATAAGATTAGTGTACTTCTCCTTAGGTATCATCTCTTTCTTTAGATTAATCATCACCATATATCACACCTTAAATTGAAAATCTCTTCTCTTCTTATTTGCATGTTGTTTGTACTTATCAGAAGTATGTTACAATTGTGTCTTCACCTCTTTATGAATATCCTTCATAACCTCATAAATTCCTTTTTCCAAAGAACTCCCCTCCTCCATATCCTTGACATCTCTAAGTTCTAATACACCCCTAGGGTGAACACCATATACAATTTGAAAAGGAGTCAATCTGGTACTCTTGTTGATAGAGTCATTGTAAGAAAATTCTACTTAGGCCAAAATGGAATCCCAAGTAGCTCCATACTCCTAAGTTAGACACCTCAAAATATTACCAAGGGATCTATTAATGACCTATGTCTGACAATCATACTATGGATGATATGCAGAGGATAGAGACACATTAGTTCTAAGATTTTTCCATAATGTTCTCCAAAAGTTTCTCAAAAACTTAGGATCTCTATCAAATACAATTGACAAGGGTAATCCATGGAGTGTAACAACTTCCTTGAAGAAAAAAATAGCTATGTGGGAGGCATCATGAATGGTTTTCCATAGTATGAAGTGCACTATCTTGGAAAATCTATCCACTACCACAAAAACTTTGTCAAATCTAGTTTTAGGTAGATCTAAGACAAAGTCCATATTTACTAAGTTCCAAGGCTTAGAAGGGATATGAAATGGAGTGTAAAACCCCACATTGGATGTGTGACCCTTGGCTTTCTAACAAACCATACAACTCTCCACATACTTCCTAACATATGTTTGCTACTTGGGCCAGTGGTAGAATCTCCTTACAAGTTCTAGTGTCTTATCAAGACCAAAGTGCCCTGCCAAGATTCCACAATGCTTCTCTTTGATAATATTCTCTCTTATGTATCCTTTAGGCACACAAAGAAAAATGAGCTTGAAAAGTAATCCATCTTGCATAAGAAATTTGGATAAATCAGTGTGATATCTCTCTGTCATGTCTACACAAAGTTGAGAGGCCTCCTAAAATCCTCATCTACCACTAGTAAATTTTAGCTTATTTTTCGATGAGGATTAGTCAAATTTTCATATCAAATGGTTGGCCAAATGACCAAAACTATTGTCAAAATTTTTTCATCGATTATACGACATACAAAACCATCATCACAATTCTGACGTCTGTAGTGGTTGAATTATCGATGAAATCTTCATCGAAGTAATCACCTCATCCTGGAAGAATTATTGATCATACCTTTTATCTATGGACCGAATTTCATCTAAATTGCGATGAGTTAGGGTCGAAACTGTTATCAAGGGTTCAAAATTCTCATCGAAGTGCCAAAGAATGTTTGTCTCTCTTGCGATGATATTTGGTCCAAATAGATGTCGAATACATAGCATTCTTGTCGAAGGAACTATTACTCATACGTTGAAAAAGAGAACAATAATAATTTTTGGATATATATATATATATATATATATATATATATATATATATATATATATATATATATATATATATATATATATATATATATATATATATATATATATATATATATTATCAAATAGGGCTATTTAAAAAAATAATAATGTACATTGCAGAGAGGGCTATTTATCATGTCTAGTCAGGGTTAATGAAAGGTTAAAAATATGGACATTTGACTGAGAAAAGTCATTGAGTATTCCTCCAAACAAGTAATTGGTAGATGACTAATAGTGTTCTAGATTTTCATTTTTTGTGAATTATTTTCTTGAGACAAAGGAGCATAATTATAAATCATTATCATGGGGATAAGTCTATTTAAGGTCTCTTGATTCATGGTAACTCATATATGAAGACATAACACTTATAGTTATTTTCTTTACAAGAAGAAGGAAATTTTGATTCTCATATCACACAATATTCTACTGACGATGCCATCCCAAATTTTCTAGTGTACAATTGGACAATATCTTTGCATTTTGTATTCAAGCATACTTGTATCTGCTTTGTTTTATCTATCAACTATATCAGTTCAAAAATTGCTCTTTGACAACACCAAACCATTTTAACCATTACCAGGCTAGTTAGACTCTCTTTTACCTTTTCTATTAGTACCACTAGTGCTGATGAAGACAAAGTCAATTCTGCTATATAGGTTTTGTCAACTTACAGCTGATTAAGTATTGATGTTAATCTTCTTGTAGTGTTTTTCTTTCCTCCCGTTGTTTCATTTTTGTAGTCACACTTATATACTAGATGTAAGCATATGGGAAACTAGGAGTCTTTTTGGGTAGTGTATGCATTATAGTTAAGTCGAGTGAAACTGTGTAAAGATGAAATACTTTAGGTAAGATAAGTTGAATCTAATACTGAGTAAGATAATTAGACTTTTGTAAATGTCAAGATTATTGGGAGTTGTGACAAATGTCAAGACATAAAACATTTTCAAATGGCCAAACAGTAAATTGACATTTGAGATAAAAATTTCAATATATGTTTACAGACCACCTAAAAAATCCCAAGGCTGGTACTAATTTTCTAAATGTTGTACAATTACAAAATTTCCTCATATTTTTATAAATATATTCAAATAATGAAGAATGATGTAAGGCATGCCTAAACATATCTGAGAGAAAAGTGCCAATCCTTACTCATAAATATTAAAAAATATAATGCTTTGGAAATTCAATAATTAAAACCTTATTTTTGAACAATATTCAGAAATTCAAACTATTAAGAATTACATATGGCACATCCAAACACAACCAAGAGAAAGGTGCCAACACTTATTGCCAAAACTAGGAATAACTCCAAGAGAAACCTCTGGCAACCCAAGTTGTACTTTTGGCATTGAAATAGGAGCATGACAAGACTTCACAAACATAATGAATTGGAAACTTAAGACAGATCATGTAATGCAATGAACCTTTGGAAAAATAAAATAAGAAACTAAGTGTTGATATTAAAAGGGCATAGATACCAGTAACAAAAATTTCCCTCACGTCATTTCTTCTCATTGCCTCATCATACTTTTCCCCGAGTGCACCAAGGATTGCAAAGAAACAAGATAAACAAATCACAAGCATATAGCGATGTTAGAATAGTTACTAAAATGGTCATAAATTATGTTCTTATAGTAAAATAATACTTTGACATAAGAAAAAAACTACACAATATTAAAACATGACATTGTGCTTTAAAAACTAAAAACTAGGTAATAATACGAGACCATTCATTAATTAGATGTTTAAATTTTCATTAGTTGAGAATTGATAGTCACTATCAAAAGGACAAGAAACTCATCCCCTAAGTCAAAGGGATACATTTATGAAACAATTAAGACAATGATTCAAAGACAAAAACACTATTATTGACAAAGAAAGAAAGATCAAAATAGTAGTTTTGTTGCTATAGTGCATGATTGGGCCAAACATTGTTCAATGCAAACAATAAATGAATTAAGGGAAGTGAAGATGGTCACAAAGTAGTGCCATTCATTGTCACAGGGGTATCAATTATAAGGGTCATGACTGTCAAAATGATTGAAGTAAAAATAAATCATTGTTATTAAGTAACAAGAAAGAGCAGCCAAACTGAAAAAATTATTGCTATGAAGACAATTCTCATTGTATAGAAGCAGTGGTGTTCAATGTCTAAAGGACAGTGACATATACAAACAAATCAGTGTTTATAGATGGATCAAAGGCCATAAAAAAAATCAGTCACAATT
Organism: Chamaecyparis obtusa; assembly: GCA_027943335.1. Taxonomy (NCBI): domain Eukaryota; kingdom Viridiplantae; phylum Streptophyta; class Pinopsida; order Cupressales; family Cupressaceae; genus Chamaecyparis; species Chamaecyparis obtusa. Next base: position 479,153 of record BSBK01003547.1, read on the forward strand.
ATCTAGGAACTATGTTAAAGCATTTTCCCAAGAAATGATGAAGGCGTGTTTTCAAGAACAGAGATGGAGTCTTTGTTTTGATAGAGGGGTCACGTTTTAGAGAGGGATGACAAGAACCATAATACAGAGGTATCATTTTATTATTTTGTCATCATGAATAGCATGGTGAGTTTGTAAATGATTGTCATAAAGAGCAAAAAAAGATACCTAATAGGAACACAGTAAAAGTATCATATGGGGCAAATTAGAGGCCATAAGGACATTGCAAAAATAATGGTCAAGTGGGCTTAAAGATAGTGTTGCTATATTGCATTAGCAATACATAATAGTGATTAGTAAAGTGTGCAAAAAACCAATGATAAGAGTGTTGATATGAATAGATGTCATAATAGTAATAAATGTTTATAACAGTGCTTTTAATAATGCTCCAAACATTGAGAATGCAAGATACTTGTAACGATGAACTTCTGATGAAGGGTGCTCCCCTTAATACCACAAACACATAATAGAAACAGAGAAACCACAACAATATGCAAGAATAGAAAATTGGCTTCTTATTATCTCCACAAATGTGGAATTACAAACTTTTAGAATTACAATATGTAAAGCCACATGGGCATTCCCTTACAATATTTTGTAGGACAAAGCCTCGAATCAATACCCAGATCTACTACCCAGAACTATTCTGAACTGCCTAAGACAATAATACAGCCTTCCTTATATAGGCAATTTTCCACCGCCTGGGAAGGTTCCAGAATTTTAGCCAATAAGGCCGACCAAACTTAGAATTATTTTTATTTTACATTTCATTACATCATAGTCGGCTCAAGATAACCGTTGAAACCCGAATAGAAATTTTGAAGAAAATTATTTTTCACCATTTCAGGTGGCCCAACTTCCGAAGACCATAAGTCATCACCAGTTGACCCGATCGGCTATTATAACCCCATTTTAGAAACGCCACGAAGTTCTCTACAGGCTTAACCCGCGCAAGCACTCGTCACCCAAATTTTTGACCTCATCCGGGGCCTCTAAAGCCTTCAAAACTGAGTTCAAAGTTTCTGTACCCTGCTGCCAATACCGAAAATCTTCAATATCTTCCAATATACACTTGATCTAGCAATGAAACTTTACTGGCAGACTTATATGACCAAAATGAACCTCCAAGAAAGAAATCAAATCATTCTGAGCACATACAAAAATTACCAAAAATAGTAACTTTCCATAAATAGCAGCTCTGCACAAAATAACCCTTATTGAATTAAAAAAACATAAATATTTTTGGGTGATGCAAGATTGCTCTTACACCCAGGATGCTCCTACATCAGACACCCGGGGTAATTTGAGAAGTGACCCTGTCACGACTCAGGTGTGTAGAAGAAAACCAAGACAGTTAACCTCCTCCTTTGTTAGCCATGATGAATCTTCAACAGGTCATCCTTTCCACTTGACCAGATATTCTTCATATGTCTTGTTCCTTGTGCTTCTGCCAACATGACTATCCAGTATATCTTCAATCTCCTTAGTGTCTGAACTAGTTGCTGGAATACTCCACTGTGCTGCTGTGATCTCATCTTCAACACCTCCCTCATGATACTCTATCAGATCTAAAATGTTAAACACTGGTGAAATATTTAGCTCAGTAGGCAATTCTACCTCATATGCATTTCCTGAATCATGTTTCTTCAATATCCTGCATGGTCCAAACTTCTTCATTTTCAGCTTGTTATATGTACCAACTGGAAACCGCTCCTTCCGCAAATGAACCATGACTTCATCACCAACCTGAAATTCCTTATACCTCCTTTTCTCATCTTCCTTAGCCTTATACTGTGCGTTCATCTTGGTAATATGCTTCCTCACCTCCCCATGGATGTTCTTCAAGTGTTCTGTAAAATCCTCAGCTTCAGCACTACTTATTTCTCCTTTATCTATCTTCCTCAATTCAGATGCATTTCTTGGACTACTTCTATATACAATCTGGAATGGTGATTTACCAGTGCTCCTGTTGACAGAATTATTGTATGAAAATTCTGCCTGTGGTAAAATCAAATCCCATCCCGTTGGCTTATCTCCAAGCAAACATCTCAGCAAATTTCCTAAACTCCTATTCACCACCTCTGTCTATCCATCAGTCTGTGGATGATGTGATGAACTGAACTTTAAATCTATCTTCAACTTCTTCCACAATGTACGCCAAAAATATCGAACAAACTTAGTGTCCCGATCTGAAACTATGGTCTTTGGCAAACCATGAAGTCTCACTACTTCTCTAAAAAACAATTCTGCTACATGAACAACATCATTAGTCTTCTTGCAGAGAATGAAATGTGCCATCTTTGAAAATCTGTCAACCACTACAAAAATTGAATCATGTCCCCGCTGAGTCCTCGGTAAACCAAGAACAAAGTCCATGCTGATATCCTCCCAAGGCTTCTCTGGTACAGGTAATGGCTGATACAATCCTGTATTCTACTTCACTCCTTTCGCCATCTGACATACTCTGCAACTCTATACAAACTTCTTCACATCTTGCTGCAACTGCGGCCAATAATAATTCTCACTAACCAAACCAACGGTTTTATCACGACCAAAATGTCCAGCCAATCCTCCACTATGCTTCTCCTTGATGAGATTCTCCCGCATAGAACTTCATGGAATGCACAACTGACTCCCTCTGAATAGCATATCATCCTGGATGATGAAATCCAACCATTTCGTCCTGTCTAGAGTAATAGGTTCTGTACAAGCTTTCCAAGCTTCACCAAAATCAGGATCCTCTGGATACAAATTCTTGAGTTCCTTGAACCCAACCACTTCAATCTGCATTTCTGTCAGCAATAGTTGCCTTCTGCTAAGAGCATCTACAACCCTATTAGACTTTCCACTCCTGTGTTTCAAAACAAATGTATAACTCTGCAAAAACTCAACCCATTTCAAATGCCTCTGATTCAACTTTCCTTGACTATTCAAATATTGCAAAGCTTGATGATCTATATACAAAACAAACTCCTTAGGAAGTAGATAATGTCTCCACTTCTTTAATGCCTGAACTATAGCATAAAATTCCTGATCATAAACAGAGTACTTCCTCTTGGCATCATTTAACTTCTCACTGAAATACGTAACAGGTTTACCTTCTTGGCTCATAACAGCTCCTATTGCAGTACCACTAGCATCACAATCTACTTGAAACACCTTATTAAAATCTGGAAGTGCTAAAACAGGTTGTTCTGTAACTTTTTGTTTCAATAATTGAAAACTCTTTTCTGCCCCATTAGTCCACTTAAACTCTTTTCTATCCCCTCTCATTGTTTCAGTCAAGGGTCCACAAATACTGCTAAAATTTTGGATAAAATTTCTATAAAAGCTAGCCAAACCATGAAAAGATCTTACCTCAGTAGCACTCCTTGGAGTAGGCCATTCAAGGATAGCCTGTACCTTCTCTGGGTCCATTTTTAGACCTTCTGCTGAAACTACAAATCCCACATACACTAACTCTTTCTTCACAAAACTACACTTCTTCAAATTAATCAACAATTTCTCTTCTCTCAGCTTCTCAAATACCATACGAATATGCATCATATGCTCCTCCAATGTCTTACTAAAGATCAAAATATCATCTAGGTAAACAATGACAAACTTACCCAGAAATTCTTTCAGAACCTCATTCATGAGCCGCATGAAAGTGCTCGGTGCATTGGTTAGCCCAAAAGGCATGACTAACCACTCATACAGTCCTTCCTTTGTCTTGAAGGCAGTCTTCCATTCATCTCCTTCTCTGATCCGAATCTGATGATATCCACTTTTTAGATCTATCTTTGAAAAATGCACAGCTCCACTCAAACAGTCCATAATATCATCCATTCGTGGCAATGGAAACCTGTACTTGATTGTGATCTTTTTTATTGCCCTAGAATCTGTACACATCCTCCATTCTCCATTCTTCTTTGGTGCTAATACCGCTAGTACAGCACAGGGACTCAGACTCTCACGGATCAATCCTTTCTGTAACAACTCATGTACTTGTCTGTTCAACTCCTCACTTTCTGCAGGTGTCATTCTGTGTGCTGCCTTGTTCGGCAAACTCCTTCCTATGATCAAGTCCATCTGATGGCTGATCTTCTTGACTGGTGGTAATCCATCAGGCACGTTATCGGATACAATATCCTGAAACTCATTCAACAAATCTGCAACTTCTACAGGAACATCTTCTACTTCCTCTTTACCAACTTTTGGAATTAAAGCAAAACATACATGCTCATGCCTCATACCATCTAGGAAATTTCTTCCATCAACAAAAGTTATCCTTGCATTACCACATACCTTTTGTTCAATCTCCTTCAATGGTTTTAGCTTATGTCGCACTCCATCTTTTGTCAGGGAATAGGTATTCGCACGACCATCATGTACAGCACATCTGTTAAACTGCCATGGTCTACCAAACAACATATGACATGCATCCATAGATATGATATCACACAGTACCTCATCTTGGTATCCACCAATCTTGCACTTCACCAGGCATTGTTCATTAACCATGACCTTGTGGTCATCCTATACCCAGGCAATCCGATATGGATGTGGGTGTTTCTGTCTCTTGAGCTTCAACTTTGTCACCATCTCTTCTGACACCAAATTGTCAGTGCTTCCACTATCAATAATCACATCACGGCATTTACCCTCACACTTGCATCTAGTGCGAAACAGGCTCCTTCTTTGTTCAGGTTCATTCTCACCACTCAGCAAGACTCTTCTATTAATTAGTGTTTCTCCTCTTTCAGCATCTTCAAAATTTGATGATCTAGCATCTTCATCGACATGTGCAACTCTGGCCTGGCCTTCATTTCTCCTATCTATTATGCCTTGGCACTGAGGACATTCAAATGCCCTGTGACCTTCTTCTCCATAGTGAAAACATGTTCCACGGAAGCCACCTCTTCCAGATCCTTGTCCTCTTCCTCTTCCTCTTTGATCTCTATTATTCTGATCCTGGAAGCGATTGAAATTATTTCCTCGCTGATTCTGACTGCTATTGGCCTCATCCTTCTTTTTCGGATCTTCATTTCGGCCACCATATGACCGTCCACCGCGACCTCTTCCATTTTGTCTGCTCTCAAACTTCTTGTTTAGCTTTTCCTCTACTTTTAGGGCAAACTGGTATGCCTCTTCAATACTGTTCATTCGAGCTAGATTCAGCTCCTCCTGAATGCTTGGCCTTAACCCATTAAGGTATCGGGCAACTTTCTCCTTATCAGCTTCTGCATGGCCTGTTCTGATGAGAAGTCGATAGAACTCCTCTGTATAATCCTGAATAGATCTTCCTGCTTGCTTCAAACTCTACATTTTCTTCAGTAGGTCAAGCTCATAATCAACAGGAATGAACTATCACTTCAATTTATCCACCATCCAATCCCATCTTGTGATTTTCTCTTTTCCCCTTCTATTTCGCTCCAATTGAATCTCTTGCCACCATATCTTCGCATGACCTTTCAGTCTGGCCTTCAAAAATTTGACCCTATCAGGATCCTCAACATCTTCATACTCAAAATATTCTTCACATTCATTGATCCAGTCGATCAATTCTTCTGGGTTAAGATTTCTAGAAAATGTAGGAACCTCAATCTTAGGTCTTTTCCCAATCTTGGAAATCGCCCAAAAAAGTCTTTCTTCCTCCTGGTTCACAATTTCAACTTCTCCTTTTTGATATTCTTCTTCGGCTTCATCCTCTCTTTCGTCTCTGACATTAAGATTCATTCCTCTGCGAATCTCTTCTTGCAATGCTCGTACTTGTCTCTGCAGCTCTCTAACCTCAGGTGTCACAGCACCAGCTCTTCCGCCACGTTCTTTTCGTGGAGGCATTTTCGCGATGCGTGCTGAAACCCTAACCACGGTCCTAGTGCAAACTACCTCACAGTCGGCGATCTGTTTACACACTCAAGAAAACCTGGCTCTGATACCACTTGATGAAGGGTGCTCCCCTTAATACCACAAACACATAACAGAAACAGAGAAACCACAACAATATGCAAGAATAGAAATTTGGCTTCTTATTATCTCCACAAATGTGGAATTACAAACTTTTAGAATTACAATATGCAAAGCCACATGGGCATTCCCTTACAATATTCTGTAGGACAAAGCCTCGAATCAATACCTAGATCTACTACCCAAAACTATTCTGAACTCCCTAAGACAATAATACAGCCTTCCTTATATAGGCAATTTTCCACCGCCTGGGAAGGTTCCAGAATTTTAGCCAATAAGGCCGACCAAACTTAGAATTATTTTTATTTTACATTTCATTACATCATAGTCGGCTCAAGATAACCGTTGAAACCCGAACAGAAATTTTGAAGAAAATTATTTTTTGCCATTTCAGGTGGCCCAACTTCCGAAGACCATAAGTCATCACCAGTTGACCCGATCGGCTATTATAACCCCATTTCGAAAATGCCACGAAGCACTCTACAGGTTTGACCCGAGCAAGCGCCCGTCACCCAAATTTTTGACCTCATCCGAGGCCTCTAAAGCCTTCAAAACTGAGTTCAAAGTTTTTGTACCCTGCTGCCAATACCGAAAATCTTCAATATCTTCCAATATACACTTGATCTGGCAATGAAACTTTACTGGCAGACTTATATGACCAAAATGAACCTCCAAGAAAGAAATCAGATCATTCTGAGCACATACAAAAATTACCAAAAATAGTAACTTTCCATAAATAGCAGCTCTGCACAAAATAACCCTTATTGAATAAAAAAAACATAAATATTTTTGGGTGATGCAAGATTGCTCTTACACCCAGGATGCTCCTGCATCAACTTCATTTTGACTTGCTAATTGGTTGTCACTATTAACTCTAAGCTTATCTTTAAAGTTTGAGCTTCACTTGGTTTCGAGAATAGTTTAATATTATCTACTTAACAAGGCCAACCACGTAAAGGTGGAAGCTCATTTGGACCCTCCCGCCCCCCCTAACATCACTCTAAATTCCCCATTAACATCTAATAACATTCATTCATTCATTCATTCATCCATTTTTGAAATATAACATTCAATCATTATAATCACATGATAACATTCATTAACACATAACATTCATGAATAATTCATTAACACATAAAATTCATTAACACACAACATTCATGAATAATTCATTAAAACATAAAATTCATCAACATTACTAGTACAAAATTACATCCATTAAGACAACGTTCTTTCATTAGCAAAAAATGTTAATTATAATCATTTCTTTTTGGGTTTCTTGTTGTTGTTTTTTATGTAATTTCTAAGAGGAAGATCAATGTCCTCATCATTCCCCTCTACTGATTATAATTCCAACACATGTCTCCTCCTCATCTATTCAGGAACAGGAGGCCGCTGTGCCAAATGGGGGTCCGCTGCAATAACAAGTACATCATGAGTTAAATTCACACCATTTATATTAGTGAATTACAAGTATTTAATTAAGTAAAAGAACTATAAATCAAAAAATTAATTTAAAAGAACAAAACATAGATTTTCTTTACCTGAATGTGCCACATGATCTACATGGTGATCACTCTAAACATCCTCTGACAATCGTTCAGCATGACATTTTGTATCCTCTAAAATATACACAAAAAAGGTTACAAAAAGTTCAATTTAAGATGTTAAATTATATTAATAATTACATAATTAATTTTAAATAGCAAATGAACACCTCCATCGACACTATGATGCACATCAGGGGCTTCATCACGCAGCATAGGATCTGTGTTACGATTAAGAGGTTGCATTGCAATGTCATGCACATTATTATCAAATAGATTTTTATTTTATTTTTTTTGATAGGTAATAGGCTGACGCCAAGATCAACATGGGGCTCAAGAAGACTTGAACCCAAGACCTCCCAAATGAGAGGCTCACAACTTACCGTTGCGTTGTGAGGTGTTCAATATCAAATAGATTGTTTTTCAAGTATTCAATTTCTAATATATTTTTTGGCATATTTACCTATTCACATTATGCAGGAGACTCTTGGGTTGGGCCAGTGGAAGCTTGGCATAGGTGTTCAGCTACAGCTTGATAGCCTTCCTTGAAGGCAATTTTTTTTGTGTTCTGTCATGGCCTCTAAATTAAATTCAGAGCCCTGCATTTTTTGATTAAACAAAATCATTTGCATTTTATAAATAATTTTTCTCTGCAATTCATTTACTACTACTTACAATTCATGCTTTAATTTTGGAATATCCACCAGAGCCAAGTCTGTGTTGTCCAATCTTTTGCAGCCTGGCCTTTGTTTCCTTTGATGTGTCCTGCAACCTACAAAAAGTTTGAAATATGTTAGATGATATAGATATAAAGATCACTAATTAGAGCATTATTACATTTTACTAGTAGTTAATACTATTGCATACCCTCATCTCTCATTTACTGGTGTAATTTCTCTTTGAGCATCCCCTTTATCCTTTGCATCCAAAATGAACTCATTCCAATCCCTCACTAGAATAAAGGGAGGACGCCCGTACTTTGGGTTCTAGACGAGACTCCTTCTATATGAGTCCCTCACAGTCTTAAGATGTTTGGAAGCTTTTTCTAAAATTCTCCTCTCCTAAAAAATATTACTACCAAACTCATGCTCTAAATCTTTAATGAGTTGATCTTTTAATTTTTTGTCTTGCAAGTTCCACCTTTTAAGAAAAAACACAAAATTGTTAGATAGAAAAATTAACTAAAGTTGTGTACCTTGAATATAGTAAAAGAAAAGGCCTGAATGAAAGGAAAAATATTGTACCAATTAATGATATGAAAAAAAATAGTGGGATAGGGTTAGTTCACTTATGATGTTCCACCTTGTGCATATGGTGGGCCCGAATATCTTCAGTGTGAGGTCATAAAGTGTCTTATAAAATGAATTGTTTCCTACAAAAAATGTCATGGGATAATCAATCCAAAACTTTTTATGAATAGGTAAATGCATATTACAATATAAAAAATAATAATTTTAAAGTACCTGGAAGCTTAGGACATTTTAAAGGCATCAATTAATTCTCATCAATCAACAATGATGTCTGCATAACTCCCATGCTAGAAACATGGGTAGATCCTGTTAATATGATTTAGAACAATAGAGAGGGGGGGTGAATCAGTTGTTCTTAGGTCTTGATGTATAAAATAAATTCAAAAAAATTTCTTTAAATCAGATCAAGCAACTAAAACAAACTCGATCATCACTGATTCAATAATAGAAACATATAACTCAATAGTCCACTACCTAGCTATATCTAACTTGTAAAACATAGAAATATTCAAACCAAAACATTCACACAAGTATTGACACCAGGATTTATAGTGGAAACCCAATATGGGAAAAACCACTTTGTAACATGCTACTATTATTTTCACTCTTCTGAAGTGAGCTCAGTTAAAAGTCAAGCCTGTCAAAGCTTACAATACACACTGTCAAGTGTGACCCGGTTAAAGGATTTCAATCACCCTGTTAAAAGTGAGCCTAGTCAAAGGACTTACATACACTCCATTAGAATGCAACCTTGTTCAAAGGATTTAACATATGACTGTTAGGTCAACCTCTATTAAAAGGATTTTGACTATTACAATGGTTAGAAAGTAGTAGTAGTGTTGATCTGAAAACATACAACTCACTTTCCAAATATCAGATCCAATTCCATACACAAATGCTAGTTTACTAACTTTGAAACTTTTCCATCTCCACTTCTAATTTGCTTGAAACTTTCCTTCAAGTAATCACCACACTTTTCCTTCAGCCTTTTCTCTTATATAGTCAATAAACATTTACTGTTCTTCTAGCATCTACTTCACCCATGCATTCACATACCTAATGCTTTGGTTCCCTTAATACTTTCCTCTATTAGGTTAACTTTTCTTTTGCCACTTAATCTCCTTCATAGATCTTAGGGTTAGGTCAAATTCATTGAATCTACCCACTTCATGTTCTTTGTCTCCTCTTCTAGAATCATCTCAAATCTCATAAAGATTTACAATAAAAAAATTTACAAAGCATTAAATGCTTCCATACAATCAATAAATAAAGTCAACACATTTTACATAATCCAAGAATTCAACAATGTCGGCTCCAAATCTGAATTCTTCAAATATAAAATTGTTGATGCTAGGTCAATACTGTGATCAACTACTCAGTCTTCATGTAAAATGCTTAATCACTACTAAAACTATTTCCTCGGCAATTTATTGATACTCGGTCGACACTAGATTTTTGCTCGGCATCCACTAACTTGGTCGACTCTATCATAACTCGGCTTAAACATGATTTCTTCATTTTTTCTTGGTTAAGCCTACCAGTTTAGTCTTCAATCTTACTAAGATAAACAATACATTGTCTCATCATTGTGCAACATAATCAAGTACACTTTGTAGTATCAAGATAACTCAACCTTTCTTTAGGTGCTATTGTTACCAACCTTTCTTTCCCTTCTCACCATAGATATAGTACTTTCCTAAGTAGTAACAATCTTACCAGTTAAGGTTTGACATCAATGACAATACAACAATTGTTTCAATTGCAGTTTCCAACAATCTCCCTCTTTGGCATTGATGGCAACACCATATGATATCACCTGAATAACACATGGATTACCAACCAATCCAAAAACTTATCTATCCATCAGAGAAAATTTATAATATCCTTAGCTTCATTCTGATTCAAAATCAATAAATCTCACTTCTGTGACTATCAGAAGTATCTAGATCTCCCACTATCCTGATCTTTCATTTCAGTTCAATCTCCCTTACTTTTAGTGTCATGTTTTTTAGTATCATTTCATTTCAATCTCCCTCTTTGAAAAAAATGCCAAAGCAGCAACTAAAACTTACATCCAACAGATGTAGATATATCTGTCTAGCACAGTGTTTCTCCCTCTTTCATCTTGCTTTTGACTAATTTGTTATCTTCATTTCTTCTTCATAGCTCTAGGACAGTCCTGAAGTGTGGCTATCTTCTACATCAATGTGTCAAATGTTCTATTGTAGCATATTTGATGTAGTGCTCCTAGCTTGACTAGGCAGCCTTAGTTAGGGAAAGGACCCCTAATTGACTTCTTAGGTACTCATGAGCTTCTTTAGGTAAAGCTTTAGTGAATATGTCTGCCAATTGTTCTTTTGTATTCACATATTCCATTCAGACTTCCTTGTCTTGTACCAATTCCCTCAAATAGTGATACTTGATTGCTATATGTTTAGTCTTAGTGTGCATTACTGGTTTCTTAGAGATATTGATGGCACTTGTGTTGTCACAGAAAATAAGAACAAGCTCAGTGATTTCTTCTTTCATGCCTATCAACAACTATTTTATCCATATCAAATTTGAACAGTTTATTGCAGCAGCAACATACTCGGCTTCAATAGTAGATTGGGAAATGCAATTTTGTTTCTTGCTTGTCCAGGAGACTAATCTCTTTCCAAGAAAGAAAGCTCCACCACTAGTGCTCTTTCTATCATCTACATTTCCTGCCCAATCAGCATCAGTATATACTCTAAGTTCAAATTTGTCATTCTTCTTGTAGTATAACCCATAGTCAGCAGTTCCTTTCAAGTATCTCATGATTCTTTTCACCACCATCATGTGTGTTTCTTTAGGATTGGCAGAGAATCTTGCCATAATCCCAATAGCTAATGCAATATTAGGTCTACTATGTACAACATACTACAATTTTCCAATCATGGATCTGTACAAAGTCTGGTTAACTTCTGCAACATCATCATTCTTAGATAACTTTTGTCCAGTAACCATAGGAGTTCCCACTAGTCTAGCATCTTCCATTCCAAAAGTTTTTAGTATTTCATTAACATACTTAGACTATGTAATGAAAATACCTTTCTTCATCTGATATACTTATAAACCAACAAAGAATTTGATCTCACCAAACATACTCATCTCAAATTCAATTTGCATTTCATGTGAAAAAAATTTACACAATGCATCTTGTCCACCAAAAATAATGTCATCAACAAACATTTTGGCCAACAAAATACATCTACCTTCTTCATCTTTCATATACAGATTGCTTGTGTCATTTGTCCTGGAAAATCTAATCTGTATCAGATAATTATGCAACTACTCATACCATGCTTTGGGAGCTTGTTTTAATCTGTATAAAGCTTTATTCAGTTTGCATAACATGTGTCTTCTGTTTGGATCAATAAAACCTTCTGGTTGTTCTATGTAAACTTCTTCTTCCAATATACCATTTAAAAATGCAGACTTGACATCCATTTGATATACCTTGAAATCTTTATAAACAACATATGCAAGCAGAGTTCTGACTCCTTCCAATCTAGCTACAGGGGCAAATGTCTCCCCATAATCAATTCCTTCTTCTTGTGCGTAGCCTTTGCATACCAGCCTAGCTTTGTTCCTAGTGATTTCACCTTTTTCATTCAACTTGTTTTGAAATACCCACTTTGTTCCTATAACATTCTTATGTACAAGTCTCGGCACCAGAGTCCAAGTTTCATTTTTCTCAATCTGGTCAATCTCTTCATTCATTTCTTATATCTAGTCTTCATTTTCTAATGCCTCTTTAGTTGTCTTAGGTTCAAATTCACATAGTAAGCATGTTGGATCATTTGTCTTGCTTCTGTTCTGAATTCCATTGTCTTTATCTCCAATTATCTATTCAGGCTTGTGATGTCTTCTTACATATTTTGCCAAAATAGGTTCAACATTTTTCTCTTCTATTTCATCAGGCTCCCCAACAAGATTGTTAGATTCAGCTTCTAAATGCTCAGCAACCTCTTCCTGATCCTCGACAACATTATCTTGTAGCTCGGCATGTTCTTGTTCTCTCTCGGCACTATTTTCCTGATGCTCGGCATCATCTGTCTGTCACTTGGCATTGCTTGCCTGAGACTCAGCATTAGGTGCAGGTCTATTACCTACCTCTTCTATTTCCTCAATGTACACAAAAGATCTATAATCTTCTGGTTCTCTTTTTCTATCAGCCTCATTTCTTTCTGCATACTCATCAATTTTTACATTCACACTTTCCACAATTTTGTTAGTGTTAGAGTTCAGACACTTATAAGCTTTACTTTTTGTGGAGTAGCCTAGGAATATGCCTTCATCACTTTTAGCATCAAACTTTCCATTCCTATTATCTTTCAATATGTAACACTTTCTTCCAAAGATTCTAAAGTATTTAACACTCGGTGCATGCCCATACCATAATTCATAGGGTGTCAGATTTGTCCCTTTCTTGATCTGTACTCGGTTAAGAGTGTAAATAGCTATACTTATAGCTTCTTTCCAGTATTTATGTGCCACATTTTTTTCAATCAATAGTGTCCTAGCACAATCCAAAATAGATCTATTTCTTCTTTCTACTATACCATTATGTGGAGGTGTCCTAGGTGCAGACATCTGTCTTTTGATTCTTCTATCATTGCAAAATAGATTAAATTCATTTGATGTAAATTCTCCACCATGGTCAGATCTAAGACATTTCAGGTTCCTACCTATCTCCTTCTCAACCTTTGCCAAATACCACTTGAAAAATTGAAAAGCATCAGATTTTTCCTTTAGAAACATTACATGCATCATCCTGGTATGATCATCAACAAACAAGATAAAGTATCTAGTACCACAGTAACTTTGTGCACCCATAGGTCTACAAAGGTCAGTATGAACTAAATCTAAAATGTGTTTAGAAGTAAAGGATTTTCTCTTGAAACTTGACTTAGTCATTTTTCCTAACTGACATTCTTTGTGCATTACATTCTCAGGTTTCTTCAATCTAGGTAGGCCTCTTACTTTCTTCTTCTTACTTATCTCTACCAAATTGTCAAAGTTAACATGACATAGCCTCTTATGCTATAACCAAATGCCATCAAGTTGTGCAAACATACATATTTCTTTAGATAGGTCAAGATATAACAAATTACCTCTAGTCTGCTTGCCACTTCCAATCAGTTCACCAGTAGCATCAAATATCTTAGCTTTCTTGTGATGAAATTCCACTTGATAACTAGTTCTATTGAGCCGAGAAAAACTTAACAAATTATAATTCAATCCTTCAACCCAGTAAGCATTTTCACAAGAGATCTTATCAATCCATTTAATCAATCATTTTCCTCTAACAGGATATGGTGCATCATTACCAAATGTTACACTTTTACCTTTATAATGATGTAGGGTCTCAAACTTACTTTTGTCACCAATCATGTGATGTGAACGACCACTGTCAATAATCCATTTATCATTCTTGTTCACATAGGAAATCAATGTAGTTTTCTCATCCTCATCAGATTCATCTTTCATTGCAACATAGACTACCTCAATTTCAAAATCATCACCATCAATGTCAGTCTCTTCTTCGGCAATGTAATATGATTTCTTACCTTTTCCTTTGTAGACTTTTTACCTTCAGTAGCCTTTGTCATCTCTTCTATCTTTGTGTTTTCTATTTCTTTCTTCATCTTTATCCTTCCTATCAGGACATCTAGTAGCTATATGACCGACCTTGTTACATGAAAAACATATAATAGGGAGTTTACCTTTGTATTTTCCTTTTCCTCTTCTCAGTCTTCTAGCCATAAGAGCTTCTAGATCTTCAAGATCTTCATCAGAAGTGTCACTGTCATCTTCACTTTCACTTTTTCTTTCACTGATGCATCTTTCTTTTTCCTTCTTCGGCTTATTCAGAACTAACTATGACTTAAAAGTAGATTCAACATTTCCAATACTACCAATAGTGAAATTATCATAGTTAGACAGTTCAAAAGTAGTCAGCTTGTCAATCAAACCTTCCAAAGTAAGTACATTTGTAGAGTTACATCTAGATTCCTAAATAGCTGAGATCTTAATTGCATATATAGGACGTAGAGTTCTTAGCACTTTTCCAATTATGGTCTCATCATCAGTAGTTCCATTTGCTCCTCTAATAGCATTCACAACTTCTTTTATTCTACCACAATATTGTGCAATGTTTTCATCTTCATTCATTCTCATTTCATCAAACTTACCTCTGAGACTCTTAGCTTTAGCTTTTAGGACATATAGATCACCACCGTAGATCTTTGCAAGAGTGTCCCACATATCTTTAGTAGTTGTGCAGTCCTTAATGTCCTCAAATTATGGATAGCTTAGGGCAGATGCAATTTCCAGCATTGCCTGATTGTGTTCTTTGTTGGCTCTCATTTCCTTGGTAGTCAAAGTTGCGATAGGTGTGACATAGTCATGCTCAATGCAGTACTTTGCAAAATCACCAATACCAGCCAGATCCAGCTTCATCAAGCTTTGCCATGCAGGGAAGTTATCCTTATTTAGCTTCAGTACCTCCTTCTTATACATCTTGATCATTTGCTTCAAGTCCCTTTAAACTTGCTTTTTGTAAACACCAATAAGCAACATAGCTCTGATACCAATTGTTAATATGATTTAGAAAAATAGAGAGGGGGGGTGAATCAGTTGTTCTCAAGTCCTAATGTATAAAACAACTTCAAAAACTTTTCTTTAAATCAAATCAAGCAACCAAAACAAACTCGGTCATCACTGATTCAATAATAGAAACATATAACTCAGCAGTCCACTACCCAGCTGTATCTAACTTGTAAAACACAGAAATGTTCAAACCAAAACATTCACACAACTATTGACACCAGGATTTATAGTGGAAACCCAATATGGGAAAAACCACTTTGTAACATGCTACTATTATTTTCACTCTTCTGAAGTGAGCTCGGTTAAAATCCAACCCTGTCAAAGGTTACAATACACACTATCAAGTGTGACCCGGTTAAAGGATTTCAATCACCCTGTTAAAAGTGAGCCTGGTTAAAGGACTTACATACACTCCATTAGAATGAAACCTTGTTCAAAGGATTTAACATATGACTGTTAGGTCAACCTCTGTTAAAAGGATTTTGACTATTACAATGGTTAAAAAGTAGTAGTAGTATTGATCTAAAAACATACAACTCACTTTGCAAATATCAAATCCAATTCTGTACATAAATGTTGGTTTACTGACTTTGAAACTTTTCCATCTCCACTTATGATCTACTCAAAACTTTCCTTCAAGCAATCACCATACTTTTCCTTCAGCCTTTTTGCTTATACAGTCAATAAAACTTTACTGTTCTTCTAGCATCTACTTCACCCATGCATTCACATACCTAATGCTTCGGTTCCCTTAATACTTTCCTCTGTTAGGTTAACTTTTCTATTGTCGCTTAATCTCCTTCATAGATCTTAGGGTTAGGTCAAATTCATTGAATCTACCCACTTCATGTTCTTCACCTCCTCTTTTAGAATCATCTCAAATCTCATAAAGATTTACAATAAAACATTTTACAAAGCATTAAATGCTTCCATACAATCAATAAATAAAGTCAACACATTTTACATAATCCAAGAATTCAACAATGTTGGCTCCAAATCTGAATTCTTCAAATATAAAATTGCTGATGCTCGGTCAATACTGTGATCAACTACTCATTCTTCATGTAAAATGCTCGGTCACTACTAAAACTATTTCCTTGACAATTTATTGATACTCGGTCGACACTAGATTTTTTCTCGACATCCACTAACTCGGTCGACTCTATCATAACTCGGCTTAAACATGATTTCTTCATTTTTGCTCAGTTAAGCCTACCAGTTTAGTCTTCAATCTTACTAAGATAAACAATACATTGTCTCATCATTGTGCAACATAATCAAGTACACTTTGTAGTGTCAAGATAACTCAACCTTTTCTTAGGTGCTATTGTTACCAATCTTTCTTTCCCTTCTCACCATAGATATAGTACTTTCCTAAGTAGCAATAATCTTACCAATTAAGGTTTGACATCAATGACAATACAACAATTGTTTCAATTGCAGTTTCCAACAGATCTAGGAAATGATGGTGAATTATCACCAATACATGTACTCTAATCTATATCTGGCATAGCAGATGGTGCTTGTGTATCTCCTACTCCACAAAATTAATCCACTATGAGATGCACCCAAGATTAAAGTACAAATTATCAAATCATAATTAACAGAAAACCAAATATAGAAAAACAAGGATTTACCAGGCATAGACCGTGAAGGCGTTGATGTTTGCATGCCCCTTATTGCTAGCATTGCACTCAAAAATCTTGAATGGACGTTTGTCGACCTCCTAGGAGGAGTCGCCTACACTTGATGACCTGAACAATACATTGTTAGCAAAGACATTCTGAAATAATAAAAGTAAGAGTTAACTTAAGAAGTTTTTGAATGTTCCAAAGAAAAAATTCCTTGTAAATTTTCAACTAAAGGATTATTTTACCTGAGGCGGCCAGAGCTCTACTAGCACCGACCTCACCACGTTGTCCTTCACAAGGTACTTGATTTTGCAAAAGATCCTATAACAAGAACACATGCATATTTTACTTCACAGCATAAAAGAGTATAAAATATAAACCTTTATTGAACTTTTGTTATAACTAAAGATTCATTACTGCTTACTTCATAATGATGTGCTTGTGCCATCAATTGATTTTGCCTCTTCAGCATCTCCTCGGTTGGATTTACTTCATCCAAAATGCTAATAATTTCTAAATTGATTTTTTTAAGTTTTTTCCTCAACATAATTGTTATATTAAGCATTTCTACGATATCATCATCAGAAGGGGTAGCTATTGCCTCTGTTGTTGCAGGTGCTTTCCCCTATCCTAAACATCAAATTGTGATGGGAATATCAATAAAACTATCTTAAAAACTCTAAAACCCTAAATAAAATAACATAATAATATAACAATTTTCAACTATCTAATTTGTACAATTTCAATAAGGTTTACTGTTTCTGAAGAATGGGTGGGAGGATCAGCATCCTCATGGCCTCTATCATGTGGGGGATCCATATCATCCTATGACAAAGATTAAATATAAAAACTTCAGTGAATTGAAAGCAATAGACTTAGCAAAAAAAACTTATTAATAAAATGGTATATAGTACTTACCACCCTCATGATAGTAACTTTGTTTGTATCTATGCGATTTAAATGGTAATCTATTAGTAGTTCTTCCCCTGCACTTATTGATTTTATCACACATACAAAAACTTGATTCCCCTCACATGCCTCAAATATGAAATTAGGTTGTTTATTAGTTGAGTAAGGTCATGTACTATTTATAAAACCCGCAATATTACCTCTTGCTTTTGGTCTCCCATCAATGTACATAGAAAATCTTTTACTTTGATCATTTTCTTTCCATTGCATATAATTTGCTGATAGTGCATACCTACACATACTTTTTTTATATTGAACAATATGCATCTAATCATTGTAATTGTGACACAGACCGACATACTTGAACAATTCAACAACTTTGTTGTAACATACCTTTATCCCATCCATGGAAAATAGGCCCAAACCATGTAATGAGGATGGAGCTATGTGATATATCCTCTCATTAACACAAAAATTAGTGTTAATTGGAGGTAGCTCATTGGGTACCCATTCTTTCTCAATATGTGTGTACCGAAAGGGCACCTTGATGTCGCCTTTGGTCTCATCATCATAAGAACATGACCCCCCTTTGGTAAGGAAAAATTGCATGCGTTTATCTAATTTTTTCTAATCTTTTGACCTCTAGTTGATCTCTCCATTTTAGTCATACTACATGTAGAGCTTTCATCTACCATTCCCTCATTTCCCTCATTCAATGTAGATAGATCTGACAAGTACCTATTTGGTGGGTCCTGCAATCCATCAAATGATATATTGTCACATCCCCGCTTCAAATAGAATTTTGATAATAATTAAATAATATATATACAATAATCAAGTTGTGACCCATACGTATGGTTCTTCTTTGTCTATACATGGGAGACATAAAATGTACTAAGTTGAAAGTGATTCTATAATTATATGTCTATACGGTTCTTCTTTATCTATATATACATTATATGAATATATAATATGTCTATTTATAACATACGTGCTCAGTGATAAACAAGAAGAATATAAGAAAATTATATCTATTTATTGACTTATACCTACTGATCCATATCACTATGCACAATCCTTGCCAAAGGGGTTAAATTTCCTGCATATGTTAATCATTTATCTTAAGTTAGCTAAAAATTACATGATACGTATGCTAAAAATAACTTAGAAGACAACATGAACAATATGAAACATCATACCCATGAACAAGTTTACCTTATATATGGAATGCAAGATCATCAATAGAAGGGGTGATGATGTCTGTAGTCAATTGCCTATTTGCAAAAAGGGTGACAATCAAACACAATATATACATGTATCAGCAATAATTAATTGAGCATCGTAAGTGTCAGTTGTCTTTTCTTTCTACTTGTAGGTTTACACTATGATTGACAAACTAATGTCACTGATTCTATCACCACACCAAACTCTACAAGGAAAAGGGCCAATTAACAAGGATCAACAAGGATCCTCCTACACTTCGAGCCTAGATGCTCAAGCGGGTGTACCTTTGATTCACTTCTTGAAAGGAATCACTAAATATTATACAACTATACCCTTCACAAACTAGTTTTAAAGATTTTATCATTTAAATGTGTGGTGGATGATGATGAACTGATTCTAGAGAATAGATCAATGCCTTAACCTAGGGCATAGAGTCACCCAATAACATATATCAATTGAAAATCCTAAATCAAATACTCTTGAACTCAGAAGAAGTGCTTTGCCTATTATCCCTCTCACTCCCAAACCTGATCATCAAATTCCTATTCAACCATGAACTCACTAAAATCACCTTAAAGACTTTAATCCTAACTTTGTTAGGAACTCAAAGATAATTCCATAATACTCTTTGTTTACCATATGCTAACTCACTTTGTGACATTAACATATATGAGCCCAAGATCAAAATAAGAAGACAAACAAGAAGCTGAGTTTGGAATTCAAGTGTATTCTCATTAAAATCTATAGAATCAATACATTACCAAAACAATAAAATGCTAGGAAGCAGACCCAAAATCTAGGCTCTCCTTGTTCAGTCTTTTACATTGATTTTCAACATAACATCAACAACAACCTTTGGGACCAAAAGACTTGGAACCCCTACAAAATCAAAATTACAACAATATATAACACCAGTCATCTTGGAATCCCAAAAGGTAAGGATGCAACAAGCTACGGATGACTGAGGCAAGGGCTAGGGCTTTCACCCACCAAACCAACCAAATATAATCAAAATTTACTACATGGGAGGAAAACCAAGCAGCCTGGAGAAAATAGATCCTAGAATGATCTTCATCAATGAGAAATCTCCTGATTTGTACCAAGGACCATGAATCCACCATGCTAACCAGTCTAATCAACCACCTACAACATGCCTTGAGCAACATTACCCATTCCTTATGGTACAATCCCCTGCAGACAATCATCATTCCGCTAGACCTCACTGGAATAGAAAACAAAATCAAAATCCACATGATCCAGCTGCTCCAACATTGAATTTTAGTCTTCTGGTGGTTGAAAACCCTTAAAATATTCAAATCTAGAAGAAACGGCTAGATCAAGGCACGAGACAACATATCGATAGTCAGAAGTCAAACTGAGATCAACTTTAAAACATGACCGTCAAATCCTCACTTTTCTTGGGCACCTCAAACTTAACCCAAAGGAACCCTAGTTTACATTTATGTCATAGTCATGAAAACACCAAACTTCATCTCTAACTATAGTTACAATCTGAGACCACGCGACTAAAAAGAAAGCTTAGGCCCACCTAGATCCACATGCCATCAAAACATTCGCCCATATCACAATGAGTCAACAATAGAGGACCCACCAAACGGTTCCATCTCTTAAACAAAATCCATAGCTGTCGCTATATCACGATGCTTAAATAGCATGCAACTTACCCCAGTGGTATAATGATGACTACATAATCAATCTATTGTTTAACAAGCCTAAACCCTTAAAATATCAGTCCCACTGATGTCTGCCACATCACCACCGAGCTCAGCCAATCAAAAAAGAACAACTCTACAACACCTAGCACCCAACATGACATGGCAACTCAGACCCAACTAGTAAGCATTTGAATTGAATGGTGGTCGCATGATCGCATGGCTTGGAAAGATTCCATGCAATCAAGCGACAACCATAGATCTTCCCTTTCTTTTTGAAATATTTGGGCCCACTAACACATCCCTGTCATCATCCATGTCAACCAATGAAACATGAGCACCTCAGCACCACGTAGCACATTGGACCCACTAAGCACTTCTGTCCTTTGTAGAATCAGATGGCTCTCGTATGATCACATAGCATGGAAAGATTCCATGTGATCATACGCTAGCCATAGATCTTGAATCTATTGAATGTTGGGCCCCACTGAATCATCTAACTCACCATCTAGCATGACCAATGAAAAGCCACCATTTGTGCATACCTGGCAGTGGACCCAATGAGAAATGTCATATTACCTGGAAGATCTGGCAGTTGTCGCATGATCTCGTAGCCTACTAAGACTTCATGAGATTATGCACCCACTATAGGATCAAAGATAGACTGAGATACTGGGCCCACTAGGACAGGTGCCTGCTCATCACTATACCGCATGTCAGAAACTCTGACAACAGGAAACCTTTCGAAATAATGACAGCCACACAATTTTAAAGGCTGACACTTAGGAAAATAAAACTCGGGGGACTTAGGCTTGGATAGAAAAATTAAAAGGGGGCCCCAACATAATAACCTAATGGTATAACATGTAAAAGTGGTCCTCAACGAATGGGGGCAATTTAACACATGGGTAATTGGGACTTTAGTGACTGTAAAAGTAATGCTCAATTAGAATAAGATCGATACAGTTTAGGGTTTCTTTTCACCAATGGCTAGAAATTTTGAATTTATGAACTAGGGTTTGAGGCTGGGGGAAAGGAAAAACATTGCAGAGGCCAGAGAAAAATTCCATAGCCTTGAAAATTATTGCAGGTGCTAATAGTGTCTCTCGCTAGGGATGATGGGTAACCTGTGCCCATGCAAGGATGCAAAATTTCTGGGAGAGCAGACCACCTTCAGGAAAACAAAAATAAGGAGCACCAAGACAAAACCCTACAAACTAACCCAAAAGAACACACACTTATGTACAAACCTAGCTATTGTTCATGGAAAGAATGATACCTTCAATTGAAGTATTTCTTCAAGAACTGTCCATGAACTGGCAATTCCTGAACATCACTGTTTAGTTCTTTGACAATGTAAGAATCATGGCCCCATTTTTCACGAATTAGATATGGCCCCAACCAGATTGGATCAAATTTTCCATGTTTTCCTTTGTCCTCCAATCTAGCATTCCAAATCAATACCAAGTCATTTGGCTCACATTTCCTTTTAAAAACCTTCTTGTCATACAAATCCTTAACTTGTAACTACAACTTGGCATTTCTTAAAACTGACTCTCTTCTAATTTCATCCAGCCTGATGAGGTCTTCAATTCTCATTGCATTTCATCATCTATATCATCATCATATAACTGAATAAACTTATACATCTCCAATAAATTGTTTTGAGGTATCCTTGCATGTATCCCATACACTAAATCAAATGGTGCACAACCAATTTCTTTCTTCATAGTTACCCTGTCAGCCCATACAGCTAATGGTAACTTTGAATTCCATGCTCTTTTATTCTTATCAAGGATCCTCTTGAGGATTTTCATTAAACTCTTATTTGTTGATTCCGCTTGTCCATTTCCCTTTGGATGATAAGGTGAGGAGTATGACATCTGAATTCCTAGACCTTTGTAGAAAACCTTGGACTCAATAGACCTGAAACACATTGCATTATCACTGACAATCCTCTCAGAACAACCAAACCTAGTAACAATATTATTCAACAAGAAATCAGTCACCACCTTACTAGTTGAATTCCTTATGGGGATAGCTCCTATCCACTTTGTAAAATAATCAGTGGCAACTAAGATCCAAGAGTGTCCCCCACTGGACTTGTTTGGTATTTCCCCTATGAAATCTATTCCCCATTGTTGGAAAGGAGCTTGCACTTCCACTAGCCTCAAAGGTACATTTCCTGAAAACTTAAGCTTACCAGAGAATCTTTGACAATCATCACACCTCCTTACCAATTGCTCTACATCCTTGAAGATTGTGGGCCACCAGAATCCTTCTCTCAAGACCTTTTAAGCAGTAGTTTTACCCATGTAATGTCCTCCAAACACTCCCTCATGCATTTCTTTTAACAACTTACCAACCTGATTTTCATCTACACATTTTAAAATTATGCAATCCAAATTTTTCCTATATAATTTGCATTTTACAATCACATACTTGATGGCTTGTAACTTCAATGTCCTTTTCTTGTTGTCATCCATTCTTGCTGGAAACTTCATATTCCTTAAGTAAAATATAACATCTTGATACCAAATACAATCATCCATATCATAAGTGTAATCAATATCAGTTTGGTTTATCTAGTTTGCATCAAGATTGGATTGAGCCATCATTTTTGCCAATCCTTGGCCTCTAACCAACTTGGTAATCTGGACATCAATATTGAATTCTTGAATTCTATTTATCCATCTACATCTTCTTCCAGACACCTCTTGCTGTGAAAAGATATCCTTAATTGTTGCACTTGGTACAAAAGAAATCACAATTGCTCCCATCAGATAGCACCTGAAAACCTTGATAGCCTTCACTAGTGCATATGCTTTTTTTTCATTAATATCATATTTTAGTTCAGCAGCCTGCAAAGATTTACTAAAAAATGCAATAGGCTGCTCATAGCCTTCATTATTCTTCTGCAACAAAATTGCAGCAATAGTATGAAAAGATGCAAAAGAAAAGATATGCATTGGGACATTTTAATCAAGTGCCTTGAGCATAGGTGCATCTTTAATAGCTTGCTTGATATTCTTGAAAGCTTCATCAGGCTCACCTTCCCACTTGATCTCAGATCCCTTCTTCAACATCTTGGATATTGGCCTAGTGACTTCAGCAAAGTTTGTCACAAATCTTCTCAAGAAATTCACCTGACCAAAGAAGGACTGAATTCCTTTAACATTTTTTGGTCTTTGAATCTTATCAATAGCTACCACCCTCTCAGGATCAATTCTAACTCCTTGCTTTCCAACCAAGTGGCCAAGCAACTTACCCTCAGTAACACCAAATGCACATTTCCTTGGATTTAATGAAATGCCACACTCCAAAGCCCTCACAAATATTTTTTCTAAATGAGTACAATGGTCTTCTTCCTTCTTGGAATAGGTAGTTAAATCATCCTGATAGACAATAAGGAAAACATCTATGAAATCTGAAAAGGCAACATCCGTTGCCCTCTGAAAGGTTGCACCGACATTTGTGAGACCAAAAGGCATTCTCACATAAACATATTTCCCCCAAGGTGTAGTAAAAGCCATCTTAAATTTTTCTAATTCTTTTACAATTACCTGATTATAACTAGAGAAACCATCCATCATAGACATTAATTTAGATCCGGTCACTCTTTGCAGCATAGCCTCCATATTTGGCAGATAATAGTTATCCTTCAATGAGCTAATGTTCAAATTTCTAAAATCCACACAAAGTCTGATGTCACCATTCTTCTTTCTGATAGGGACCAAATTTGAAACCTAAGAAGAATGCCTAATGGGCTTGATTATTCCAACATCTCTCAGCTTCATTAACTCTTCTTGCATTTTAGGTGCCAAAGTAGGATTTACAGGCCTTTGCTTCTACCTAAAGGGTTTAGCATCTTCTTTTAAAGGAATAATATGTTGGAACAAGTCTTCTCTATAAACCTTTAGGTCATCATATGACCATGCAAAGACATGCCTAAATTTTCTTAGTAGTTAAATTAATGACTTCCTTACCTTGTAAGACATTTCTTTGCCAATGTAAACCTTCTTAGGTGCTTCTTGTGTTCCAAGATTTATCTCTTCCAAATTCATATGATCTTCCTTTTTAATACCCTTTTGAACTCTGTCCTGGTTATCAAAAAATTTCTCTAAAACAACAAGTCCCTTAGGAACCTTATTAGTTTTAAGTTGTAGGACCTCATTACCAAGGACAACCTCCTTTCCTTTTGTAATCTCAACCAAGGCTGAACAATCTAATTCTTGACCATGATACTAATCTTCACAATTCATAAATCTCAAGATGTCTCGGTCATCTTCAAAAACTTTCCAATTCTCAACATTATTTGGTATACTAGGCCTAGTCTAAATTTCAACCTTAGAAAGGCCTGCAAAAGTGATGTCACTGGGATTGATTGCAATATTGGCTAACAAATCAGCCATCTTGTTATTACTTCTATCCTTCCACTCAATAATGAAGGCATCAAAATGCCCAATCAAATCCCACACAACATTCCTATATTGCTTCAACCTTTTGTTCTTTGAAGCATATACTGATCTTATTTGGGACACCACTAATTCAGAATCCCCAATAACTTTTATACTTCTAATTCCATGCTTTTGTGCCAATCTCAATCCTAACAACAATGCTTCATACTCTATTGTATTATTGGTTAAAAATAAATTCAATGTGAAAGAGAATTTGTAGGTGCTCCCACTAGGAGATATGAGTAAAATACCTACTCCTACTCCATCTTTGCAGCTAGCACCCTCAAAGTACATCACCCACAAATCACCCTTCATAGACATAGAACCTATCTCTTCAACAATACATGGCAATACAGGCTCCTTTTCAAGTACAGTGACCTCGGATTTGAAAGCATTGATATCAGTATCTACAAAGCAGGTAACCTCATTATCAATATCCTTTTCAATCATATAAGTTACCCTTGGTTCTCTTTCAATCCTAACAAACTGATCATCAATCTTGAAAGTTGCAGAAGAAAGATCACACTGCAAACACCCACCCATGGAAGTACTCCATTTCCTAGATAATAGCATACCATAATGAGGTGGAATGTCTACCACCAAGACACTCATAGTCAATTCTTTCTCTGGATAAGCTGCCAATCTGTATGGCATTGCATTTATAGTCCCAATAACTGGTACTTCCCTTTGATCCATTGCACAACATCTGCCTTGATTTGTATCAATTTTGAGGCCTAAATTTTCCATAATTTTGAAAGGCATAATAGTATTGGAAGCACTAGAATCAATCATACAATTTTTTAATCTCATTCCATTCACAATGATAGTTAAGAAGAATGGATCTATGTTTTCAAGGCTAGCATTGACAGAATTATCCAAGTATATAGGTGGTATGTGAGATACCAATCCTTGGACCTCCACTTCTTTCAAAACTTTATCCTAAGGTTCATTACATGAAACATCATTATTATGAACATTATCTGCCCATGCAATAGCCCTATCCTTATATTTAGGGATCCTCAACAATTCTAACAATGGAACCTCGATAGTTATCTGAGACAGTACAGCGAACATATCAATAGGAGCAGAGGGAGGAAACTCAATCTGTTCTACCTTAGTGTCCTTTTGTTTATCTAATACATTGGTTGTAGCTGTGACCTTTACCTTTTCAACTTTAGCCATTCTGCCAACTGGCTTTTCTACTTCACTCTGATAATTCTTGTCTTGAATAGTAGGAATCTTCTCAACTCCAACTCCCTTAGGTTCCCACTTCTTACCTCTCATATTTTTGAACCTTACTAAATGATCATCCTTTGATCTATTTTCACTAGATTCCCCATAGTTGGTGTTCTTCATAAACATTCCTACAGCTTTCCCATTTGTATCCCTTGCCACCATGCCTCTAGTTTGCACTTGGGCTATCATTTCTATAGTAATTCTATTCATTTCTTCCTTTGAAGGTCTTCTTAAATTTAATGTTTCTGAGGAGGAAATCATGTTACATGTCTTTTCATCAATGTCATCATTATCAGAAAAAACCTCCTGATGGAAAAGTGCCTATTGTGTCTCTTCAAACACACATCTACTTCATCAATATCAAGATCATCTTCATATCCTAAATATGAAGTTGCCATGTTGCATCCAATGTCATCATGATTTTCTTCCTGATCTAACTCCTCATTGTTACCATCTTGATATGTTGACATGGATTATGCAACCACACAATGCTCTGCAGAATGAGGAGACTGGCATGCTATGCACCATGGTGCATTCTCTACAACATTTAGAGAGGATCTTTGTAAAGGATCAAGGACAAGTTTATCATTATTTCCTCTTATAGCAGGGACAATAGGCTTGCCATCCTTCCATTGGGTGTTATAGGGATAATTCTACAATCTATTCTATCTACTAAAATTATTGTTGAATTGAGGCTTTTCATTGGTAGGAGTATTATTAATTCTATTAGTAGGTGCTTTCAAATCCTTCAATGCATTCAACACCTTATCCAATTTATCTTCCTCTTGTTTCTTGTTTCCAACATTTCTTTCATTATCCCTTTTATATTTCCTGTCTCCAAGCAACTTTGGATCATCTCCTTTTCCACCCAATTTTCCTAATATCTTCATATTGTTTTCAATGTTGACAGAAATCCTAAAAGCATCTCTAAGAGTTCTTGGTTCCTTGTCCCTCAATAAATACCCTATCTTTCCATCAAAGGCATTGAAGTATGTGGTCAAACAAATATTGTCATCCAACCTCATGACTTGAAATAGCTTATGCATACCCTTTTGAAACCTCATATTGAACTCAGCTGCAGACTCATTCTAGTTTTTTCTTATAGTGTTGAACTCATTCAACATGAAACTAGCATTAGGCCTATCACCATACTACTCTTTGAAACATTTCTCAAGAGAATCCCAAGTGTCAATACATCAGTCAGGGAGTCTCTTAAACCAATCTCTAGCATCCTCCACCAAAGATTGAACAAATAATTTCATGACTACATCCTCATGCTCTATCTCATAATCATTTAGCATATCAACAAATAACCTAAGATGTTCTTCACAACTAATGGCATTGTTACCAGCAAAATTAGGTACCTTATCTCTTATATCATTTGGAAAAGCATTTGGGTAGCCAGGTATTCCCTCAAAACTAATTTTCATATAGCCTTCTAATTGCATAGGTCTTCTTTGAAAACTTGAACTAGTGTTCCCCTTAGGATCAATGTTTTTATTTACATTCCCACCCAATTGTGTATTTGACTATTTATTAGGGTCAACAATTGATTTGGTAGATGTAGTAGGAATTAGATTACTATTAGTAGCATTGCTAAGTGGAACAATAGTAGTCATATATGGCATACCTATTTCAGTAGCAGATGGTACAAGAGTACTTGTAGATGAAGCCTTCAAGAACTAGATCTTTCTTCTTTTTTCTGCAATGGAGGCTTCAATTTTAGCCTTTTCTAATTCTCTTTCTAGGTCCTCATCTTCTTTCCTTTTTCTCTCCATCTATGTACCTTAGTTGAAATGGGTGTTGGGACCCCTGGTATTGTCAATGATTTTCTTGTTTGATGTCCCACCATCTTTTTATTTCCTTTCTCTCCAACAGCAACAGCAGGCCTAGTGATCTCATGCCCATCTTTATTTTTGGGGAGGGAAGCATAACTTTGAACCTGTCTGATCACAGGGCCCTCTTTATCAAACTCATGGTCTTGCAGCAAGTGCTCCTACTCACTTCTCAAAGCATCAAGATCACCAAAGACATCATGCTACAAAGTTTTAGGAGTAGAAGCAAGCATCTTGTTTCTCTCCTTCAACTCATTAATCTTTCTAAGAAGAGAGTCTCTTTCTATTAGATCATTCACTTTCTTAGCTTCTCTCTCCTTTTGTAACCTCTTGTGTGTGGCATCCTTCTCTGCCAACTACAACCTTAGTGCACTCAAATCATCTGGGTCTATCATAATATCATCAGAACTTGATGACACATCCATATCAGTGAGACTTTGATATGGGAAATGGACCTATCTTGGTCTCATGGGTTGCCTTCCTAACATATCCTCATTAGGATCTAAATTTGGTCCAAAACCCCTTTCTCTAGCTTGTTCATCCTGACCTATAGATAATGAACCCTTATCTTGAAATACTGCCTCTTGGGTATCATAAAATTTATCTTCAGAGCGGCCACTATCTGATCTAGAACTTTTGTATTGTGAATCTTCATCATTAGAGGATCCATGTGGTGCTCTATTTCTAGTATTTCTTTATTCTCTAATGGGAGCACTAGTAGACTCACCATCTCTTCTGATCCAACTCTTCTTCTCCTATCTAGGTAATTGTTCCAAAGTAACCTCCAAATTTTTCTTGACAAAGGACCTAGTATTCCTTCTTTTGTCCATGATCTATAGTCTATAGCACTAGTTTTAATCCTTTTGAGTTGCCACCCACCAAAGTGGGAAATCTCTAAAAATATTAAAGAAAACAACTGAATACAATAGGAAAAATAAGAGTCCACTTAATAACTTTATTCTCTAGACTCTCCCCAGAAGAGTCGCCATTTTGTTGGTTGTCTTTTCTTTCTACTTGTAGGTTCACACTATGATTGACAAACTAATGTCACTAACTCTATCACCACTCCAAAGTCTACAAGGAAAAGGGTCAATTAACAAGGATCAACAAGGATCCTCCTACACTTTGAGCCTAGATGCTCAGGTGGGTGTACCTTTGATTCACTTCTTGAAAGGAATCACTAAATATTATACAACTATACCCTTCACAATCTGGTTTTAAATATTTTATCATTTAAATGTGTGGTGGATGTTGATGAGCTACTTCGAGAGAATGGATTAGTGCCTTAACCTAGGGCATAGAGTCACCCAATAACATATATCAACTAAAAATCCTAAATCAAATACTCTTGAACTCAAAATAAGTGCTTTGCCTATTATCCCTCTTACTCCCAAACCTGATCATCAAATTCCTATTCAACCATGAACTCACTGAAATCACCTTAAAGACTTTAATCCTAACTTTGTTAGGAACTCAAAGATAATTCCACAAAACTCTTTGTTTACCATATGGTAACTCACTTTGTGACATTAACATATATGAGCCCAAGATCAAAATAAGAAGACAAACAAGAATCTGAGATTGGAATTCAAGTGTATTCTCATTAAAATCTGCAGAATCAA
The DNA here is from genome assembly GCA_027943335.1 of Chamaecyparis obtusa. Classification (NCBI taxonomy): domain Eukaryota; kingdom Viridiplantae; phylum Streptophyta; class Pinopsida; order Cupressales; family Cupressaceae; genus Chamaecyparis; species Chamaecyparis obtusa. The sequence goes on from BSBK01003547.1 coordinate 509,161, forward strand.
TACATTACCAAAACAACAAAATGCTAGGAAGCAGACCCAAAATCCAGGCTCTCCTTATTCATTCTTTTACATTGATTTTCAACATAACATCAAAAACAACCTTTGGGACCAAAAGACTTGGAACCCCTACAAAATCAAAATTACAACAGTATATACCACCAGTCATCTTGGAATCCCAAAAGGTAAGGATGCAACAAGCTACAGATGACTAAGGCAAGGGCTAGGGCTTTCACCCACCAAACCAACCAAATACAATCCAAATTTACTACATGGGAGGAAAACCAAGTAGCCTGGAGAAAATAGATCCCAGAATGATCTTCATCAATGAGAAATCTCTTGATTTGTACTGAGGACCATGAATCCACCATGATAACTAGTCTAATCAACCACCTGCAACATGCCTTGAGCAACATTACCCATTCCTTACGATACAATCCCCTAAAAATAATCATGATGCCACTGGACCTCACTGCAATAGAAAACAAAATCAAAATCCACCTGATCCAGCCACTCCAGCATTGAATTTTAGTCTTCTAGTGGTTGAAAACCCTTAAAATATTCAAATCTAAAAGAAACAGCTACATCAGGGCGTGAGACAACATATCAACGGTCAGAAATCAAACTGAGATCAACTTTAAAACATGACCATTAGATCCTCACTTTTCCCAGGCACCTCAGACTTAACCCAAAGGAACCTTGGTTTACATTTATGTCGTAGTCATGAAAATGCCAGACTTCATCTCTAACCGTAGTTACAATCTGAGACCACGTGACTGAAAAGAAAGCTTAGGCCCACCTAGATCCACATGTCGTCAAAACATTCACCCATATCATAATGAGTCAGAAATAAAGGACCCACCAAATGGTTCCATCTCTTAAATGAAATCCATGGTTGTCGCTATACCGCGATGCTTAAAAAACATGCAACTTACCCCAATAGTATAACGATGACCACATGATCAATCTATTATTTAACAAGCCTAAATACTTAAAACACCGGTCCCGCCGACGTCCACCACATCACCACCAAGCTTGACCAATTAGAAAAGAACAACTCTCACCTGGCACCCAACATGACCTGGCAACTCGGACCCACCTGGTAAGCATTTGAATCGAATGGTGGTCGCATGATCTCATGACTTGGAAAGATTCCATGCGATCAAGCAACAACCGTAGATCTTCCCTTTCCTTTTGAAATATTTGGGGCCACTAACACATCCCTATCATCATCCACATCAACCAATGAAACACAAGCACCTCAGCACCACATAGCACATCAGACCCACTAAGCCCTTCTGTCCTCTTGAGAATTGAACGACTGTCATATGATCGCATAGCATGGAAAGATTCCATGTGATCATATGCCAGTCATAGATCTTGAATCTATTGAATGTCGGGCCTCGTTGAATCATCTGACTCACCATCTAGTGCAACCAATGAAAAGCCACCATTTGTGCATACCTAGCAGTGGACCCAATGAGAAATGTCGTAGTACCTAGAAGATCTGACGGTCGTCGCATGATCCCATAGCCTACTAAGACTTCATGAGATCATGCACCCACCGTAGGATCAAAGATAGACTAAGATACTGGGCCCACCAGGACAAGTGTCCGCTCATCACTATACCACATGTTAGAAACTCTAACAATAGGAAACCTTGTGGAATAACGATAGCAACACAATTTTAAAGGCCAACACTTAGAAAAATAAAACTCAGGGGACTTAGGCTTGGATAGAAAAATTAAAAGGGGGCCTTGACATAATAACCTAATGGTATAACATGTAAAAGTGGTCCTCAATGAATGGGGGCAATTTAACACATGGGTAATTGGCACTTTAGTGACCACAAAAGTAATGCTTAATTAGAATAGGATCAATATAGTTTAGGGTTTCTTTTCATCAACGACTAGATATTTTGAATTTATGAACTAGGCTTTGAGGCCAGGGGCAAGGAAAAACATTGTAGAGGCTAGAGAAAAATTCCATAGACATGAAAATTATTGCAGGTACTAACAGTAAGAAAAACATTGGTAATTATAAATCACATATATTGTAATCATTATAATTGAACACAATAAATATGTAATCATTAGAATTGAAATCAATAAATCAATATTAAACATATATACTAATCAATATAAATATATATAAATAATTAAATCACATATATACCTTGCACATTTCAATCATGTCATTTATCATCTTCTTCATCCATCTCATCATCATCACCATCATCATCATCATCGTCATCATCATCATCATCATCATCATCATCATCACCACCACTATCATCATTGCCATCATCACCATCATCATAGCCATCATCACCATCACCATCATCATCATCATCATCATCATCATCATCATCATCATCATCATCATCATCATCATCTTGATCTTCATCATCTGCTTCTTCTTCATCATCTTCAATATCTTCTTCTTCCATAACATTATACTTTATTGGCCTTTCTCTTGGATCATATCTAACAACAAATGACCAATCCTGTTTATGTGGAATCTCTGCGTAAAACATTTGATCACATTGGCTTGGAAGAACATAGGTCTCATCTCCAACTAGCTCAAACAACCTTGTATTAATCATTGTAAATCCATTATCATGTTGAATAATAGTTCTATCTGGATCATTTTGATTCAGTCGTAGCCTATACCATTTGACGATGAATAGAACTACTTTGAAGGAGTTAAATTCACACTCAATTATATCATCCAAGATGCCATAGTATCAATTTTGATATTGTTGAGGATGTATGTCATTTCTAGATGATATATTAGTGACCTCAAAAATTGCAGTTATCCCAGAATCACAAGTTTTCTTCATGTCATCCAACTTTTCTATGTGAAATTTGTGGCCATGATAGTACATATCTTTGTGGTGCTTGACCTACAATTTTTCAAGCGTGTGAAAATTATTTTCATTGTGAGTTGATACGAAACATATGAGTCATGATCATTAATAAATTTGTACGTACCTCTCTACCTCTTAAACCATATGCTAGATCAATTACCATTGGCATAACATTAGAATCTCCATTACAATGAGCTTCTTTAAGCAATGAAGCAACACCTTTCCATGCTAATGAAAAACCATTTTGTTGACATCGTTCAATCCATACCATCATCCAATCAAGATTTTTTGCAATATATAAATGTATTGCATCCCACTCTTGACCAACTGTATAAAAAATTACACCAATTATAAATAACTTATATTGAAGATTTATAAGAATTAATTAACTATAATAACATCTTATATTTACCTCTCACTTTCCTCAATCTACCTTTTCCCATCAAGTACTCCCCTTCAAATTTGTTAATGGAGTTGGGATCTCAAATACGATCTACATGGATCTTTGCTACAAACTTAGGAAGATATTCACTAATGTACACCATGGTCTGGTATACCATATATCCCTCCACCATAGAACCCTCAGGATGTGCTCTATGTCAAACCAAGCTTTTCAAAAATTTCAAGTGCCTCTTAACCATCCACATTGACCTAGTTGGTACACGTCCACACAATTCAATCTCCTCAACTTGATGTATGAGCTAGTGTTCTTGTGCATTGAAAAAAGTTGAAGGTAGACACTTTTGTATTTCACACATAAGATGAGGAATTTTTCTCTTCCAATATTTTATATCTTCTTTATTGATTTCTTTTGATGACAACCACCTCATATATTTTTCAAGATCATATATAACTTGTTTGACACTATTGTCAAAGTGGTGTGGGAGAGATAGAGGTAGAACGTATTACAATATTTGTAAAATGATCTTATCAATATTTTATAAAAGAATGCAATGAAAACTATATGCAGTATACAAATATATAGTGAATACAAAATAACATGAATTACCTTAATAAATGTATGCCAATCATGTGTTTTCATCCCTGGCCCAAATTCACTTTTCTTTGATATGAGATCATTTATGTTTGTAGAAAATCCTGTGGGAAATCATATTTTTTTTATGACTTCTTTTATAGCATTGCTCTGCTGCTCTGACAATAACCAAGGGCACTTGTATCAATCTAGTCTCCATTGTTATTTGATCGAATGATATTTTTCATTGCATGGTTGGATTCTTCAATGTCACTACAAATTTTGACAATTTTATCTTTGTCACGCCTTCCATCCAAGATTTTCCATAATGTCTATATTACATTCTTTCCAATATGCATAGGATCAAACAAATGCACGATTGGGAGTTTCTTGTAGTACAACAACCTACTAAATTGTGTAGGATAAATTTTTAGTCCTTTTGGAAGTTGGTCATTAATGCCTTGACAACCTTCACAAGCATCAATTACATCATGAGTAAATAAAACACAATATCAAAATATAAATTTCAAAAAAAAAATATTAGATGGAATGACATTACCCTGATGATTTATTTTATTGTATTCCAAATTCCATAGGTGAGGTGTCATTCTCTGTGGCTTTGATGTAGTCTCTTCTTTCCCATTGAAAAGATGTTTTTTGGTAATTCGGTACAATGATTTATGTGGAGAAAGTGTCTATTCTCATCAAACACCTACTTTCCTAAACTTTTTGAATGATGAGATTTCATCTTTGGACTACAAACTGGACATGCAAATTTTCCCTTTTTCTGAAGACCTACAAGATCATGTATAATTGGATTAAATATGTTAACTTTTTGTTAGCACTATAACATACCAAAAAAGAGGTGTTAAGAAGAGAACATACCACAAAAATGTGTTAGCCCAGGGGCATCATGTATTGTCCATACAAGCATTGCATGGAATTGAAATTGTCTTTGTCCTATTGGTCTAGAGATGTCATACATAGTGACCCCATTCCATAACACCATCAACTCATTGATAAGGGGCTCAATATATACATTGATATCTTTAACTTGGTACTTACCTAGTTAAATAAACAAAAACATTACATAATTATTATGACCATTTTGATGGATTATTTATAATAAATTAATTTAGATGACTATTAAATGAAAAAATACCTAGAACAATCAGTGCCAACATTATGTGCTCCCTCTTTATGGACATCCAAGGAGGAATGTTATTGTTGATAAAAAAAAATAGGCCACACCGAGTAAGTAGATCTCATCTCTCCAAATGGATTGACACCGTCCACTACTAATAAAAGCTTGAGATTATGAGGTTCTTCTTTAAAGTGTGGCCATTTTTCCTCTACTTCCTTAAATGCTAAACCATCCGCAGGCATTCGCATAATGTCATCTTGACTTCTATTGCATGCATGGTAATCCATAAATTGTGCCAAGCTATTGCACCTAAATAATCATTGTAGACCTGGAATAATGGGAATAACCTGAAGAACCTTATGAGGCACCTTTTTTGTTATTCGATCTGATCGATATCTACTAATATGACAAATAGTGCATTCTATTGCAAATTCATGTTGTTTATGATATATAATATGATCATTCAGACATGCATGTATTGTTTGATACTCCATTCCAATATCTTTCATAATGGCAGATAATTCTCGGTATGAGCGTGGTAGAATGTTTGATGGTGGTAAAAAACACTCACCTATCAACCTACGACCAAAAATATAATTTTTTAATTTAAAGAATATTAATTGCTACACAATTCACCCAATGTTAATTATAAGGGAATTACGATTAGAATAATGAAAAAAGATGACATACTTTAATATACGTGTCATTGCTATGTTGGATAAACCATTCATAACCTTTAAGTTCACCAAAAACAATATAACGGCATGAAGAGTTGTTTGGGAGCCTTCGTATAGGGGCTCATGTGCCTTCTCAAGTATAGGTACATCAAGGTCTACATCAACATCATCATCATCATCACCATCATCATCATCATCATCATCATCATCATCATCTTGATCATCGTGATCATCTTGATCATCATGATCTTCTTCATCATCGTGGTCTTCTTCCATGGGATCATTACCTTCTACTTCTATATTCACACCTCCATGTTCCCTCATTTGGAAATCCACATTTTCTGGATTGTCATGGTCCATAACATGAAACCCAGGGTGGTTGACCTATATGAAAATGATGACCTTATATTGACCATGACCATGATTTCATCATCAAATCATGTCTAATGTATTTTATAAATTATTAGAATACATACCAATGGATGAAATTCATTTCCCCCTTCAATGTGACCATGTTGCCTACAATGTTCCTCGACTATTTTGATTAGATATCTTTGAGTCTTTAAGCCGTTACAAATTTCGCAAGGACAATAACATTTTCCATCACCTTTTCTTTTTAAGTTAGACCATAGTCTAGCAATTGTCTCCCTATTTTTTTGTGTTTTGATATCATCAGACATGGTCTTTCTTGAATGGAATGACTCATTGGTGGAAGAAGGATGACTTGTTTGCAACCTGTGGATTCTATATCAAGTGTATTAAAATAACATCCAACATTAATAATCAAGTAAATTCTAGAAAATCCGATTGAGTCATATTTTTTATCATGTGACATTCTTTCGTACAAAGAATTATTTGTTTTTCTCAGGGATGCCTCCATATGGATGAGGTGTGTATCCTTGATCACAACCTCTTCCTTTCTTGATAGTGTATGTCTACTATAATCAAATCCCTTAGAAAAATTTAAAGATAAGAAGAAACTAAAATAGAAATTTGTGGGTGAGCCAATAGAACAAGGGACACAAGCATAAAAGTTCTTGCCTTATATAATGTGTTTGGGGTAAGCTATGGTGAAATGAGAATATGGTTAAGTAGCATATATTTTACGAAGATGCCTTTTGGTAGGGTGAAATTTTTTTACTATTGTTTAATAAGAAGGATCAAAACTATTAGTGCATTGAAGGGTTACTTGCTCTTGGACCAGTCATAGAAAACTCGATCATGTAATGGTTAGAGAGTTTTAATGACACTGCAAGTTCATTTGCACATCCACAGTTCTTGTTAGAGTTCATTTAACTAGACTTTGCAAACATTTTATTTTAAATTTGGTGTGGCTCTGTCATGAAGGTGGAACCTTGACTTGCGGTTTCCCCATTGGATTCCAATGCCATTGGGTGAGAAGCAAGCCAAAGTTATGCACTTTAATAATATAAGTGCTCAGACTATGGAAGGAGGCATATTGCTTCAAGATTTGATGCCCTAAGTAGATACTTTCCATGTATTTAACTAGTAAAAAGAAGAGAAGTTTGCAGCAGTGTAGTAACAGGAAGGTTGAAATTGAATCATAGTTTAATTTGATAGTCTAGGGCACATTGAAGAATCCTTGATGATTGTACCTTCTATGTGAATCCATCATTTGACCATTCCAAATTGACCCTAATCTAACTTGATCAATTAGATTAGAGTGTCGTACCTTCACTAGGAAATCCTACAATTATGGTGAAGAAGGGCATCCCTTCTACAAGTGCCCTAAAAAAGATGCCAACACCAAGAAACCTGATAGAAGAGTGACTTTGACATAAGAAGAACAAGAAAACAAAGAAAAACTTGAACATGTTGTGGTAGACCCATATACTAAAGGTGACTTTATCATGGTGAGAAAAGGAGTAGTTATACAACAGAAAAGAAGATAGTCCAAATAATTCTATGGTGACTGTCCCAAACAATAGACAAATGATTAGAAGATTGGAGCATCACTAATGGTTCTAAGAACTAATGATTATGATAGTGAACACAAGATGGAAAATTGGAAGATTAGTGTGATTGAAGAAGATATAGTTATGTGACACATTGGTGTCCTATCATTGCACAAGTGCAAGACGGTAAGGGTTTATTCATGGAGGGAAAAAAAAAAAAAGGTCATTTTAACCTTACAAGGTAAGAGGAGAAACAGTCCAAATAATTCTATGGTGACTGTCCCAAACAATAGACAAATGATGGAATTGCTAACATGTTTTATTTTCATGTTTCTAACAAGTTTGTTGTAGGTTCTAAGAGGTTGGATAAGGAGTTCTTATTGCAATAGATGCCTAAGAGAGGAGAAAAGTGTAGAATTTCTTTTAGAAGACTTAGATGTGTGAAGACAAGGCCCCTTATCTCTTGGGGAAAGAGTTTTTTATTAGTGGGGAGTATAGTGCAGGGGAACCTAGATAAGCATATGGGCACATGGAGACTCAAGTTATAAAGGAAGACTTCAATACAACCAAGGGATTCAATTGGGACATTTTGAGACCAGTAATGTCTTTTGATGTAAACAAGTATGAATATCTCAATGTAAGAGTCAAATGTCCTAAGGGTCCTAGAAAGGTCCTTAGGACCAAAAATAATCTAAAATATGTCAATAGTGCCTAATGGGTTGGATTGGGCTAGTAAAGTCATGAACAATGTGCATTGGTCCAAAAAGGACCAAATCACATAGTCTTGGCATTTAGAAGTGCAGAGAATTTAATTTAAATTAGGTTTTAAATTCAAATATTTAAAATGTAACAACTAGTTTCCATTTTGATGGGAAATGCCAAAACTAAGGTAATTATTCTTTGCTAAAGAAACCAACTACTCAGATAGGTTGGGAGGGTAGTTAGGTCATATAAATCCCTGGAAGGCCATTGTACGACATAGAACTATTTGGATGTACGAACTATGACATGGGACAACAATAAAAGTTACATTTTTTGTAAATTTTTGTTTTTTCCATCTTAATTTTGATTTGAGGTTGATATTCTGAGATAATTATAATGCCAAGAGAATGAGGATCTTCATTATTAAGTGTTTTGTTGGCATCTTCTATCAGGTTTCTTGGTGTTGGCATCTTTTTGAGGGCATTTGTAGAAGGGATGCCCTTCTTCACCAGAACTGTAGGATTTCCCAATGAAGGTACTTTTTCCTCTACCTGTTACAAATAGTTAATAAGCATCAAATGTATCAAGGAAAATCATGAATTCTTTCAATAAGATAATTTTCCTATTTAGCATCAAGGAGCACATCAAAGAAATGCAATATGAGAATGTGTTATACTTTCGAATATAAGTAAGTATTTAGTAGTAAGGAAGACTATTGCAGAAGTGGATAGAGCTGACCTAGGCTACTGCATATGGTCTTCCGTATAGAAATAGATCATTAGTGAACTATATAGAGACATGGGGCTACTTCACCAAGCATTTTTGTGATTTGGTATCTTGGTAGGATGGTAGTATCAGTTGACATTATTTATGATGTTATACCCTCTTCAATATCTAAGAAATTGAAGACCAAAACAAAAATCCCATTGGTTTTACTCTGACCAGAACAAAAATCCCATCGTTAACATTAATAAACCCTACATTTACATTGGTGATTTTTTTCCCAATGGTTTTAATCATATTGGGAAATGCATAAGGTTAGGGTTAGTTTGAACTACAAAGAAGAATCAATAAATTAGAAGAGGGGAGTGACATAAAAAGCCATTAAAAAACTAGTGAAGAGATGAAACGCATGCAACAACAGCACAAAGGTGAAAAGGGGTCAAATTACTAATTGAATTCTTGTGTTTGAAGAGTGGTGCCAGAACTTACAAGTGAAATTTCCACAAATGCCCTCCTTCCCTCCTAATTCACATCTCCTTTGTGCACAATCAAGTAATTGCAAAATGAAATAAAATTAAACCATGTATTTTTTTTAAAGTTATATTCATGTGTTGGTCAGAATTACAACCACCTATCATCGTCATAATTCTGACCAACATGGGAATAAATTTTTAAAAACTCAAATTTTTTCTTCTATAAAATGACCAAGGAAAATCATTTTAATACTTGGTCAGAAATGTTGGTCTAAAAAGTGGGTCTAATGTACTAGTGTACGGTATACAAATCCTTCATGGCATGAACTCCAACACTTTCTAACTAAATGTTTGAATAGTCAATTACCTCCTATTGAGAGAATCAACAACCTTATTCACAACCCCTTTCTTATGCTTAATGGTGAAAGTGTGGGATTGTAGAAACTCCATCCACTTAACATGTCTATGGTGAATCTTATCATGCCTATTCAAAAAGATAAGAGCATGATTATCAATAAAAACAATGAACTCCTTAGGAAAAAGTAGTGCCTCCACTTTCTAAGTGATTGAACCATGGCATAGAGTTCAAGATCATAATTTGAATACTTTTTCTTTTCTCCATTCAACTTCTCATTAAAGAAGGCAATTGGTCTCTCTTCTTGGCTAAAAACCCCACCAATAGCCTTATTGTCTACATCACATTCCACTATAAACATCTTGTGAAAATCTAGTAGAAGTAGGATGGGTTTCTCTGCAATCATCTTCTTCAAAAACTCAAATGACTCATTAGCCTCATTAGTCCACACAAAAGTACATTTCCTTCCTCCTTTAATGTTATTAATGATAGGAGTACATATACCACTGAAGTTTCTAATGAATTTCCTATAGAAACTACATAAACCATGGAAACTCTTTACCTCAAATGTTGTAGAAGGTGGTGGCCAATTGAGGATAGCTTCAACCTTGGAAACATCCATCTTGAAAGTGTTCTTTGATATCAAAAATCCTAGGAACACAAGCTCTTCTTGTAGGAATACACACTTCTCCAAATTGACTTTCAACTTCTCCTAGGGAAATTTATTCAAAACCATGTCCAAATTCTTGATATGTTAATCCTTATCCCTTCTAGAAATCATAATTTCATCAAGGTAGACCACAAAAAATTTGTTAATAAAAGGCTTCAAGACTTCATTCATAAGCCTCATAAATGTACTTGGGACATTGGATAGACCAAAAGGATTTACAAACCATTCATAAAGACCCTTTTTAGTATTGAATTTTGTCTTCCACTCATCTCCGCCCCTTATCCTTATCTTATGATAACCACTCTTGAGATCAACCTTGGAGTAGTAGCTTGAACCACGTAAAAAATCCATTATATCCTCCATTATAGGAATAGGAAACCTATATCTTATGGTTATCCTATTTATTTCCTTATAATCTGTACATAGTCTCCATGTACTCTCCTTCTTAGGTGCTAGTACGATAGGGACTGCACATAGACTCACACTCTTCCAAATGAACCCTTTGGACAATAATTATTCAATTTGTCTTTCTATTTCCTTTTTTTCTCAGGGATCATTTTGTAGCCTGCTTTGTTTGGGAGTGTGTCCCCTAGTATGAGGTATATGAAATGACTTACTTCCCTCTGTGGGGGGGAAATTCTCTGGAGTACTTCCTACAATTAGACCACTATGCTTTTCCAACAATGCCTTGACTTCTTTAGGACCTACATCTATTTATATGGATTTGACTTTGGAAATCTCTAAGGGTGTCTTTTGAGGTCTTACAACTAGTGAAAAGCAAGGTGTATCCTTCTCCTTTAATACTTTCATTAACTCTTTATCTCCTACACACATGGCACTACTTACCACATGTTTTTCCTTTCCATCATCAAGAAGTGGGTTCAGAATATACATTGGTTCTCCCATCATGTTTAGCATTAACATCAAATTTCTAGGGACTTCCTAACAATAGGTGACATGCATCCATCTCTATGATATCACACAAGACCCTGTCTATGTACTCCCACATGTTAAACTCTACCCAAACTTGTTCAAAAATGAGGGTTTTCTTTTCCTCTGTCAACCATAAGGCTTTATAAGAAAATGGATGAGGGGTTGTTTGAAGTTTCAACTTATCAGCCAACTCTTTAGATGCAAGATTATTTGTTGATCCATATTCTACAATAACCTTGCATACCTTATTGTTAACCTTGCAACTTGTCATGAATAGTGACTTCCTCTAAGGTGGCTCTCAGATGGAAGGTACTCTTAAGAGACTTCTTTACATCATAAGACATTTACCTTGCTCTATATTTTCAGGCCTTGATGTGGTTGTGTGGTAAGAGGATACACTCTAACTGTCATCTTCTTGTGTTAACTAAACCCTTCTATCTCCTCCTTGCTTTCTTGTGACAAGCTTCTCAGGAAACCTAAAGGATTGATGCCCAATCTAGTTGCATGTGAAGCACTTACCAGGGAAGACATTGGGTCCTCTTCCACCAAAACTTCCCCTAATGTTTGATCTTCTACCTCTGAAATAAACTCTACTACTTGACTCTCCTTTTGATTCCTAATTACTAGATTCACCTTAGTTCTTGGGAAATGATTCTCTCCCATTGAACCTACCTCTGCCTTTGAAATTATTCCCTCTTCCTCTATTATTTTTCTCTCATTTTCTCCTTTGTTTCTCTTCAACCCTTAGTTTCATTTGATAGCACTTGTGTATAGTCTCAGGGTTGAACAAATTGATTTCATCTTGGATGCTAAGCTTGAGACCATTCAGGTATCTAGCCAACTTTTTCTTCTCATTCTCTAGTATCTTTTATTTGAGGGTTATCCTATGGAACTCCTCACTGTAGGCACAAACATCCATGTCTTTTTGTCTTATATTTTGAAGTCTCTTGTGTAGAAACACTTCATTGTCTCTTGATCTCAATCACCATCTTCCACCAAGTAGTGATAGGGCTTCTTCCTTCTTCTACCCTTTCATTTTGCAAGAAGTTCCACCAACTCAGGGTTGGACCCTTCATCTTTGACCTAGCCAACTACACCTTCTATCTTTTAGATACCTCTTCACATTGAAAATATTTTTCCAATGCTTCAATCCAGTCCATACATTCTTCTGGATTCATTTTTCTAGGGAACATGGATATATCAAACTTGTCTTTCCTTCCAACCTTTTCTAGGGCTTCTAGGAGGTTTCTTTTATCAGTAGGTACCTCTCCTCTTTCATGTATGGGATCCTCTTCTTCTTCTGACTCATCTACAACACTTCTTCCTTGGTTTCTTTTGAACTTTTATAACTCTGCTTCAAGCCTCATGCTTCTAGCAGCTTATTCTCTCACTATATTTTCCAATTATATATTGGTTACCCTTGAGGGGATTTCTTCTTCACCTTGATCTTCCATTATTCAAATGTCTTCCCAAAGAACAATCTGAGTGCTCTGACACCACTTGATGTAGAAAGCACAAGGAGAAGACTAATAGATAAACAATCTCCTCCACAACTCTTCAATCTGAGGCTTGGTTCAATCCAACTCCACCTACCTTTCAATATGATGGATACCAAACAAATTATGAGTTCTTTTCTCCTTTCATACCCCCCTTCAACAACCAATGGTTTAGTTCAAGTTCTTTTCAAATAGTGACATAGAGACACTTTCCCTAAACTAAGCCAAAATGTGGAAATCATCACCAGTAACTTCAACCAACTAATCTAAGGATTTGGATACCTTACTTAGATTGTATGGATATGGAATCATTCAACCAATTGATTATGTAACCCTCACAACCATACAAACACCACTTGACCTATGAATTCTACTAAGTTTCCTCAAGAGGTTTTTCTTGTGCAAATTTCAACTATGGAAGGGACTAGACAAACTAATGATGGATTCAAGGACCCTTTTGTATGTTCTTAAGATCCCTAAAGTCACACAAATCAACTCGAGTCCAACAACACTCAACCCTCACAATGCTCACAGACTTAACTGGCCAACTAAGGCTTGGATTACAAAGGAAGTGGTTAAGGATGGGTTCACAGAATTAATGAAGGGCTTGGGAAGTCTTATCCTATCTAAAATGATCCAAATCAACCATATATTTGGTCCTTCCAATTAGTTTGATTGTTTGCACATGACTTCACATACTCAACTGGCTAAATACATAGGGATATTTAGCGTAGGGCTTGATGCTAAAACCACCAAAACATAAAATATCGGTCTAATTATTTGGAATAATTACAAGTACATCCCAAAATTGTATTTCCCAAGTGGTCATAAAATTCCACTTGTGAAATTTCATGTTAGGTCTCCATTTGTGCAACAAGCCTGGATTAGGCTCTTCCCTGGACTCTCTCCACTAATTTTCTTATAACTTCTACAAATCAAACCCAAATGACTTGGAATTAATTATTATCACCTAGACCTGATCAAATATGACTAAAATGATCCAAATTCATTGAGAACACAACCAAAACTCCTAAAACACTTAAAAAACTTAATCACACCTATCAAATGTAGACTCAAGATCCAGGTGGAATAAGGTAGCCCAAGGTTTATAGAGGTGCCTTAGGGATCCTTGACCACACAAGGTGGATCAAAAATCATGGAGGATGATCTCAAGGATCCATCCTTTTGTTAAAAATGAAAAACATAAGGAACATCCTAGATGTTCCTCAAATGTATCAAATGCACTTGGTGCTCTACAACAAAGGGGGAGAAGAATTAGTAAAGAATCAACAAGGGAGAAGTATCAATAAAGGGAGATAAATGCTCTCACTATTTAGAATTGGTAAATATGATAAAGAGATCAAGAACAATAAGAAGTCATTTATGTTCTTGATATTTTTGGTGTTTCCATCAATGCCAAAGGGAGGGATTGTTGGAATAAATGATGTAACTAGTGTAGACATCAGATGAGTATGTTATGGCATATGTTTGATGCAATTATGATGATAGGATGATTATTCATCATGTTTTCATTGATATCAACTTAGTATTTGTTGGTTGGCAGTGTTCTTGTTATGATGAGGTATGTTTAAGAGGTTGGATCTAGAGATTTGGTAATAATTTGAATGTGTGATCATGAAGGAAGATTAAGTGATGTCTCTAGATGATATATCCATGACCACACAAGTTTATCTTATTTATATGGTGACTTGTGATTTTATGAAGGTTGATAGGTAAACAAGATGAATAGGTTGAAGCAAGGGAGTGATGATTTGATTGTTCTATCAAAATGGTTTATAGTCAAGTGTTGCAATTCAGGATGTGTGATCTTGATGATGTAATTGGATTGATGGTAAATCCACAACAAGATTGGTGATTAGTGGATAGAGTTACAGTGGACTAAATCTCAATCAGTGAAAGGAAAAAGAAGTTCTTAGAATAATCAGTCAAATCCTTAACCAGTGATATTGCACCATGTTACGATAAGTTGTTACATGTTTGAACGATCATGGTGATGTAGAAGATCAATGAGGAATGATGAGTTGGAATTTTCATGATTATGATGATCAAATTTCTTGGAGTTGTACACATGCATTGGAGAGTGTGATATGGTTTGACTTTTCTTTATCAAATTGACGGTTCAATGGATCTAGAGGCTGACATGAATCTAGAATTATAATTGTTAATTGGTATTACATTTTAAAGTTAAAGAAATTAATTTTAATGATGTTTTAAGGTTTTTTTTCCACCTTAAGTTGTAAATGTATTTATATCTTACTGATATATTATGAAGTATGAGTGCGAGAGGAGAAAGATCAATGTATGGTGCTACTATTATTGTTGCAGTGGTTTATGGTGATCAAAGGTGTTAGTATAGATATAAAGAATTATTTTAGAGTAGAGTGTTGATCATGATTACACTGGATCTATCATGCATTGAGTTTAAATATCAGATCATTATTTACTTGTTGATTTTAGCATGTTGACAAGAGAAATCCCTTAACTAGGTCACTCCTAAGAGGGTGAGCACAATCTTAATAGGTCCAAAGAGAAAATATTCTAACTAGGTGATTCTCACAAGGAGTTCTAAATCCCTTAACCAGGTAGATCCTAATAGCTCCTTTTTGTAAGCTCCTAATAGGGATAAATACTCTTAACCATGTATACCCTTAATCGGGTGGATGTAATACTACTAACATGGAAACTTATTACTACAGTAGTGAGGATTTATGGGTGCTAATTCCCACACATGGTTTTTCCCTCTAACAATGGTTTCCATGAGAAAAACATTTTTGTGAAAGTGTTTCATTATTTAAATGATGTTTGATTCACTTTGTTACTAATTTTCTATTTGTATTGCATGCTATATCTTAAGGAAGTTGGTGGTGAAAATATTTAGAGTTTTGGTTACACTGATTCACCTCCCCCCCTCTTAGTTTCATCTAGCATTAACATTATCCAACATGTTGATGTTGTGTATGTGAAAGACTGAAAGGCCACATGCTAGTTTAAAATCCTGAATAACCCAACTAACAAAAACAAGACAATTCCAATACATGTAAAAGAATTTGTGTTGTGAATAGGCATGAGAATAGCATCTGAACCACTAATTTTCATGAGTTCCCCTACTGAAAGGTTTTTGAGAACCTTATCAATTTCATTACCAATGTAAGTTTATAAATTTCCTGTTAAGTAGATTATTGTTTTGGTAGTTATCATCGAAGAGAGAAGAGCCTAAAAAATGTTATTAGAGGATGATGATGTGAGACAATCATAGATATTTATGCAAATATCCTTTTCTCTTTACTAAAAAAATTTCCATCGCTTGATTTTATTTTTTCCATCATTGGGTTTATAATGTGTATAAGTGTCCATTAAGATTAAGGAACAATGACCAACAGGTGAAATAATAGATTTTTTAATAACTCAATCATTGAAAAGAAAGAAATAATAATTTTGTCTAAGAAAGAAAATGTAACTATATTTCTACAATTGTTAGTAGAGACATTTAGAATACACAGGTTCTATAAAGAATTAAAAATTGGTGCTAAGAGAAGAACCTATTGAGAACAAGAGGATAAATATTGTTAGTGCATGTGTAGATGAGAGCAATTGTATATGGATAATTAAAGATAATGCTAAAGAGACATGTAAAGGCATCTAAAAGGTCTACAATTAAAAAGGCATAAAAAATCTCCAGACAAATGAAGGCTTCTAAAACTAGTATCATCATATGCTATTATACTAGAGTATTGTATAACTTTTGTATTTTATTTTTTCTATCAATATAAATTCAGTGGCTTGCCACATTTTTTATAAAAAAATAAAAGAAGGTGTGAATTGCTATAAAAAATGCAAGGTGCATAAAAAAATTACTTTTAAAAGAAAGGAAAGGAATTAATGTGAGTTGGTTGATGCTAATAATGAAATTCACTTAGCTCTTTTTTTTTTTGGAGGGGATATGTTCAAATATTTCTATTTTTTCTTTAATATTGAGAAGTTTCAATAATATTTGGAGATATAAGACATTTATTGTTTGGAGATATAAAGAATTATTTTATAAGAAAATTATTTATTGAGTCTAACACATTCAATGCTCAAAATGATCAATTGTATCATTTATATCATCCTTAAAAGTAAGCGCTTAACTTATGGTCCTCTTGGGATGATTTTATGCCTACTTTAGTGTGTTTAATATGGTAGGATCTTATATTGTACCTTAATACATACCTAATTCAAATATGAGTCCTCCTCCTCCAATATATCTTTAACTTGAGGTTGCATCTATATTCTAGGTATGATTTCTCATTTTCTATCCAATCCCATAATTTATTTCCTTACCTAGGAGCCATCCATTTATTTTCAGATTTTGGGATTTTTCCTAACCTCATGGCAACCTACATTTTCTTCCCCCATGGTGCAGGATCACCTAGGGATGAGGCTAAATCCCTAGTTGTTTTTGGATTGTACTTGACCTTAGCCAAGTCAAGGAATGAAATTAGACTCCAAGATTATCTCCAGATTTTGGATAGGATAGATTTTGGACATGACACTAAATTGCCCCTGTGTGTGTGAATTTTGTACCTAGTTGTAGACACAACACTTTAGTAAAACATTAGAGGTTAGTTAAAATCAAAATCATGCAGTGAAATAGAAACTAATCTAACTAGGTGATTTACTGCCTTCTAATAGATGCGAGTATGTATTCTCAGATTGGACCGAGATCAGTGACCTTGATGACACCTAAATGAAGGATTTGAATGCAGAATCTAGATATGAGATGAATGCAAATTAATCTATATTTTTGTATTTTCTGTGCAATAAGATGAGAAAAACTAATATGAATCTATTCTAGATGAAAAACTTATATGCAAATTAAGCTACAATGAATTGTAAATAAGATTGATCTCACAAAAGTTGTTGATTTGCAAAGAAGCTTCAATTCTCCAGATGTCAATTCACCAGCGTGATTGTGCAAAATTCATGGATTGATTTTGGCAGAGTAAGTATGCAAACTTTTGAGATGATTTGTGAAGAGTTGATCCTTGATTTTATAGAAATCCAAGGCTTTGGGGATGCATGGAAAAAGCCATAAATCACTCAGGTTGATTTTTGAGTCAACAAGGAATTAAAGATAGTTAACTCATAAAAAATCATGCAAAAATAGCTTTTTGATTTAAATCAGAAGTTTGAGATAAGCTTTCAACTCAAAAGAGAGTTGAGTTTATTTTTAAAACAACTTGAATTGATTTTATGATTTAAAGTTCAACTGCTTTTTGGATGTGCATAATTAATTATGAATTAAATAAATAAATAAAGTGATTTATCCTCAACTTAACTAATTTTTAAAAATAAAACAATTGATTTATGGGTTAATCAATTATTAAATCAAACTTTTATTCAAAACTATATTATTAAATTTGATAATTGACATTAATTAATTAAATAAGAATTTAATCAATTAGTCATAGTATATTTGATTTATTGTCAAAATTAAATAACACAATTTAGGAATAAATATAATTAAATAATTAAGTGGCAGTATTAAATCTAATTAATTAAATATTTAGAATATTCAATTAATCAAACTTTAGGATAAATAAGATTTATCACCAAATAATCATTAAATTAAAGATAATTAAGATAAATAGGAATAAGGAACATTCCCCAATGCAAAATTTGTGATAATCAATTAGGATTCGATAATGTGCTGATGTGCCTTAGGTTAGGACTTTGATGTCAATTTCGTTCGATTTGTAGATGTAGGAGGTTAATGAACCTATAGCCCATTTTTGGGGTATTACATTTTTCCCCTCTTTGAATTGTTGTGTGAAGCGTAGTGGTTCAAAGAATAGTCTGTGTATGATACTAAAATTGATTTGAAAGATGAACCGATTCTGAGATAGAAACCGATTGAAACATTTGAAGATATTAGGTCTTGAATGACCAAAGATAATGTTAACTATAATAGCAATGAACCAATGATTGCAAAGAAGTGTCAAAATGCTTGATTCTGAACCTTATGATTGCGAAGAAGTGAGTGATCGATTCCAGACCCGATTGTTGATAAGAATCACATTGGTATCACATCTGAACCCTTCAGTTACGAAGAACCAAGGAAATAACACTAATGAGCCGATGGTTAAAAAAGAATGATACAGTTTACAAGATTAAGAGAATACCAGATTGATATGGATCTCAATGAATCTGATATGCCTCAAGCGATGATTGATTTGCCCCGAGCAACGAGGTCTTTTGATGAATCAACAACTAGACGTGGTTGTTGTCTTGATTACTGAGGAAAGATATGATTTTAGATTTAGATTACAGACTTGAATGATGTGCAATACCATGCCCCCTTCGGGATTAAAATTGAAATCTAACAAGAAAATTCAGCGTTGAATGGTTTAGAAGCATGTTAATTGATTGAGAAGTGGTTAAACACGTTCGAGAACACATTCTGCATCATTTGGAGGTCCAGAAGACCAAGTTTGACTAGGTTTGACCATGAGTTGACCATGGTTAACCAAGTTGAAATTTTGATAGTTTGATGTAAGATAATCAGTTAAGTTGAATACTAGATTTCTGTGATGATTGAAGGTTGATTATGCAAGTAGTAGACCATCTTGGGTCCGAAAATTTTAAATCACAATTTTAACATAGTAAATGATCTCAAATTTTGATTTTGATCCTGAAAATGGATTCAAAATGTTGAAATTAGCTAGGGGTGCAATTTTCATGAAAAACGGAGCACTTTTGAAAATTAGGTCAAAATCTATATAAAGGCCCGAAGGGTCATTTTCAATTCATTTCAACCTTTTGACTTTAGAAATCTTGTGGAGCCCTCTGAGCGAAGAAAATGGTAGAACCAAAGGTAACTATGAGTTCGCATCAATTTGAGCACATCTGGAGACACCAGAGACCTCAGCAATACGGACATCCGATAGGTGGATCTCTGTGCTTTGCTAAAAGTTCAATGTTTCCATGATTTATAGCATTTTTAGGATTTTTCGTACGTTTTTCAATTTTGAAATTTTGCATACATGAAAACTCATACGACTCTCCAGTGAGACTCGTATGACTTTTGAATGGTAGATAGGTTGTCATTTCATAAGCCCCCGAGACTTGTATCAGAGGGACCCAAGAGTCGTACGACATTTCGTCAGGTCCCTCATAACTCGTACGATGAGGGATGCACTGTCATGTTACTATGCTTTGTCATATGGAATTATGTAGAAACTTGTATGACTCTCCATGCTAGTTTGAAGTGTCGTATGGAAAATAGTGAGCCAAAAACTCATTACTAGGTCAAATTTTTGAATTGTCTGATTCTATATCCAGATTCCTGACCTTTTAACCTACCTTGTGAAATAGTGAACTATCTAATTCCTACACTTGTAACCCATTCTGTGACCAAATTACTGATAGGATTCCCTGTTTCTGTACTGTGTAGGTCATATATCTAGATGTTCATGTATGGATTTCACATCTAGCCACTCAGAGACTATGTGTGTCACTACCAAACCCTATGAGGGTACACCTTGCTTCCTATTGATTTGAGTACCTTATACATTTACCCGAGATTAGGGTAAATCATAGACTTTTGACTACTCTGATTGAGAGACTTCATTCAGAGACCTAGACATTCCACCTACCAACTGGGGAGGTCACTGTTACCCCTAAGGATGTGTATCGTATACTATGCATTCCTTTCCATGCAGGCTAGCGGCCAAAGTATGTGAGTTCAGGGAACTCAGGTCTTGTAGCTTTTAGACATCTCTTTGGAGATGATACTCAGATGACTACCTCCATTTCCTGGGAGACCTTAGTGCAGTGATATGGATAGATGCACCAGCTAGAGTGTATCATTGGCGGGATGATCGGTGGTATTATTATGTCTGACCGTCAATAGAATGGTCTATTGATGGGCTGGGCCCCTATGGTAGCATGTTTGATGGTGACTCCCTCTATGTTGGCTTGGGGTCAGTGTCTTTTGGCCCATATGTTCTCTGAGATGCACAAGGTAGTGTATTAGGAGAGTAATTCTTTTGCAGCCAGAGCTTTAGTTCTATAGATCTAGGTGTGAGAGCATATCCCAATGTTGAGACCAGTATGTACTACATAGAGGCAGCCTCAGGAGCTTGTTATATATATATATATATATGCTAGATATGTCATATAGGGGTGGATGGGCCATGTAGAGTATTGGAGGTGATGCCTTGATGATATGACTTTTGTTCAGTGGAGACCATATGTAGCTATTGAGCCTTGGCCGACTACGCGAGAGTAGTTTAGTTTCTTCTTTCAGAGTCATGTGCTGATTGGGAGGTCATCCTCCACTATAGAGAGATTCCTTATTACCAGGGTCTGGCAGAAATATGGACGAGTACAGGATGCCCCAAAGGATTATGCTACTTATGCTCAGATAGGTCGTGAGCTTGGACTCAGATGGACCACAAGGCTCTCTTATGCTTTGTGTTCATAGGAGTATAGTGCTATTGTCAGTAGAGATTGGGAGTACAAACCAGATGTACTTGATGCTGGTGTCACAAATGGATTTATCACATGGCTTGCTGATCATCTGATTCATAGATTTTCTGATCCGACAAAGCTGATACCCTCCATGGAGGAGGTGATGG
The DNA here is from genome assembly GCA_027943335.1 of Chamaecyparis obtusa. Lineage (NCBI taxonomy): Eukaryota > Viridiplantae > Streptophyta > Pinopsida > Cupressales > Cupressaceae > Chamaecyparis > Chamaecyparis obtusa. The sequence continues at coordinate 530,728 of BSBK01003547.1, forward strand.
ATGTTATAGGTGCTTTGATGGGATAGGGTCCCAGACCCACATAGGTTCCTATTGTGCACCCCACACCTTTGAGACCTAGAGTGATGGCTCCTCCATAGAGACCATCAGGATAGATGAGTCCCCCTAGTCCCACTAGTTCTACAGCAGGTAGATCGACAGGTTCTCATAAATGGACTAGGGGAGAGGGTGGTACCTTAGGGAATGTTGGTTCACCTGAGTAGGTACTTGTAGTAGAGTAGGTTGTGGGTGGTGGTATGGATCTGATAGAGGAGGATATAGGATTTGATCTAGGTGTAGAGGTTAGACACCATAAGGTGCAGAGAGCAGAGACTACAAAGCAGACTACCCTAGATACTGAGATGCCAGTGGCTGATGTTGATCCTACTATTCCTCTTACTCCATAGGAGACTATCAGATGGCTCAGAGTATAGGTCAGGGACCTAAAGGTTTGTAGTGCTCGGTGGGAGGAGAGATACATAGAGGTAGATAGGTAGCACACTAAGCTTCATGCAGAGGTGCAGAGATTGTAGGCAGAGGTGATTCATTAGACCTCCCGAGCAGCTTAATATGTGTCCACATATTACAATGTTGTTCCTGTTGCACAAAGAGTCCCTTCATACTCTCAGTATATGATGGCATCAGAGGGAGCCTGAGCACCCAGAGCAGAGGTAGTACCGAATGCACCACCACCTCCTCCACCAGATGCAGAGGATCATGTTGATAGCTGATTGGTTTTGATACGTTCTGATATACTATGCTCTTTTGATCATTGATATACTGTTCGAACTTTGAGAGCTCACATGAGCTCATTCTTTTGTACACTGTGCCAGTAGTGCACCCCTGACTAGTTCAAGATTTTTTTGATATATATATGAGATCGATATTTTGGTTGTGACTTCATGTGTACTTGTCATGTTTTGATTTATGATGATATCATGTGATGTTTATGCTATGAGTAGTGTAGAATGTATGTATGGATCAATGCAATGCAATGATTTCTTTCATATGTATGGATGTTATGCGAATGTATTTGATTATGAAAAGATGTATGTATGATTTATGCTTATGCACATGGATGAATTGTAATGCAATAGATGATTATGATATGTAAATGTAATGATACACATGATATGTTTTGCAGGGATTATGAAGACAAGTACTCAGTCTTATGTCAAAAAGGATGTTTAACCTAGGAGGATAACTACTTGCAATTCTGTGAAGAGACCTTTGAGTTAGGTGTCAGCTCTTGTTAGATTTGAAGAGACAATTGAAGAATTTTTTAAGCATTGAATTTTTTTTAGCCATTGTGAGCTCATGAAAACATGCAAAAAATGCAGAGAGACATGCAGTATGAAATGCAACCTAAGACCTAGGACCTAGTCACTGATCATGTGTCGATCATTCTCATCATTGAATTTTTAGGTAACTAGATAAATCAATACAATGCCCACTAGTTATGAAACCATAGACATATGAATATTAATTTGTATGTGCAAGAATCAATACAATGCCCACTGGCTAGACAACCATGGACATATGAATATTGATTTTGTTTTTAGAATGTCGAATTAGATATAAGCACCAAGGCACAAACACTAGGATGACTTGAATATCATGTCCATTTTGATATAGCAATTTGTATAAGCATCAAAACATATACATTGTGATGACCAAAATATGCCTTGCAGTACAAACACATCAAGCAGTCAAGAGATTATTCTAAATCCAATGTGAATTACCTGTAGTGACCCATTATCATTCACATCCTTAGGTAAGATCATGTTTCACAGTAGGAGAAAGAACTCACTCAAAAGAAAATAGTTAGATCAAACTTCCTTGGATTTTCTAGGTATCAATGGTCGAGGTACATGGCCATCTAATTCAAGATAGAGGCTCTTACAGTCAGACACCATTTCAATCTAGAATTTCCAAAGTTGTCAGATTTTCACATACAAGAAGAAAACAAAGAAAAGATTATGCCCCCAGTCATCACTCTCTAAATCCTATAAAGGACATCATCAAAGAGCTTGTGGGAACAAAATATGCAAAAATCTCAATGTGAATCAGTAAGCATACACGGAGATAAAAGCATGTAAAAAGCATAGATTGTTTTCAATTTGTGTTTGATGTTTGATTGCGTTGTTGTAGATGTAAAATCATTTCTAGAGAGGAGACAAACAAACTGACTTAGATGAAGCTTCAAAGGACTCTGACTAGATATGACTCATCTAAGATGTACTAGAGGCCATAGGATATGACATTGATTGCCCCCAAGTTTGAACATTGATAGGATACAGATGCTTGAGCTGATTGGTGTATAGACTGACTTATTGAAAATAGGAATGCAAAAACAAGACCAAGAGATATGTACAAACTAAAGCAAGACTAAAAATTGGGAAAGACCAAGATTGCGCTGATAGATGGAGCATTTTTGAAACAAGTGGCATTCATTTGCTGGGTTTTCACCATCTTGGGAGAGATTCTATTTTTGCTACCAAGGCGCCTGTTTCCAAGTTTTCACCAAGGCACTTTTTCCTTTTCTCATTTTTTTGTATTTTTTAATTTCAATTTTTTTGTACTTTTTATATTTTGTACTTTTTGTGAATCATCAAGGTGCCTATTGCTAGGTTTTCACCAAGATGTTCATTTTTTTCAGGACTTTTTCAGATTTTTAAGATTTTTTCAGGACATTTTACCATACACTAAATGCCTTAGGCATAGAATTTCTTCAGATGGAGAACATTGATTGGTTCTTGGAGCTGTTCTCCTTCAGTCATTGAGAGTTGATAGGCACTAGAGCCAAAAGTAGTAGTGATTACAAAGGGACCCAGCCAGTTGGGTTCAAATTTTCCCTTGTGTTCTCGATGTGATTGATTTTTAGGATTTTCTCTCAACACTAGATCACCAACTTGAAATTCTCTGTGTCTAACTTTCTTGTTGTAACCTCTAGACATTCTCTTCTGATATACTTTGAGATGATCATATGTTGCTTGTCTGTGCTCATCTAGTAGTTCAAGTTCTTGTAACCTAGACACTCTGTAGTCATCATCAGTTACTAAACCATGCATTTTGATTCTTAGTGATGGGATTTCAACCTCAATAGGCAATACCGCTTCAAACCCATAAACTAAAGCGAAAGGTGTAGCCCCAGTGGGTGTTCTGATACTTGTTCTATAGGCCCAGAGAGCTAGATTGATCATGAGTTTCCAGTCTCTTCCTATCCTATTAACTGTACAGTACAAGATTTTCAATAGATTCTTGTTAGAAGCCTCTGCTTGTCCATTCCCTTGAGGATAGTAGATAGAGGACCAATGTTGTGTAATCTTGAATTTGGCACATAGATCATCCAAGTCTTTGTTCTTGAATTTTCCACTGTTATCTATGATTATGGAATGAGGTATCCCATATCTACATATGATATAGTTCAATATGAATATAGATATTTGTTTTCAAGTTGCTTGTGTCAAAGGGACTGCTTCTACCCATTTTGTAAAATAATTTGTAGCTGTGATTATATGGGTATGTCCATTAGAAGAATGAGGATGTATAGCTCCTATAAGATCAAAGGCCCATTGGTGAAAAGGCCATTGTGTAGTGAAGGGAATTAGATCTCTCTCTCGAGCATGAATTAAGTTTCCATGCACTTGGCACTTTTGACAGTTCTTAGCAAACTTGATAGACTCTTTCTCCATTTCAGACCAATAGTACCCAGCCCTAATAAGTTTTTGAGCTAGTGTTAAACCATTCAAGTGTGACCACAAATACCCTCGTGGACTTCCTCTAATGCACATTGAGACTCTTCCCATTCTAAACATCTAAGTAGCGTACCATCTAGACCTCATTTGTAAAGATCATGACCAATGATGGTATATCATGAGGCATTATAGATAAGGTATCAGGAATGATTTGGTCTTTGAGATAGGAGAATAGGTTTTTATATCTAGATGAATTATGACCAACAATGGTGCAAATCATGTAGGTCTTAGGGGAATCATATTTAGGATAAGATAGTGCTTCCACCAGGAACTCATAGCATAGCTCATGTTCAGGCTTCTTTAATAAAGTAGATAGTGTTTCCATTGCATCGACAGTTGTATTCTTTGTTCTAGGTATTTGCTCAAATGTGATAGATATGAAATATTTCTTTAGATCATCTACCATTCTTTTGTATGGAATGATATTTTCATCTTTAGTTTGGTATACATCATTGACTTGATGGATAACAAGTTGAGAGTCTCCATGAATGTGTAACTCTGTCACTATCCACTTAATTGCTAGTTTCATGCCATTAAGAAGGGCTTCATATTCTACAATATTGTTTGTGCAAGGGAAATTTAATCTGAATGCTTTTTGGATTGAGTATTCTTGAGGAGTTATGAACAATATGCCTACTCCTGATCCATTCCGTGTATAGGAGCCATCAAAGAATAACTACCACTCTCTAGAAGAAAGAGTCATGATAGAGGCATTTGGAAATTCCATTTTCATTGGTGTATCATCAATCATAGGTGCATTTGCTAATTGATCAGCAATAACCTGTCCTTTTATAGCTTTTCTTTCCACATATTCAATGTCAAATTCACTTAAGAGCATGACCCATTTGGCTAATCTACCTATGAGGGAAGCTTTACTTAGTAGGTACTTTAGTCGATCAATTTTAGCTACTAAATGTGTGGTATGAGCTAACAGATAATGTCTCAGTTTCTGTGATGCAAAGATCATAGCTAGACAAGCCTTCTCAATCATAGAATAATTATTTTCATATGCCACCAATGTCCTACTAATATAGTATATAGCTCTTTCCTTTTTGTTCTCATCATGCTATGCAAGCAATGCCCCCAGTGATGTATTTGTTGTGAAGACATACAAGATCAATGGCTTCCCTTGAATATGAGGCATCAAGATAGGAGGGTTTGATAGATATTGTTTGATATGGTCAAATTTCTTTTCACATTCTTCATTCCATGCAAAGGTCACACCTTTATGTAATGTTTTTGTAAAAGGTTGTGATATATCTGCTAGCTGCGATATGAATCTTCTGATAGATTGAACTCTTCCTTGCAATGTCCTCATTTGACTAATATTCTTGGGAGGTTGCATTTCCATTATAGCCTTTACTTTAGCTAGATCAACTTCAATGCCCTTCTTTGAGACTATGTATCCTAAGAGTTTTCCAGAAGTCACACCAAAAGCACACTTCTTAGCATTTAGTCTGAGACTAAATTTTTCCATTCTGTCTAGTATCTTGCTCAAGTCATTTAGATGTTTAGTTCTGATCATAGATTTTGCTAAATTATCATCAACATAATCCTCCATAGTCCTATGCATCATGTCATGAAAAATAGATGTCATGGCTCTTTGATATGTAGCACCAGCATTCTTAAGCCCAAATGGCATGACATTCCAACAGAAGGTGCCCCATGCACATGTGAAAGCAGTTTTCTCTTGATCCTCTAGAGAAATTTGTATTTGATTATATCCAAAAAAACCATCCATTAAAGAATAAATCTCAAAGCCCACAGTCATGTCCACTATCATATCAATGTTAGGTAGTGGAAAATCATCCTTATGGCATGCTTTGTTCACATCTCTAAAGTCTGTGCACACCCTGATTGATTTATCTAGTTTTAAAACATGTACAATATTAGAGATCCATTCTACATAATCAATAACTCAGATAAATCTAGCTTTCAGGAGCTTCTCTAATTCAACTTTTACCAAGAGTGCAACATGAGGATGCATCTTTCTCAATTTTTGCTTAACAGGTTTAACATTTGGAGTTGTACATAAATGGTGCATTATAAGATTAGGATCCAACCCTGGCATATCTAAATATTTCCATGCAAATTTGATCTTCTTTTCTATTAGGAATGTTGTAAATTTTCACTTCTCTTCTTCTGATAAAGATTGTGCTACATGGATCAACTGTGGCTCGTCTGCTATTCCCAAATTGATAGATTGAGTGGGCTCAATTAGAACTAGAGATCTATCCTGTAAATGATTGGGAAGGACATCAAATATCTCATCCTTAGGCACCTCAGAGAGGTTTTCACCTTTGGATACATCTTTTATTTTTACTTTTGTAGGTTCTGAGACTGCCACAAAGTGGTTTTCACCCTTAGAACTCCTTTTCTTTTTATTCTTATTCTTATTTTTATGACTAAGATACTTGATGTCCCACTCTATCATGCTAACACTCAGTTCACTGATGGAAGTCCTCATAGGCTCAACTGCATTGAGGTAGCAAGCAAGGGCATAGTCATTCAGGAAGGTATAAATACCATGGCTCAAATTTGTGGAGGTTTGATCAAGAAGTTCAGGATGTTGGATAGTCAAAATGGGGAAAGATTGGGAGATAGTGTTTACGGATATGGATCTTTCATCATCGGTCCTAACCAAACACTCAAGTTCAAAGGTGATATTACAACTTAAGACATTCCATTCCTGAATAGGCTCAATGTCATTGTGGAAATCCACTTCAGCCATCGGTGGATCAGACTCGATAAGTTCATTACTTCATTCTAGACTTACATCAGGTTTAGGTGCATATTGGTGAATAACATCAACATGTATTTCTATGATAAGCTCATCTTCCTCTGGAATGACTCCCCATTCATAGTCATTAGATTCATCTTCTAACTCAGGACCTCTAGGAAACCTTAGAACATGTGTATAGTCAGGATGAACACCCGAAAAAGGGTTACCCTTGGATTTTGATTTGAATTCATACTCATGAGAATCTATCTCAGAATAACTACCACCTTCCTCTTTGTCTATTTGATTATCTTCAAGATTAGTTGGTTCTTGTGTTGCAACTATCTCTTTCTTTATAGTAGGTCCTTGTGTTTCTACTACATTGATTCTTTTTATTGGATCATCTTCAGCTTCAAGGAGATCTTTGATTTCTTTAGGCAAACACTCATAAGGAATAAGTTCTGAGCTGTCTGAATCACTATCTGATGGTTTAGTTTCTTCCTTTTTAAGAAGGGGTTCTCCTGGTGTGATCTGCTCTATGACATGAGAACAATTACCTTTGAGATGGAAGGGTTTCTTTTTAAATCCTAAGCCAATAGTATCTTTGTTTTCTCTACTAGTATGTGAAATAGGTGTCATAAGACCTTCTCCTCTAATCCCTAAAGGTCCTTTACCTGGATATCCCATTTTAGCTATCAATTTATCTCCTAGACCATATGACTTAGAAGGGATTTTGGATACTGTAGAGTCACTAGTTTGAACAACTTGAGATTCAGGTTCATCCTTGTATAGCCATGCAAGAATAGCTTCATCTTCTTCAAATTATTTCTTGGAGACTTGTTCTACCACAAAATTTCTTTTATATGCTTCAAGAGGTTCTTTAGAGTCTGGTTTGCACTATTTTAAAGACTATCCATAAGACTTAGGTGAGATAGGTAGAAATGTCAAAGATAAGACTGGCTCTATAGTATATTCTCCCATACCATTTTCTTTGATATTGACCTCTTTTGCAATGTCTTCCATTTTAGATGTGGATGCTTCTTTTGTTGGCTTAAGAGAAGATTCTCTATTATTAGGCACAAGTTTATCTACACTTTCCTTCAATGTATTGCAAGTGGTGGATATGTCTGATGGAATAGTGACCTCTACTCCTTCATAGGGAAATTTCAAACATTGGTGGAATGTAGAAGGAATAGCTTTCATTTCATGTATCCATGGTCTCCCTAGAAGAATGTTGTAAGCCAAAGGTAGATCAAGAACTTGGAATATATTATCTCTAATAACCAGACCTACTCTGATAGGTAATACAATGGTGCCTTTAGAAGATCTTTCTTGTTCATCATAGGCTTTGATAGTTATTTTCTTTCTAGGATCAATAGCCAATTCTAAAAATCCCAATTGTGTGACCAAGTTGTAAGAACAAATGTTTAGGCCAGTGCCCCCATCTATCAACACACATTTGACTCTACGGTTCTGGATCAAGACTTCTATATGAAAGGGCTAGTTATGCGGGTGACTCAAGGAGTTCTCATCTTCCTCTGAAAAGGAGATATATTGTAGAGATGTAAGATGTCCAACCATAGTCTGGAACCTATCTAAATCAAGGTCATCAGGAATATTGGATCCAAGAAAAGCTTTGTCTAGAATAGCTCTATGAGCTGGAGATATCCAAAGCAACTCAAACATGGAGATTTTTGCATTAGTGTGTTGGAGTTGTTGAAAAATGCTAGAGGACGTTGGCCTCATATCTTTGGGATTGGAAGATTTAGAAGTAGCCTTCTATTTGGAAGCAGAAGAAAGATTGAAGGGCATCTTAGGGACATTTGATGAATCTGGGATTTGTCCATTTAGATGTGCCTGAGCTTGTGATCGAGTAAATATGGTAGTTGAAGGATGATCTCTATCTCTTCGTACAATTGTGATGACATGGAAATGCTCAGAGAGACAAGGTTCAACCATATTGATAATAGTATTATTTCCAGGGTAAGCATAATTGACCTTTGCCCCCATATTAGGCTAAGAAGATGAAACTTCTTGACCATGTTTCAGAAATGGTTCTATGAATGTTGTATGATCATTATTTCTCTTATGATTGTCAATCGTGATGTCTCCCTTATCAATCAGATCTTGAATAGTATGTTTCAAGCGTAAGTAGTTATTAGTTCTGTGACCTTTACCCCAATGAAAATCACAGAATTCATTCTCTCTCCACCATTTTGGTTTAGGGTCAGGATCAGATTGTTAGATATCAGGCAAAGAGATGATGTTATTAGCCAGTAGAGTTCTCATAGCTGATTCCAAAGATTCTCCAAGAGGAGTGAACTTTCATTTATTATCAGCGGACCAAGATTTATATTCTGGCTTCTTTTGAGATGAATCAGGCACCTTTTGTTCTAAAGCTTTGATGGCTTGGGTACCAATAGTTAGATTGAAATCTGGTGCATTTGATGGGGCATAGATAGTATCAACAATGCCAATTATGATGATGCCTTTATTCTTGTTCCAATTTTTGTTCTTGTCTTTAGAATTGGATCCAGATTCATACTTGTCCTTTTGAAGTGTGATGTCTCCTTTTTTCACAAGTACCTTTTCAATTTTGATCGCATTGTCTACCATTTTATCAAAAGATGTATGAACTTTCATTTGTAAAGGGTAGTTGATCTCTGGGACAAGATTACTAATGAAGATTTCTAGTTTCTCAGTTTCTAGAATAGGCCTAGCATATAGAGAGAATTTCTTCCTCCATCTCTTGAGAAATGTCAGGAATGGTTTTCTTGGATATTGTTTGAGATTGCAGATATCAATCATGGTGACTAGATGTTGGATATTATAGGAGTATTACTGATAGAACAATTTGATCAACTCCTCAAATTTTTTGGTAGTAGAAGGCAATCTAGAGAACCAATGAATGGCTTCTCCCCCCAGAGATCGAGGAAAGAGATGCATCAGATAGGTTGGTTCGTGCATGAATTCCATAGATTGTGCATAGAATTCTCTGACATGATCTTGAGGGTCAGAGTGTCCATCATACTTATCATATTTAGGCATCTCCACTCTTTTTGGGAATGGTGGCATGTACAAGTCTTTGTCAAATGGAAAAAGACATAGGGCCTCCATGGAGAACTCCTTGGGTTCCTTTTCTTTCTCAAGTTTATTAAGTTTGACTTGCATGGAATGCATCTATTTCATCATAGCTTTGATAGGAGTTTCTTCCTCATCTGTAATGATATCTTCAACATTAAAATTTGGAGGAAGTTTATCTCCTTGATGAGCTAATTTTAAAAATCATGCTTCTCTATCTTATTTCAAGAAATGCTTCATCATTCTTTTGAAGTCATCATCATTTTGATACTGAGCAATTTCTTTAGGTGTGGGTTCCTGATCTGCACCATGTTGAGATTGAGCTCTTTGAGAGCCAAAGTTTTTCCCTGCTTGAGACATGGTAGGAGTTTTAAGACTCCCTGGGATAGATCAAGGAGGAGTTTTTTGATTACCTCTATGAGTTGATGGAGGAGGAATGTAACCAGTTTTCAATCAAAAATTGCCAAGACCGTCATCTTCATAAAGACTAGAATTGTAGAGTTGCTCAAGAGTTGGAGCCTGGAGAGTATTCAAAGGTATGGTATGGGATACTTCTCTAGATTTCTTGTGAGAGGAAGCTCTAGTTTCCACCATTAACCTTGGGTGAAACAAATGAATATGATGAAGACAACTGAAGAAAGATCTTATTCAAGAAGATCAAATGATGCAACCTTGTCAAGGTTTGATTGATTGAAGCTTAGATTAGATATAAATGAAGGAGACTGTGCCTTGGATGTATGGGTAGACACCCAAAAGATAGCAAAAATGAGTTCACAACACTTAACCATTTTGAGGATTGATTGAAGATTGATAGTTATGACAAGGTTTTGACACAAGATGAAAAAGACTCAAATTGATTAAATAGAACACTGAATCAAATTCAAAAGGCCACTTTAGAAAAATGATTGGATTCTTAGTAGTTGTTGCTCTATTCCTAACATAGTGATTTGTTTGACAGATTCTGGAAATAGGCTGAAAAAGCTGGGTATTTGGCAATTCTGACAACTTTCTAGCAATTTTTTTTTTTTAATTTCTCAAATGACTTTCTACAGGCTCGTACGACAGTGGGTATAGCATGAAACGACAATTGACAAATTTGTACGACTATTGAAAAACTTGCACGATAGTTGATAGCATGGTTTTTGACTTTTTTGAATTGACTGGCAGCAAAACTCGTACAACAATATACCAGCTACCATACGATAGTCTGGGGGTTCTAAAATGACAATAGCCAAAACTTGTATGACTTTTTGACTTTACAAGATGACTTTTGACTCCAAAAAGGTGTTTAACATCAAATTTTGCAATTTTTGAGGATTTCAATTTCAAATTGTTCACAAAATTATATGTCTAGATTTGAAGATTGTAGCAGATTGATTTGTTCTTAGTAACTAGATAAATAAATAGGCACGTAAAACAACAAGCAAGTGATTTCAAGCATGTCTGAAAATAATGAATAGGGGACAAAGCAACCCTATGCATGAACAATCAAGTGACTGAATTGTGCTAATCCCTAGGAGTGTTAACAGTGTATGTTCCAAAAAAATTTGCAATAACACACATATTCCTAAAAAAATGAAAATTTGGCCTCACTAGGGTTTGTAGTAATGGTCTGACTCTACAACTTTTGTGATCTCAAGAGGGTGAACTCCAATCCAAGTGCACTAGGGTTTTGACACAGTTTGAGAAATTAATGAATCAGGAGCTGCTAGGGAGATTTGACAGCCCAATAAGAGACCACACCTGTGAAGATTTCCTCCACAAGGACATTTATATAGTGGCTGTTGCTACCACGGAAAAAATGGCTATTACCGCTTGAGGTTCTGTCAATGTGGTTTACCCAATTAAGGGAATGTCCACTATGGTTAACCCTCTCTAAAGGTGACTCACAAGAGATACCACATGCAGACTGGTTCTAGATTCAAGGATCTGAGTTTCTAATACTACCCAAAAAGGGAGTAGAGCATAGTCCTCTATCCTTTTCACTTTTAACCCAAACAAAGTAGACAGATTAATCCAACACGCTAAGACCAAGATTATCTCACAAAGATCTATGATGTCAACCACTTATGATCTATCAACCTCTCCAGAGAGAGAATGTATCAATTAGAAGCTGAAGATGCACAAATCTAATAGAACGTGAGATGCTCTTAGTAACCTCCCTACCTACAAGGGTTCCTTCATTGAGAAGAGTTTCGCTGGAAACCCACTCTCTCAAGAACCATGAATAGTGTTCATAGGGCCTATTTACTATGTGTAACAAAGATGCTGAAAAGCAAATCTATGTTCATTTTTATAGCCCAAATGAAGTCTATGATATCAAAGCAATAAAAGTTCACACAAGCCAAACACGTGAGATGTTCATTTTAGTCCAAATCAAAATGTTATCAGCTGAGAAGATTACTTGAATTCCTCACAATGCGCTTAGTATATTTTTACCTATTTTTAGCAATTCTCATGCTTTTCCGAATCAAACTCAGCAGAAATCAATCAAAAATAGTAAATTTCAATTGTTAATGTTAGCTGTCAGTCCAAATCTGGAAAACTGCCTAAAAAAGTGAAATGATAATTAAAACCTGGCACTGAAACTCATACAATAGTGGGTCACCTCCCAGATGATGGTCCAGAAATTCGTATGATAATGGGTATCAGATCATACAACAATAGAGCTTCCAAATGACACTGTGTTTCTGAAGGTGATCCTCGATCGAATCAACTATCGTATGACAGTGGGTACCTCTTGATACAAGTTTCTGATAAAACTCATATGAAAATTGTACGGATAGAAATTAAAAATCACTGCTTGGAATAGAAAACAACAAGAAGATAATATAAATTGATAAAAATAGAATGGAAACCCGTTTCAGGGCCCCACGGTGGGTGCCAAAAATGTGTGTGTGAATTTTGTACCTAGCTGTAGACACAACACTTCAGTAAAATATTAGAGGTTAGTTAAAATCAAAATCATGTAGTAAAATGGAAACTAATCTAACCAGGTGATTTACTGCCTTCTAGTAGATGCAAGTATGTATTCTCAGATTGGACTGAGATCAGTGACCTTGATGACACCTAAATGAAGGATTTGAATGCAGAATCTAGATATGAGATGAATGCAAATTAATCTATATTTTTGTATTTTTTGTGCAATAAGATGAGAAAAACTAATATGAATCTATTCTAGATGAAAAACTGATATGCAAATTAAGCTACAATGAATTGTAAATAAGATTGATCTCACAAAAGTTGTTGATTTACAAAGAAGCTTCAATTCTTCAGATGTCAATTCGCTAGCATGATTGTGCAAAATTCATGGATTGATTTTGGCAGAGTAAGTATGCAAACTTGTGAGATGATTTGTGAAGAGCTAAGCCTTGATTTTATAGAAATCCAGGGCTTTGGGGATGCATGGAAAAAGCCATGAATCACTCAGGTTGATTTTTGAGTCAACAAGGAATTAAAGATAGTTAACTCACAAAAAATCATGCAAAAATAGCTTTTTGATTTAAATCAGAAGTTTGAGATAAGCTTTCAACTCAAAAGAGAGTTGAGTTTATTTTTAAAACAACTTGAATTGATTTTTTGATTTAAAGTTCAACTCCTTTTTGGATGTGCATAATTAATTATGAATTAAATAAATAAATAAAGTGATTTATCCTCAACTTAACTAATTTTTAAAAATAAAATAATTGATTTATGGGTTAATCAATTATTATTAAATTTGACAATTGACATTAATTAATTAAATAAGAATTTAATCAATTAGTCATAGGATATTTGATTTATTGTCAAAATTAAATAACACCATTTAGGAATAAATATAATTAAATCTAATTAAATAATTAAGTGGCAGTATTAAATCTAATTAATTAAATATTTAGAATATTCAATTAATCAAACTTTAGGATAAATAATTTTATCGTCAAATAATCATTAAATTAAAGATAATTAGGATAAATAGGATTAAGGAACATTCCCCAATGCAGAATTTATGATAATCAATTAGGATTTGATAATGTGCCGATGTGCCTTAGGTTAGGACTTTGATGTCAATTTTGTTCGATTTGTAGATGTAGGAGGTTAATGAACCTATAGCCCATTTTTGGGGTATTACAGCCCCTAGTTGATCTTAGGTTGCCAGGTTGGCTAAATAGGGCCTAGTGTGTGAAAGATGTTAAAATAGGTTATGAAGCTTGTTTTGAGGTTTTTTAAGCTTTGGAGTATACTTTAGATTGGTTTGAATACCTTTAGGACCTTTACCTTGGGTCAGCACAATGTGCAAGGACAAAATGTAAAAGTTGTCAAAGTTGCTCGAGCAACTATGACAACATTCAGATAAGAAATACCCTAATAGTAGTTATGGATCAGCCCAGGTCATTTTAAAAGGTTAGAAGTGATATAAAAGGATTTAGGAGTGAGTGTACAAGTTTGGTCATTCTGAGAATGTAGTTCCCAAGATAGATCTCATGATTAATTGTCTGAGATTTTAATACAATTTGCAGGAGTTTTGAGTCTAATCATTGGAACTTGATTAAAGTAGACTTTTTTCTATGTAATTTAATTTCTTCCATGTAATTTTTACTCAACACATAATTCTTGTGTTTTTTTATTAGTTTTGTCTATTCTTTGTAAAGTTGAAGCCTCACTAGACTATACCCTACCAATTTGAGTGTTTGCGGTGTAAATATGGTTCCACAATGATTTCCCTCCATGGAAACTTGATGGCTTGTGGAGAAAGTGAAGTGGAACCCTTGTATATTAAGTTCCTTTTTTTACAGGTGTTAGAAGCTATGGGAGCTCATTTTGGTGGTTTTCCCTAAGTGAGATAGAGGATCTTGATTAGGAGTAAGCCCATGACAGTAATTGTTTACATGCAGGGTTGGATTGGGTAATGACATTGGTGTATTGGAGAGTGGTATTAAGGGTTGGAGGAAGCATTGGAACCAATGCTAAGAGTTGAAAAAACTGATCATACAAGCTTTGCATAATGACTTAGTCAATTAGCCCTATTTTCTAGGAAGAAGACTCGGTAAGCATAAGGTACTATACAAATAGTTGTGGGACCCTAGACCCTGAAAATATTTGATTTTTTCCAAAAGGGTATTTGGAATCAACATTAAGTTGGGGGATTCTTTGTGAATTTTTGGAGCTATTCAGAAAAAACCAAGTTCAAAGACCTATTTTAGGGCTAATAGGGCTACAAGCCTTAAAAGTAGGAAATCCTGAGATCAGTAAGAAAGGTCTATCAAGATAGTGTCAAATGGCATAAAATGAGATGAGAATCACCTATCTAGAATCAATTCAACCCTTTTCAATGTTGGTGATAGACATGATGTGTTGGTGGTGAACTTACACTAGTGAGTTCAAGAAGGAGGAAGGGTAGCTAATTGGTAGGAAGACCCTTAAGATTTAGATAAGTTTGTGTAGTTTCTCCTAAGGAGGTATGGTTAGAAAAGACACCCTGAAAAGGTCTAAGAGGTGACCTTTGGAGTTTGAGCTTACTTGGCTCAAGGAGTGGTGGAGGTCTCCCTATCAAATTGGTATTAGAGCCCCAAAAGATTTGGGTTAGTAGAACTGGATGTTGCATACACTAGAGTCAATGGGATCATTAAAGATGGTGAAAAATGATGAAATTGCAAAGAAGGTGGAAGATCGGGAAGAGGAGAATAGACTCCTAAGAGAAAAATTAGCAAAGATGGAAACTAAGCATGATTAAGTACAAGCTAAGATAGAGGAAGTAAGTGAGAAGGTGAGAGAGTTAGAAGGAAAAGAAAAGATAGTGGCCATATAAGATGAGGTTCTAGAGCTTGATCCAATATTACAAGAAGAGCCATTCCTTAGGGCTCTCAAAGACATGTGTGGAAAATCTTTGGAAGGTGTACCCTTGTTTAGCAGTACAAATGGAGCTAGAGTTGGTAATGGAGTTGATAGAGGGGTTAGAGAACCACTTTGAATGTGAGAGTGTGTCAAAGGCATGAAAGGTAAAGGAAGCTAAGTCTAGACTGCAAGGAGCAGTTGTAACATGGTGGAAGTTCATACAAAATGAAAGGAAAAAGGAGGGGAAGAACCCTATAAAAACATGGAAGGGTATTGTTGATAAAGCTAAAGAGCCATATCTACCAGAGGATTATGATTTTCAAATACACAAGAAGAGACATAATTTAAGGAAAAAAGAATTGGATGTTAGTGCCTATACCAAATAGTTCCAACGATTATGCTTAAGATCCAAGGTATAGGAAGATGAGATTCTTAAAGTAGAAAATTAATTGAATGGTTTGAGATGGAGCATCCAAGAAGAGATCAACTTTCTTATCCCTACTACCATCCATAAGTGTTACCAACTTTCTCTTAAAGTTGAGTAAAGAAGTAAAAAGAAACAAGATTCCAATTCTAGGGGTAGAGGAAGAGGTAGATATTCTAGAGGTCGCAGAGGTAATTATGGAGGTAGGGGTAGTGAATCAAGACCCCAAGGTGAGTCAAAAATAGCATAATAGACCAGTGAATCTAGTGGAAGGGGGAATCAAAATTGAGGTAGAGGATTTGGTGGTAGCAGAGGTAGATTTGGAAGCTCCAACAAATGGTCTCATTTTGCAAAACATTAAATTATACAATTGTGGTCAACTTGGGCATCCAGCTTATATATGTCCTAAAAAAGCCTCATCATCTCAATCAGAAAGAAAATTCAATTATATCCAAAAGGAAAAAAAAAGTGTGAAATCCCCTAAGGTGACCTTGTTAAATATTTCAGACTTTGAAAAGAAAATAACAATCTATAGATGATCTTTTAGAACTAAGACTTAGGCCCTTTCGAAAATATAGATGAATAGAAGATAGATAATACCCATTTTGGATGCTTGAAACCTATTGAATGATCATAAGAAGAAGCCTTCAATCCAATTCTATTATTCTTCTCCAATCGTCTCTTTAAGTCTGCTACAATTTTCTCTTTAAGGTCTTCTATAATGCCTCTCCAATTCTGCTATAATATATGAACTTAGGTCTACTCAAAGTATGTATTTAGGTCTTTTACAAGTGTGAATTTAGGTCTATTATTATTCTTTCCAAATTTCCAAGAAGCCACTATAATGTTGGAACAATTATGCACTAATGATCTGAATTATTAGTCTACTGAAAGTGCAAAATAAGGCAGTCATGTTATTTTTTTTATGATACCTAGTTCGCACTCCTCAATTCCATCTAATTCTACCTCAAGAGAGGTGTATCTTCAATATGATAAGGTAGTTGACTTGCATATGCAAGTCATATTTTATAACTATTTTTATTCAACCACTAGCCTCAATAGATAGCTGACTATAATGAAGGTTGACCCTCATAGAAATTTCAACAATTCAATATGAAAGTCTTCCCTCTTCTCAATCATAGTGTGATATGTCATATAATAAGTAGCATACTTATTATTTATTTTAATATTTTCCAAGTCCATAATATTAATAATCATTTGCAATGTAATTTAGCTTTGTCTCAAGGTCACAAATATTAACACTCCCTCTTGGACTTGAGGGAAAGATCAATAACATTGACCTCATAATGTAATTACTAGATCTATATTACAATAGATATCATTCTGACATATGAATTATTGTCCTCAATAGATTTTAATCTAAGTGATCTCAATGAATATGGAACCATAAAAAACATAATGTATTCATACCTGATGTAATCAATGTGATTAATCATCCTCAGGATGTCTCAACCTTTTTAATATCATCTAATACAAGATGTAAGGTTACTCAAACATAAAACATAATGTAAGCATTGGTCACATGTAATGAGATGTAAGAAACATCATTGACATTATCCTCATTATGTAAACAATAATCACATATAGATCTCAACTCTATGTATAGCATTATCTCTATAAGAATAATAGATCTCAAATCTATGTAAGAAAAGGTATCATCAATATAACAATAGATCTCAAATCTATGTAATCATAAAAGGTATCATCAATAAATCTCAAATTATCTCCCACAAGATAATAAAAATTATAAGGTCATCTTAAGTATCAATCACATAATGTTAGCATGATGTAAGGTGTTGGTTTTCTTCATGTGAGATTCCATCCACAAGCTCTCTGAAAGATAGTCTTCATTGGTGATTATATCCAAGAGCCTCAATGCTCTAATATCCAAGAGCATCAATGCTCAAATATGTAGGAGCTTCAATGCTTAAATGTCAAGAGCCTCAACACTCAAATATCAAGAGCCTCAATGCTCAAATATTAGGAGCCTCAATGCTCAAATATGCAAGAGCCTCAACACTCAAATATGAAAGAGCCTCAACACTCAAATGTCAAGAGCCTCAATGCTCAAATATCAAGAGCCTCAATGTTCAAATATCAAGATCCTCAATGCTCAAATATCAAGAGCCTCAATGCTCAAATATCAAGAGCCTCAACGCTCAAATATCAAGAGCCGCAATGCTTAAATATCAAGAGCCTCAATGCTCAAATATCAAGAGCCTCAATGCTCAAATATCAAGAGCCTCAACGCTCAAATATAACAAAAAAAATAATATTTTCACCACATAATAATTTGATTGTTACTTAGATTTAACATAGAAAAGAATCATATAGTAATATTTGATTTATTTACAACAAGTGATGCGATATCTCTTCAAAAAAAATTTACAAAATATAACAATGAATTAGAAAGAGTTTATAACATGACTTTTAAGTTCATGAAGGCCCATATATAAAATCCCTCTCGAGGTTAAGACTAAAGGAGAAGGGGTTCAAATTTTGTTTCTCATACTTCTGCAATAGAGGCTTGATGATTGTTTCAATCTGGACAATTTTCTTCTTTGTGACCAAATTTGTCACATCTATAGCATTGTACCTTAGAGAGATCTCTCTTTTGAAATTTTTTATTTTGATAGTCTCTCCCTCTCCATCCATTATTTTGAGAGTTCCCTTCTTGCCTAATTTTATAATCTCTTCCTCTTCATCCGTCAATGAGAGAATTCATGTCTTGCCTATTTTGATAATCTCTCCTTCTTTTGTTCCTTTTGTTTCTTTCTCCTTTGTCTTGAAATTCTCTTTTTCTTTCGAAATCATCTTTCCTTCTTGATTGTGAGTATAAGATTTGAATATATTCTTTAAAATTTGATCCTCTAGTTATTAGTCTCGATTCTTCTTAAAGACAATCAATTTTTAATTTATTAAATTTAGGCAGTTTAGGGAGTGCACTGATTCCTTGAGTAAAGGAGTCCCATGAGAGAGGTAATTCTTTAAGTGCTATCATAGATAGTTCCTTTTCATTGTAGGTGTGCCCAATAGTTGCCAATTGATTTCTTAACTCAGTAATTTTCATAAAGTATGATGTGATAGATTCTCCTTGACTCATCTTGATTCATGAAATTTCATTTTTAAGAGTCATAATTCTACTTGTATTATTAATTTCAAACATTCATGATAATGTAGAGAACATTAGAAAGGCTAACTCTAGACACGAGATGGTGGGTACGAAATGATCCTTTGCATTGTCAATTAGAATTCACATAGCTTTTTTATTACCCTTTTTCCATTCACGTGTCTCATCTTCATCAATTTCAACTTTAGGTGAATTTTCTATAATTAAATATAATTCTAGTTCTTTGAAGGAAATTAGTATTCTAATTTTCTAAGATAAGAAGTTTGTGGCTCCTTTGAGTCTATCTTCTAGTCTAACTCCACTTTTCATATTGAATTTTTTATTTTTAAAAGTGCTAGATTGATTTCCTTAATCTGTACTCACCAAATCTCTGATATCATGTTAATATGTCAGACTTTGAAAAGAAAATAACAATCTATAGATGATCTTTTAGAACTAATACTTAGGCCCTTTAGAAAATATAGATAAATAGAATATAGATAATACCTAATTTAGATGCTTGAAATCTATTGAAAGATCATAAGAAGAAGCCTTCAATCCAATTCTATTATTCTGCTCCAATCGGCTCTTTAAGTGTGCTAGAATTTTCTCTTCAAGGTCTACTATAATGCCTATCCAATTCTTCTACAATATATGAACTTAGGTCTACTCAAAGTATGTATTTAGGTCTTCTACAAGTGTGAATTTAGGTATGTTAATCTTCTTTCTAAATTTCCAAGAAGACACTATAATGTTGGAACAATTATGCACTAATGATCTGAATTATAAGTCTGCTGAAAGTGCAAAATAAGGTAGTCATGTTATGTTTTTGATGATACCTAATTCTCACTCCTGGATCCCATATAAGTATTCCTTAAGAGAGGTGTATCTTCAATATGATATGGAAGCTGAATTCTATATGCAAGTCATCTTTTATGATTATTATTATTTAGTTGCTAGCCTCAATAGATAGCTGACTATAATCCATAGCAATTTCAACAATTCAATATGCCAGTCATCCCTCTTCTCAATCATAATGTGATATGTCATATAATAAGTAGTATACTTATTATTTATTTTAATCTTTACCAAGTCCATAATATTAATAATCATTTTCAATGTAATTTATCTTTGTCAAGGCCACAAATATTAACAGACCTTAGATTCAAAGAGTGGGGAGAACTTGATGTTTAGAAGAATATTGATCAAAGAACCAGTGAAGGAGGACTATAAGAAAAGGAGGGAATTTTTTAGGGTGAAATGCAAGATCCTTGATAGAGTATTCAAGGTAATCATAGACTCAGGGTCTACTAAAAACATCATCTCAGAGGAGGCATTAAGTAAGCTTGATCTAGCCAAGATTCCTCACACACACCCTTATAGGGTCACTTGGTTAAATAAAGAGAAGAATGTGTTGCTGCATGAGAAACCTTGGGTGGAGTTTTCTATTGGGAAGATACAAGGATAATATATTGTGTGATATACTACCCATGGATGTCTACCATTTTCTATTGGGAAGACCATGGCAGTTTGGTAGGAAATCCATGCATAATGGGGAGAAAAACTCCTTCACTTTTCAAAAAAATGGAGTAACTTTCAACTTACAGTCCATCATGGAAGAAGAGGATACAAAACTAGTGAGCCCTAATTTATTTCTAATGAGTGGAAGAGAGTTATTAGAGAATCTCAAATAAGGGAATGAGATGAGATTTGCAATAATGGTGAAGCCAAAGGAGGAAGGAAAAACCAAACTATAGTCCCTGCTTGCAGAAGTGGAAAATTTGTTAGAAGAATTCAAGGATATAGTTAGTGATGGAATTCCATCCACTCTACCATCTAAGAGGGAAATTAGTCATCAAATTAAATTTGTGCCAGGAGCTTCCTTGCCCAACAAGGTAGCCCATAAAATGACACCTGATCAAAACAAAGAGATAGAAAGCCAAGTCCAAGAGATACTTGACCAACAACTGAAAAGGAAGAGAATAAGCCCATGTGTAGTTCCAATTGTGTTATCCCCTAAAATGGGAGGTAAGTGGAAACTTTTCACTTATTATAGGGAAATTAATAGAATTACTATAAGGTATAGATTCCCCATTCCTAGGATAGAGGATTTAATAAACTATCTTGGTGGGGAAAAGTATTTTACAAAAATAGATATTAAGAGTGGTTATTATCACATCTAGATTAAGGAGGGGGGTGAGTGGAAGACAAAAAAACCATAGAAGGACTGTATGAGTAGCTTGTTATGCTTTTTCAGCTAACTAATGCCCCAAGCATGTTCATGAGACTAATGAATGAAGTGCTAAAGGACTACATAGGGAGGTTTATTGTAGTTTACCTTGATGATATCCTAATTTTCAATAAATCAAATGGAGAACACCTTGAACATATAGAGCTTGTGTTAAGGAAGTTGCATGAGGAGCAGTTAGCCATGAATTTGGAGAAGTGTGAGTTCATGAAACAAGAGCTGTTATACCTAGGTTTTGTGGTCTCCCAAGGTAACCTTAAAATAGACCAAAGAAAAGTGGAAGCTATTCTTAGCTGGCCAACTCCAAAAATAGGGATAGAGTTAAGAAGTTTCCATGACCTTGCTCAATTTTATAGAAATTTTATTAAAGGATTCAGTGAGATTTGTGCTCCTTTACTAAACACCATTAAAGGAGGGATAAAGACCAAGTTTAAATGGACCAAAGAAGCTGATAAGATCTTTGATTTGTTAAAGAGGAAGGTGGCTACTCATTCCATTCTTGTGTTGCCTAACTTTGAAAGTTTTTTCACTTTAGAATGTGATGCTAGCAATATTGCAGTGGGATCAATCCTTAGCGAAGAGGGAAAACTAGTAGCCTTCTTTACTGAAAGGATAAATGAAGCCAAGACAAGGTACTCATCCTATGATTTGGATTTGTATTCCCAAGTCCAAGCCCTTAGGAAGTGGAGGCATTATCTATTTCCCAAGGAATTTTTGGTCTTCACTGATAACCAAGATTTGAGTTACATAAACACTCAAGAAAAGTTAAGTCAGGAGCATGTTGAATGGATGGAGTTTCTAAAAGCATTCACCTTCATAATCAAACATAAGAGGGGTCAAAATAAAAAGTTTATTGATGCACTCAGTAGGAGGTTTCTAACTATTCAAGAAGTGCAATTGAAGAGTATTGGGGTGGAGAGTTTCAAATAACTTTACAAGATGGATGAAGACTTCTCCAAGGGATACAAGCTATGTGAAGAATTTAACAATCATTTCCATAGTTAGTTTGGAGACTATACTTTAAAAAATGGCTTATTGTTTAAAGGGGGACACCTGTGTGTACCTAAAGGGACTATTAGGGAGAACCTAATATAAGAGAAACATAATGGCAGTCTTAGTGGACATTTTGGGCTCAATAAATTACTTGATTTTGTGCAAAGGTTTTATTTTTGGCCTATAGTGCAAAGAGATGTGAGAAAGTATGTTGAAGAGTGCCTAATGTTTCAAAGAGAAAAGGGAATGACTACCAATGTTTATCTTTATCAACCTCCTCCAATTCCCAATAGACCATGGGAGTGTATTAGCATGGATGTCATTGTGAGATTACCTAGAACTAACACTAGTTTGGATAGTGTATTTTTAGTGGTTGATAGGTTTCACAAGATGAGCCATTTCATCTCATGTAAGACCACCCATGATGCCATTCATCTAGCCCATATATTCTTCAAGGAGGTAGTATAGATTCTTGGTTTTCCATTATTCATTGTGTCAGATAGGGATGCAAAGTGTATGGGTTATTTTTGGAAGACCTTGAGGAAAAGGCTTGGCACAAACTTTTCCTTTGGGTCAGCTTATCACCCACAGACCGATGGCCAAATTGAGGTCATTAATAGGGTCTTGGGTAACCTTCTTAGGTTGTTGACAAAAGAGTATGGTCAAATGTGAAACCAAGTATTACCCCAAGATGAGTTTTCTTATAATGATAGTGTAAATAGGACTACTAGAAAAAGTCCTTTTGAAATTGTCTATGGTGTTCATCCAAGAGGGCTATGTGAACTAAAGGAGTTAGGACCTACAGAAGAGAAGACTGGGAATGCTGAATATTTCTCTCAATCCATCATAGAGGTGCATGAACAAGTTAGGAGAGCATTAACTAATTCCACACGTTGAAGGCTAGAGTGGATAGAAGAAGAAAGGAGGTACATGTTGAGGTTGGGGATCTAGTTATGGTCCACCTCAACAAGGATAGACTTCAAAAGAGAGTCCCTACTAAACTTCAAATGAGGAAAATAGGACCATGTTCTATCTTGGCTAAGTGTGGGCTGAATGCTTACAAGGTAGAGCTACCGATAGAATTAGCCATCTCACCCATATTCAATGTGCAAGATCTGATCAAGTTCAAAGGGCCTAATATTGATAACACTAAGACAAGAACAAAGGTGAATAAGGATATCCTTAGCATGCCAATACACTACAAAGACAAACCACAGGCTGCAAAGATTTTGGACTCTAGAGTCAAGAAGAAGACCAGGCATGGTGTGTACATGGAATACTTAGTTAGGTGGCATAATCTACCTGCTTTAGAAGCCACATGGGTTGCTAAAGTAGAGTTCAAGAATTTAGAAATTGACAAAGCTTTATTGACACCCTATATGGAACTTAATTTCTTTTATTCAGGGGGAGTATGGTGCAGGAGCACCTAGGAACGAGGGTAATTCCCTTGTTGTTTTTGGATTGTACTTTCCATTAGCCAAGTCAAGGAATGAAATAAGACTCTAAGAGAGTCTAGTATTTGAGTTACATAGAATAAATTTTGGACTTGACACTAAGTTGCCCCTAGTTGGCCTTAGGTTGTCAAGTTGGCCAAATAGTGCCTAGTGTGTGAAAGATGTTAAAATAGGTTAGGAAGCTTGTTTTTAGGTTTTTTTAGGCTTTAGAGTAGACTTTATATTGGTTTTAATACATTTAGGACCTTTATCTTGGATCAAAACAATGTTGCTAAGACAAAATGTAAAAGTTGACAAAGTTGCTCAAGCAACTTTGACAACTTTTTGACAACATTCAGACAAGAAATACCCAATGCCCTAATAGTAGTTATGAATCAGTCCAGGTCATTTTGAAAGGTTAGAATTGATATAAAAGGATTTAGGATTAAGTGTATGAACTTGTCCATTATGATAACACAGTTCCCAAGATATATCTCATGATTAATTCTCTAAGATTTTAATACAGTTTGTAGGAGTTTTGAGACTAATCATTGGAACTTGATTGAAGTAGAATTTTTTCTATGTAATTTCATTTCTTCCATGTAATTTCTTACTCTTCACATAGTTCTTGTGTGTTTTTTATTAGTTTTGTCTATTCTTTCTAAATCCAAACCCTCACTAGATTGTATTGTGCTAGTTTGAGTGTTTGCGGTGTAAATATGGTTCCAAAATGGCTTCCCTCCATGGAAACTTGATGAATCATGGAGGAAGTGAAGTGGAACCATTTTATAGTAAGTTCCTTTTTTTACAGGTTCCAGAAGTGATGGGAGCTCATTTTGGTGGCTTTCCCTAAGCGAGACAAAAGATCCCGTTTAGGAGTAAGCCCATGACAGTAATTGTTTACATGGAGAGTTTAATTGGGTGATGACATTGGTGGATTGGAGAGTGGTATTAAGGGTTGGAGGAAGCATTAAAACCAATTCCAAGAGTTGGAGAAACCGATCTTACAAGCTTTTCCTAATGACCTATTCAATTAGCCCTATTTTCTAGGAAGAAGACTCAGTAAGCATAAGGTGTTGTATGGATAGTTGTGGAACCCTAGACCCTAAAAGTATTTGAGTTTTTCCAAAAGGGTATCTAGAACCAAGATTAGGTTGGGGGATTCATTGTGATGTTTTGGATCTATTGGACAAAAACCAATTTCAAATACCTAGTTTAGGCCTAATAGGGCTACAAGCCTTAAAAGTAGGAAATCTTGAGATCGGTAAGAAAGATCTATCAAGATAGTGTCAAATGGAATCAAATAAGATGAGAATCACCCATCTAAAATAATTTAAACCTTGTTCAATTCTAGTGATAGACATGATGTGTTGGTGGTGAACTTATGCTAGTGAGTTCAAGAAAGAGGAAGGGTAGATAATTGGTAGGAATACCCTTGTGATTTGGAGAAGCTTGTGTAGATTCTCCTACGGAGGTAGGGTGAGAAAAGGCACCCTTAAAAGGTCTAGGAGGTGACATTTGGAGTTTAATATTACTTGGTTCAAGGAGTGGTAGAGGTATCCCTATCACCCCAATCCTCACCTTTCCGAACATCTCATAGGATCTTTAGCTAGTTCTACCTAGGATAAGTCAACTAGTCAACTTGTCCCTAGGGTACAAGTAAAGAGTCGATTTGTCCCTAGTTTCTTGGGCCCAAATTTTTTCCAAGGCCTAATGTCAGGATTTTCCTCTGGGGGTTACATTTTTGGTTAGCCTAGATTTAATTTGGACTCTAAAATGAGTATAAAAGGACATTCTCTCCCCTTATTTGGCATATAATAATCAAAGTGAGAGTTATCTATCATATGCAAAAAATCAAGCTATCAATTAATCAAGCATTCAAGTGCAAGGAAGCCATCAAGAGTCATAAAGCATTCAATTCTTCATTCTTCTCATGTAATCAAGGTGTTCTCTTCTATAGATCTGGCATCTTTCCCCTATTGGAGGCCAAGAAAAGGATTCTTCTATCAAGGAAGGATATCCACATTCATCCATCAAGATTTATTCCTCTCTCTCTTCCCCAATCAACCATGGTGGCGAATTACAACATCTATTACATGAGGTCTTATTTTACATGATTTCCTTTTGGGTTTTTGTGTTTAGTCAAAATCTATTGTGCATCAACATACTTTATGACATTCAAAGAGGTAATTACATCTGTATGGTATGATATACTTCATTATCTAGATCTATCCTATGCTTCATGATGGCATCCTTTTCCTTTATATCATTTCATTTTATTTCAAGGTTGATTCTTAAATAGGGTTTTGGCTGAGGAAATCCCCTTTCTTCAACATTCTTCCCCATTTTTTGTGTGTAGGAATAGGTTGTGGAGTTGCAGTCTTCGATCTGGGAATCACAGGTGCATACATAGGACCTCAAAAAGTTTCATCAATTTTGGCATTATTGGGAACAAGTCAACTTCTCGACTTGTCCCTGGGTACAACTCAACTTTCCAACTTCTCCCTACATGTTTTGGCTAAAAATTGTAGAGTATGGAATTATAGGTCTGGTCAGTTTCCTAGGTCTGGAGTTACAGTTGATTCCAAAACTCTAGCAACAGTCAATTATAGATTCAAATTTCAAACCTCCTTATCTTATTTTAATGTACATTCATTCTTTCATTTTTCTTCCACTTACTTTCATAGATCACATTTCCTCTCATTGTCCCATCTCTCTTTAGGAATATTGAATCCCCCTTGACATAGATCTTGCATTAACAACCTTCCTCCTTTGGGTTGTGCTAATCAGATTCATTTAAGTATGGGTATGTATTCTAATGTATAGAGCCCACTCATAAAATTTGGTGGGTGATCTACATCCTAGCATTTGTCACCATTTTCTACTATACATATTGGTGAGCCTGACTCATTATATTTCTATTCTGATTTTGGTGTTAGGTCCCCTTAATGTGATTTTAGGTTCACCCACTATACATTTTAGTGAACCAATCAGTCCCAATTGTCCAAGATTACTAAGAGGAGGGGTGAATCGGTAATCTACGATATCTGCAAATTTCTACTTCTTTAACATTACACTTAATCTTGAAATGTTATTAAAAAAATATTAATAACAATAAGTTTAAACATTTTTTGTTAATTTAAATAAATGAAATAATATTTGAAAAAAAATCTTAAATTAATTTAAAAAAATGATTAAGTGCTTTTGATTTTGAATTAAATATAAAGTAAATAATGAAATGATAAAAAATAGTGAAATAAAACCATGAAACACAAAACTTAGATCAGAGTAAATTTAAATGTGAGGTTTCAAATATAATTTTAAATTATTAACGTAAATGTAAACTATTTAATAATAAAATTAATTAATAATTTATTTTTTAAACTAACAAAGTGATATATGAAAGAATTTAAACAGTGATCAAATTGAGCTTAAAAGGATTGAAATGATTGAAAAAAAAAAGAGAATTATTAATATAAAAAAAGATAAAATAAAAGTTAAATTAATAAAACTAAATTCAAAATCGAGTCAAAGTAATATAACAAACATTCAAAAAACCTTTCAAACTTAGCAAATAAGTTGCGATGGGAGCAGAGACAGACTATGTACCCTATCAAGGAAAGGACAAAAATGTGAAACTGACAGCTGAGAGAAAAGCTGCCAAAGAGAGTAGAAGCTAGAAGGAGTTACGTAAGGTAGAAAGGAAATGATAGTAAGAATGAGCAGAGAAAAAAAATGTAAGGAGCAATGAAAGAATAAGATACCAAGTTCCATTCCACGTAAGAAGGTAGCAAAGCCAAAGGAGTAAGAACTCAGATAAGACGGTATTACCAAGGATCACGCAAGGCATGGAGAGGAGTTAGTGCTCATGCAAGGAGAGGAGATGCAGGGATAAACAAAGGGAGTTAACATGAAGAGGTTGAAAAAGAATGAAGGCATGAGAATAAGCTATAAGATGGAAAGGAAAATGTTACAAGTAGTGGTTGTGGTTACACCAAAAGATTGACCTATTAATGCTCGATACAACCACTAGACTTATATAAGATACATGAGATGGTTAAGCCATGTCACAAATCCCGAGGGGAGTGCTAACCATTTTTCTAAAATCCTCCCCCTCAGGGTTACCCAAGGGGATTCGAACCTATGACCAAGCTCTGATGCCACTTGTTACAATTATTAGTTTGCATTGCACCAAAAGATCGATCTGTTAATGCTCAATACAACCACTAGACTTATAGAAGACATAGGAGGTGGTTAAAACATGTCACGAATCCCGAGGGGAGTGCTGACCATTTTTCCAATAGAAAATACTATGCAAGGGTGACGGGATAAAATTTTTTAAATAAAAAAAATATTCTCACACAAAGGAGTAAAAGCTAGAGCAGATTAAAAGGAAACTTGTGTAGGGGACTAAAGAACCCATGCAAGGACTGGGCAGGGGAAATAAGGAGACACTTGATATAGAAAAGGCTTGCGCAGTGAGCAGGACAAAACTAGACAAATTTAATAGATATGATATAGTCTCAAACTCATGCAAAAAAATAAATTTAACTAACTATTTTTTGCCTTCTTACAAAAATAGAGATAAATTATAAATGAATTTATACGCTGGTTGTAAAATAGAGTGAATGAATAATGATAAAATAGTGATAGTAGGATAAATATTAAAATAAAAATAGAATACACCTGCAAGAGTAGAGATTAAAATAACAATAAGATATTGGAGATATGTCTGCAGCAAAAAAATAGCCTACATGAAAAGGGTTTAGAAAAAATGAAATATAGATTGATTGGATCCTGCAACAAAAGATTAGTTTTTGAACAAAACTGATTAGAAAATACCTTGCAAAAAAATGTTAGAGAAATCAAATGATAATCCTTGCAGTTTCTCGACTGAGGCAATCTAACAAGTGCAAAAAGGAAATGGGTTTGGTTAAACCAGTGAAACCAAAAAATAAATCAAATGAAAGTCTTTGGAAGCAATCTGACCAAAGAGGGTTAGAGAAACTAGATAATCCAAAATAAAATATGAAACTCAAGAAGTTAGCAAATGAATCTCAAGCTTCTCTCAAATGAGAGTCTCCAATGAGATGTGCTCCCAAGAATGGTAACCTTCAAAACTACACTAAAAAAAAGGATTAGCAACCTAAGCTCTGATACCATGTAAATAAAAATATAGAGAGAAAGGAAAGAAAGTAATCCAAGCGAGATAGATAATGAAAGAGATGTTACCCTGAGAAAACCAAAAACTAGGAGCATGCATCCAAGAGCCAACACATGCAGAGGAGAATATTTTGAAAGGGGAAAAGCAAAGAAAAACTCCTTGTGAATTATGAAAATGGAAAATCCAGAGAGAGAGAGCTCATTTACAATAACTTCATAGGGTAGAAATAAGAGAGGAGAGAATCTCTTTTATAGAGATGAGGATAGGAGTTACTAAGTAACTTACCAATCTAAGAATTTCATCATCCATAATGGGTGTGTGCAAAGTGTCAAGATCCTCTTAAGGAGGATAAGCTATTTTCCTTATTAAAGGAATTACAAAAATGACATGTCCTCCCACTTGGACTAGAGGAAAAAATACAGGTAAGGATTCCAAATGAATCTCCTAATAAAAATAAAAGAGGATACCTTGGTTTATGCTCAAATAAATAATAAATACAACCAAGGAAAGATTAACACTTCTAACACAAAATCAACATTCACAAGTTTACTAATTGATAAGAAAATGAAACTTAATCAAATAAACACAGCCATCACAATGCATGCAACACATAACATGGATATTTTCATGTGGAAACCCAAATGGGTTAAAACCATGGTGGGAATGATGACCCAAGAATAATGTACTCTTCTAAAGTACACCCTGATAGGATCTTAACCTTGTTAGGAGTTTAAAACAACACTATTAAGTGCCACCTAGCTATGGGATTTATCTCTAGACCTATTAGGAGCTTTACCCTATTAGGATATTTAAAAATCAATTTAATGAGCCACTTTGTTAAGATATAAATACAAATAAGACCTATTAGGGTCTACCTGGTTAAGGGATTTACAATAGGAAACCTATTAGGGTCACTTTATCCAAAAATAGAAACTCCTTTGCTTGATCAGATCCTCTATAAAACATACATTCTCTCCTCAAAACACTCTAGTACATGTTCTATCTTGATATCACCTTCACATATACGATCTACATGCACAAATATTTGATTTCATGATATAAATATCACTCCTCAATCCCTAATCCTACCACCACCCTAAAAACTCATCCAACATATTTGAAATCACTTTTTAAAAAAAATTCTCGGAGAGATCATGCAAAAACACATATCCCAATCTAACAACCATCTTTGCCAAACAAGTCAACTAAAGCATGGACCCTTACAATTAATTTTATCAAGAACAGTAAAACATGTTTTGACCAACTCATCCTTCATATTGATAAAATTTCTACCTCGATCAATGTAATGATAACACATCACCACAAATGAATTGAGACACATTAGCATGATAGATAAAACACAAATGATTCATCATAACTCAATTACCAATTGCCAATAGAATATCTACCATTGGTAGCTCAAGAATATTGTCACCTTTAACTAAAATAACTTCTATAACCACAAAAATGCTTACCGGTCAACCAAATCAATCATATTCATAACCATGATCTAAACATAGTATCAAAAACATAAATATATGATCATTCCATCTAACTCATCATAGATTTGATCAACCAATCAAATTACTCATTGCTAGTCATAGATTGTTCTAGCAGTTGCTCTGTCATACTTCAATCAATCATAACTTACACAAATCATACATTCAATAGTTTTGATCATACAGTTATCATCTAAATACATTCCCAAGCCTCCCTTAAGGATCATGACCACTAAAACCACTTGCAACACACTAAGAACACTAGGTCAATACTTGACATCAATGACAATACAATAACTAGTCATCTCATCACCAAAATTGTACCATCACATCAGTTACCATCACTACATCATTTATGCCAATAGAACCTAACTCATTACATTTCAATTATGATTTTGGTGTTAGATCCCTTTTATGTGCTTTTAGGTTCACCCACTATAGATTTTGGTGAACCTAACCTATTACATTTCTATTATGATTTTGTGTCTAGATATCCTTGGTTGCATTATAACATAGATTTATTACATTGTATGCATCAAGATATAATGGTTCACCTACTATACATTTTGGTGAACTTGACTCTTCTTAAATACTTTTGATTTGGTGGTTATTGTTGGCAAGTTGACTATACTTATATGACTATGTTTAGTGTTGTCATTATGGCAACAAAGTCATATGATATTATGGAATCAATGCAACCAACTAGAACATTAGAATTTGGTTAAGTATGGAAAACTAAATAGTCAATAGAGCACCAGGTGAATAGAGCATCGATGCACATGCATATGACCAAGTTATGGCATGCACCCTTGAAGATAATCTTTTTGGTATGTATTCATGCTCATTCTAAGAGCGCATAATTAGATAAGTTAGTATGATGAAGATATAGCCAGTTGAAGAATCATAGATAGTGAGTGATAGAACATAATAGAGCATGGAGCCGACTGTTGGCATGAAAATATATATAGAGTTGATATTGTTGGATACAATTGTCTGAAGGAGATTGTTGGATTAATTGTGTGTTATTTTTGATGTCACACAAATGTCATATCAATTATCATGCTCAGTCAGTCAGCAAAGCAATTCCCAGTGATTACCGAGCTCAGTCAGTCAGCTAAGCGATTCTCAGTGTTTACCAAGCTTAGTCAGTCAGCAAGGTAGTTTTCTATGTTTACCGAGATCTCTCAGTCACCAAAGGAAATCTTTTCAGGATTAGTGTTTACTGAGCAAGGTCGGCCCAGTAAAGAATTGTTTTGAGGAATAAAGTTTGTTTATTCAACCGACTATGGTAATGATTAGTAATGTTTGTAATGATTATTAGTGCCAACTTGACAATCTGACTGTACAATCTAAATGGTATATATAGAAGGTCAAGTTGTGAATTAAAAGTGTGCAAGTGGAAAAGAGTGAAAGTGTGGACAAGTGTAAAAGAGGAAGAGTGTATGGATGAGCGAACATGAAAATCATTTTGAAGGAAAGTGTGAGTGAATTTTGAAGGATGGTTAGATATCCTTGAGGAGCAGCAGAGATATATTTGATCAGGAAGGATCTAGTGAAGCAGAACAAAGATCTATAATCAGCAAATCAGTTGCATCATTATTCAAGTCATTTCATTATTACTTTCTTACCATTGTAGCAGTGATTTTAAAATCTCTTAACAGAGTTGGTTTAACAGCCATTTTGTAAATCCTCTAACAAGGTGACAGTTCTATTGAATTGTTTCTAAGACCTCTTACAAGGCCACTCCTAACAGGGTGATTAAATCCTCTATCAAGGTCACACCTAACAGTTTATTTTGTAACCTTTAATCGGGTTAGCTCCTAACAGGGCTCACTTCAAAAGAGTGAAAAATAGTAACTAGTTACATTGGTGGTTTTTCCCAGATTGGGTTTCCACATTAAATCTGGTGTCTCTTGTGTTCATGTTATTTTCTTTATACATGCATGTTAATCACTTATGAATACTTAAGAATAGTTATAATTAATATTCACTGCAATAACCGAGTTTCAGCATTTCTTTGTATGTTTATCAAGTGACAGCAGTAAATGAATTAATAAGACATCTAAGGGATCTGTGGTAATATTTTTGTGGTTAATTGATTCACCCCCCTCTTAGTTACTCCATCTATATTTCCAACAATTGGTATCAGAGCCTTTGGTGCTTGCAGGAAGGGTTTCAAGGACCTAAGCTAAAGATCAGGATGTCTTACAAGAGAGAAATTCCAAGGCTTAATAGAGATAACTTTTCAGCATGGCAAGGACTCATGAGACTTCATCTGGCTTCCATTGGTGATTCAAGATGCAAATATCTTGATGGATAATATACAACTCCTACTGGCACATTAACTGTTGAAGACATTGCAGAGAAAAAGAACCATAACACCATGATGATAGACATTGCATCAGCTCTCAACTATGAATAATTTGATGAGATCAAAGACTGCACAACTGCTTATGCAATGTGGAACAAGCTAAAGAAAATTTATGGTGGTGATCATAATGTGAAGAGAGCCAAAGAAGAAATCCTAAGAAGACAGTTTGATCAGATGAAAATGAGAGAAGATGAAAACATTGCAAAATATGTTGAAAGGATCAAGGCAAGTGTTAATGCAATCAGAGCTTCTGGAGGAAAAATTGAGGATGAAACTGTTATAAGTAAGGTTCTCAGAACATTACTCCCTATCTATGCATTAAGAGTATCTGCTATTCAAGAAAGAAGATGTGAAGAAAATCACAATATAACTTTGGATGCCTTAGTGGGAAGATTGATAGCCTTTGAGTTGGATAACTATGACAACTATGTTCCAACTTCCAAAAATATTGAGTCAGCATTTGAGGCCAAACTTTCACTTAAGAAGGGCAAGAAAATTAAGGACATCCAGTTAGAGAGCGAAGAAGAATCAGAGGAAAGTTCTGATAGTGATCTTGAAGTTATTGAAGCATTACTTGCAAAGAAATATACTAGAGGCAGAGGTAAATACAAAGGTAAAACTCCCTTAATCTATTTTTCATGTGAAGAAATTGGTCATATTGTAGCTAGGTGCCCAAACAAGCAAAGCAAGGATGAGAAGAAAGGTCACAAGTACAATGGCAGGAAGAATTTAAAATCATTCAAGGATAAAGGTAAGAAAACATGTTTTATGGCTAAGGATTCTGATAACAGTGAAGATGAAATTGTCTACATTGTTGTAAAAGATGAATCTGATGATGATGAAGATAAGATGGAACTTATCTCTCATGTAAGCAAAAATGATACATGGATCATAGACAGTGGAAATTCACATCATATGACTGGTGACAGAACAAAGTTTGAACACCTTGAAGACTATGATGGTGGTAATGTAAGGTTTGGAAACAATGAACCTTGTTGCATAAAAGGAAGAGGACGAATCTCATTAACCAAAGAACTTATATGTGATAATGCATATTGGGTTGAAGGACTAAAGCATAATCTTTTAAGTGTAGCACAGCTAATCAACATTGGATTCAAGGTTGAATTCATGCATGGCAAAGCAAGACTACTAGATGACAAGGGAAAACTGATTGGATCAAGCAAATAAACCAAAGGTAACTTGTTTTATCTTGATCTTGGTGAATGCTCATGTTTTATTTCTCAAATTGAAGAAAGTTGGTTATGGCACAAAAGGTTATGTCATGTAAATTTTGATAACATGGTGAAAATAAGCAAATTCAAGAAAGTAAGAGGCATTCCTACTTTGAAGAAACCTAATGTTGGTCTATGCAAGAATTGTCCGATTGGTAAAACGGGAAAGACTAGCTTTAAAAGTAAAAACTATCAGTTTGAAGATATTTTAGAAATTGTGCATACTGATTTATGTGGACCTATTGGAATTGAGAGCTATATTGGAGAAAAATTATTTATTCTCTTTGTTGATGACTACTCTAGAATGATGACTATTATGTATCTAAGAGAAAAGTTAGAAGCATTTGAGAAATTCAAATGGTATTTGGAAAGAGTAGAAAATGAAATAGGGAAAAGAATGAAGTGCTTGAGATCAGACAGAGGTGGTGAATTCATCTCCCATGAAGTCAATAATTTTTGCATTGAAAGAGGAATCAAAAGACAGGTATCAGCCCCAAGAACTCCTAAGCAGAATGGAATAGCTGAAAGGAGGAATAGATCTATCATGGATTGTGCAAGGAATCTAATGATTGAAAAGAACATTGCTATGAAATACTGGAAGGAAGCTATCAACACTACAGTTCATACCTTAAACTGAGTACAGTTGAAGAAAGACACATTCAAAACTCCTTATGAGTTATGGTATGGCTATAAACCCAATATAAGTTACTTGAAAGTATTTGGTAGTAAGTGTTACATCTTAAAAGAATCT
Organism: Chamaecyparis obtusa; assembly: GCA_027943335.1. Lineage (NCBI taxonomy): Eukaryota > Viridiplantae > Streptophyta > Pinopsida > Cupressales > Cupressaceae > Chamaecyparis > Chamaecyparis obtusa. The sequence continues at coordinate 565,342 of BSBK01003547.1, forward strand.
AGAAAAGGAAAATTTGATGTGAAAAGTGATGAAGGAATATTCTTGGGATATTCTTGCAAGAGTAAGGCATATAGATGTTTGAATTTGTCTACTCACAAAATCATAGAAAGTGCACATGTGAAAGTTGATGAGTTTGCAGAAAAGACTGAAGAAGAAAGCAAAAAGGAACTGCAGGATTACAGGAGATTTGTTTACATTGAACCTGATACATTACCAGACACATCTTTCAATAAGGAGACTGCATCTACCAAGCCCAGTATAGTAACCAAGTCACAAGAAGAAGTTCAAACCAAGTCACAAGGACCCGAGTCTTAGTCTGAAGCTACCGAGCCAATATCTACCGAGCCTGAGAAACCAAAACCTGAAGATGAAATTCAAGAAGATGATAATGTAACTCATTCAAGAGGCAAGGAACCTGTATTGGCCAAGTATGTGAGGAGGCATCATACACCAGATCATATTATTGGAAACAAATTAGAAGGTACTATGACAAGAAGTAAACTAAAAGGTACATGTTTACTTGCTGATTTTGAACCTAGAAATGTCAAAGATGCATTGGAAAATGAAAGTTGGATTGAGGCTATGAATGAAGAAATAAAACAAATAGAGAAGAACAAAACATGGACTCTTGTACCTAGGCCTAAAGATAAAAATGTAATTGGAACAAAATGGGTATTTAGAAATAAGTTGAATGAAGATGGTCAAGTATCAAGAAACAAAGCTAGATTGGTGTGTAAAGGATATTCTCAAGAAGAGGGCATAGATTATGGTGAGACTTTTGCTCCTGTTTCAAGATTAGAAGGTGTAAGAACTCTACTTGCATATGCAGCACATAAAGGATTTAAGGTATATCAGATGGATGTAAAATCTGCATTTCTCAATGGTATTCTTGATGAAGAAGTCTACATTGAGAAACCTAAAGAATTTATTGATCCAAACAAAAGGAATATGGTCTGCAAGTTACACAAAGCATTGTATGGTCTGAAACAAGCCCCTAGAGCATGGTATGAAAGATTACATAACTATCTTATTCAGATTGGTTTCAAAAGAGCTAATGATAATAGTAGTTTGTACATCCAGGAAGGACCAAATAACAAAATTATTTTGGCAGAAATATTTGTGGATGATACTGTGTTTACAGGTAATGATGATCAATGCAAAGAATTTTTAGAGAAAATGAACAAAGAATTTGAAATGTCTATGTTTGGTCAAATAAAGTTCTTTGTTGGTCTTCAGATTAACAAAGCAAGAATGGTATTTACATTACTCAGTCTAAATACATCAAGAAAATACTTAAGAAGTTTGGTATGAAAGATGCAAAACCAATTGGTACCCCCATGTGTATTGGATTGAAGCTTACCAAAGATGATGATTCAAAAGAAGTAGATTAGACCATATATAGATCAATGATTGGAAAATTATAGTATGTAGTTAATACAAGGCCTGATATTGCCTTAGCAGTTGGTATAGTAGCAAGATTCTTAGCAAAACCCAGAGAAAATCATATGATGGTAATCAAAAGAATCTTGAGATACTTGAAAGGAACTGAAGATTATGGCTTGTGGTATAAATTTGGAGGCAATCTGGACTTAAAAGTGTTTACTGATGCTGATTGGGCAAGAAACATTGATGACAGAAAGAGTACAAGTGGTGGAGCATTCTTTCTTGGCAAGAGGTTGGTATCTTGGACCAGTAAAAAGCAAAATTGCACATCCCAATCCATAGTAGAAGCAGAATATGTTACTGCAGCAATAAACTGCTCTAATACTATTTGGTTTAAATAGTTATTGGAAGGCATGAAGGTTGAGATCAAAGAACTAGTTGTTATATTTTGTGATAATACAAGTGCAATAAATATTTCAAAGAATCCAGTAATGCATTCCAAAACCAAGCACATTGCTATAAAATATCACTTTGTCAGAGAATTGGTGCAAGACAAGGAAATCAGATTGGAATATATTCATACAAAAGAATAGATTGCAGATATATTCACCAAACCACTACCTAAGGATGCATTCTTGTATCTAAGAGGTAAGTTAGGGGTCATTCCCCTATTCGAGGCTCACTAAATAAAGTTTTAGTGATGCATCAACCAGAGCATACTGAAGATTAGTCAGTTGATGTAGCTTAGTCAAGGAATCATTGCATATGAATCAATACTCAAGGTACATTGCTATTCACTTGATGTGTGTTGTCTTTGGCATGTGTTGTCAAAGAGGGAGAGTTTGCTGTCATATTTCAAAAAATTTCTTAAGATTTCTAAGAGGGAGAGTTTTCTTGGAGATTTTGAGAAGTTTTCTAATAGAGGGAGTTCTCATAAATGAAAATTAGAATGAAGCTAAGGATATGTTCCTTACTCTATGTTTTCTGTGAAATTTCATTATGCTATGACATGTTGTGTTGCCATCAATGCCAAAGAGGGAGATTGTTGGATACAATTATCTGAAGGAGATTGTTGGATTAATTGTGTGTTGTCTTTGATGTCACACAAATGTCATATCAATTATCATGCTCAGTCAGTCAGCAAAGCAGTTCCTAGTGATTACCGAGCTCAGTTGGTCAGCTAAGCAATTCTCAGTGTTTATCAAGCTCAGTCGGTCAGCAAGGCGGTTTTCTGTGTTTACTGAGATCTCTCGGTCACCAAAAGAAATCTTTTCAGGATTAGTGTTTACCGAGCAAGGTCGGCCCAGTAAAGAATTTTTTTGAGGAATAAAGTTTGTTTATTCAGCCGACTATGGTAATGATTAGTAATGTTTGTAATGATTATTAGTGCCGAATTGACAATCTAAATGGACAATCCGAATGGTATATATAGAAGGTCAAGTTGTGAATTAAAAGTGTGCAAGTGGAAAAGAGTGAAAGTGTGGACAAGTGTAAAAGAGGAAGAGTGTATGGATGAGTGAACATGCAAATCATTTTGAAGGAAAGTGTGAGCGAATTTTGAAGGATGGTTAGATATCCTTGAGGGGTAGTAGAGATATAATTGATCAGGAAGGATCTAGTGAAGCAGAATAGAGATCTATAATCAGAAAATCAATTGCATCATTATTCAGGTCATTTCATTGTTACTTTCTTACCATTGTAGCAGTGATTTTAAAATCTCTTAACAGAGTTGGTTTAATAGCCATTTTGTAAATCCTCTAACAAGGTGACAGTTCTATTGAATTTTTTCTAAGACCTCTTACAAGGCCACTCCTAACAGGGTGATTAAATCCTCTATCAAGGTCACACCTAATAGTGTGTTTTGTAACCTTTAATCGGGCTGGCTCCTAATAGGGCTCACTTCAGAAGAGTGAAAAATAATAACTAGTTACATTGGTGGTTTTTCCCATATTGGGTTTCCATGTTAAATCTGGTGTCTCTTGTGTTCATGTTATTTTCTTTATACATGCATGTTAATCACTAATAAATACTTAAGAATAGTTATAATTAATATTCACTGCAATAACCAAGTTTCAACATTTCTCTATATGTTTACCGAGTGACAATAGTAAATGAATTAATAAGACATCTAAGGGATCTGTGGTAATATTTTTGTGGTTAACTGATTCACCCCTCCTCTCAGTTAATCCATTTATATTTCCAACAGATATAAGTAGAGAAGAAGTATGCAAAGAGAAGCTAGAAGGTTGTAGTACCTTAGAAGAGGCTAAAGCATTGGTGCACAAAAGGAACTAATCAAACAAGTAGTGTCACATCAATAATTCACCTTGCAAATATAGTATGTATCTAAGATCTAGAAGGTTGTAGCATTCACCACTTGAGAAGTGAGCTCTAGGATAGTGTGTCCCCACCCCTAATAGGGTTAATTGTAAAAGACTCCTAATAGGGTCCGACCCTTGACTAGGTCACTATACTAAAAGCATTGTAAAGATCAACTCCTAAAAGGGTTGCAAGATCTTCTAACAGGGATCATAAAACACTAGTGCAGTTCTTACTGGGTATCAATTCCCACTAGGGTTTTTACCTAATTGGGTTTCCCCATAATCATATTTGGTGTTGTGTTGTGGTTGTTTATCTTACTTGCATTGATATTCAATTCAGTACTTAAGCAATAAAGTTAAGATTCACGATATTAGAAAAAGTAATAATATATAGAACACTGATTCACCCCCCCCTCCTCTTAGTGTTCCCATTCCTAAAAATTGGTATCAGAGCTCTGGTCCTCTACAGAGAAGTTTAACCACTTGAGGAGATCATGGATAAGGGAGAACTGAAACATATGAAAAAGAATCTTGAAGGAGCTCTTGAAGACCTTGACAGATCTGAAAAAGAAATTGAAGAACTGAAAGAAAAGGTTAGTGATTCTCATGTAGTCATCAAAAATTTTAGAAAAGACTTGAAAGACTATTCCACAAGTGATTTGGAAAAAATGATTAAAAATCTAAATGAGAAAAACACATCTCTAAAATATCAGATTGAAGAACTAGATGAAAAGTTACTTAATAATCAACAAGCCTATGAAGAATAGGTCAAAGAAAACAAGAAGCTGGATGAAGAACTAAGGCAAGAAAACATGAGAATCCTAGAGTTAAAAAACATCAAGAAGCGAGTGGAATCTAAATTGACTAAAGCAAAGAATCATACTGACAAATTGTACACAAGAAAGGATCTAATAGAGTCATAGTTGTATGCATAGAAAATTAAAGGAGACACTAGTAGTATTGGATTCAATGAAGAACAAAATCAAATCAATGACATGCTATAAAAAAGAAAAGCAATAGAAGAATCTACAGAAGATAAGAAGGTAGGAAATCATACAAAAGTTGAAGTTGAACCATCTAAGGATGAGCGCAAGCTAGTAAAAAAGCTTGTTATGTTTGTAACAAGAATGGTCACATAGCAAGAGATTGTAAAGAAGTAAGACCTTTCAATGGTTACTATTATTCATGAAATAATTTTTGGCATAGAGCTATGAATTGTAGATCAAATTAAAATCTGAATCAGTGAAATCAGACAAGTCATTTACAATAGAATGTAAGAAATTCTCAGAACATTACATGTCAGATATGCAATTATGTTGGTCACACAGCCAGACAGTGCAATATGGTAACCCAAATGAATGCACCAAAGAAAATCAGGCCTTGAGTCATTTTTCACTCATGTAACAAGGCTAGACACATCTCTAGGTTCTGCAAAACAAAAGCGAAAAGACAGGAAAGCCCTAATAAGTCAGAAAGATCAATATTGGATGAAGCGGGAGAAGTCAAGTTTGTACAAGCTACAGAAGATGCGAGCTTGATTTGGAAGGAAGAAAAGAAGGATAATGTTGATGAAATAGTTGAGGATGCATCCACAATGGACACACCTCCTATTTATGGTTAAAATGACCATCATGGTCATAGGGGGAGCTAAATTAGCTCTAGACCCCTACGTAGCTAGTATACTCACTCTCCGAGTATGTGCCTTGGACTAAAACTATTTGGAGACTATGTAATGCAGTATGTAAGAGCGCACTACCTGATGTGTGCTAAAATGTTGACACACTTCTATGAGTCATTAAATCCAAGATTTCTCAAGAATGAGGTCTCAAATGGCAACTCATAGCTCTCTATTCATAGAGTGCAAGGGTTTATAATGGAGGCCCTCAGATTAGACCTAGTTTGTGCCCATGCAAGAACACCATAAAATAAAAGATTCAAATAGGAAAAGAAAGAATTCTAGTCTCCATGATCATCAAGTATGCATGCAAATGAAAATGGAAGCTATTCTATATGATAACAATGCATGAAAGCAAGCTAGTCTATGAAAGGAAATGCTTATCCAAGATTATTCTATGAAAGGAAATATGAATCTAATCTATAATAAAAGTGCAAGAGTAATCTAATTGGATTTCCATGGAGGCATGAGAGAAGAAGACAAGAAAAGAGAAGTTGCAATATCCAAGCTCAAGTGCTCAAATTCTCTTCTCCAAAATCCCTCTCCAAACTTGCATAACAATAACATAAATCTTGATCTCTAAAATCTCCATGCATGGATGCCTAAAACCTCGATGTTTAAATGAGAAGGAGAGGGCTCCTTATAAAGGATTTTAGAAATAAATGGACGGTCAAGATTAAGAGGCAAAAAAAAATGAGCAATGATTGAGATTAAATCTTGCTTGATCCATGTGCTCAAGATTCTCAAGAGGCAAAATCAATGGGCATGGTTAAGAGGCAAAAAGATGTGTGGAAGTGATTAAGAGGCAAAAGGAGATTCCACTCATCTTGGAAAGTGTGCATTCAATGTGTAGACAAAAATTCTTTTTCTTTTTATTTTTATTTATTATTTTTAGCAAAGTGGTTTCCATTATTTAATTAAAAGATTTTTTATTTATTTAAAAGAGATTTGTTCTTTTAATTAAATGTGGCTTAGGATAAAGTGATTTTATTATTTAATTAAAAGTTTTTTTATTTAATTAAAAGGGAGCATGTTCTCTTAATTAAATCAAATATTTAAATAATTGAATTAATTACGATTTGATCAAGGAAATTGATTTAAATTGAAAATATTGCAAAGCATTGATTCAGGAAATTGATAAATTGATGAATGGGGGCCCAAAGTCTAGGTGACCATTTTAGGGTGCATACATTTGCCCCTCTTTGGCTAATGTGTGATCTTCATGGGAAAACATGTAGTCAAAGAATGAAGTTGAAATGTGAGATTGATTTAGGATAACAAAACAACCCAGACGTGTGATCGACAGACGGTAACACATCAAGACAAAGATAAGTTGATTGAAAAAGACCAGGCAAACACCCCTGTAAATAGGTAATTGTCAAGTCTCAAGCAAGGTTTCCCCAAGTGAAGTAATTGATAGGATTGATAAAGTTGAATCAAGGATTGAAGTTTGATAGATATTGCCCCCTCGTGATCAAAATAGAAATGAGATAGAGGAGAAATAGTAAATTGATAAATTTGATCAAATCAAACTAAAGATAAGGTTCTTGATGTAAGATGAAAGAAATAAGGATCATGGAACAAAGGTAGATCATTAAGCATAAAATTTTATGCCCCAAGGTTGAATTAGAAGAAAAGAAGTGAGGTGAAAGTGAATAGAAGATAAAAGTTTGGAAGAGGTGAAAAGCAATGAAGAGAAGAAAAAATAATTTTCCTCAAGAAAGAGGATGCCTCAAAATCAATCAACTATTTAAAATATGAAATTTTGATTGAGAACACAAAAGAAGATAAGGAAATGAAGATCAAAACGTGACCACAGTTGATTAAAAGTCCAAAAGAAAGATGAAGGAAAACCCTCTCAAACTCATAATGCAACCTAAAAATGCAAATTAACATGAAGTCTAACAATGCAAGCTACATGAAAATGCAAAGGTGTACTTGCAATAGAGCAACTGTAACATAGGAATTTGTTTTCATCATTCATTAGAGAATGTTAAGGAACTTATTGTCATCATTGGGCCATTATTAACAGACATTGAAAAATCACACAATCATCACTAGTCACAAGCGCAACTATGAAAATATGAATGTGATTTATATCGGATTGGAATGTGGAAAGATTCTAACATAATAATCAAAGACATAAAGGTCAAGATGACTTCGATGTTAGCTTACCCAATTTAATGTAGCAAAATCACACTCGCATCAAGGTACAGATGTCGGGATGACCATAAAAATGGTTGTGCAAAAATAGTCAAGGATGATGCCTCAAATCTCTTAAGTATGTCAAGGGAACAACAAGAGACACTCCAAAGTTTCAAGACCACACCCACAAGAAAAAGAAAAATAAAAACATGCCCCATGCCCCAAGTCCTCTAGCTATGCATCCTAGAGAGACTTATTAGATAAAGACACTCAACGAAAATCAATAACAGTCAACACACAAAGAAAGGATCATGACAGAGCTCAAGCATTAAGTGTTGTATTTAAAATTTTAAGTGTGTTCACTGATACTAAGTTCGGATGATAAGGATTGAATGCTTGCAAGCAGGTAAGATCACATGACAAAACTACGTAGGACCAAGCTGATAATTATTGAAAAACACTTGATGCCAAGTGTTGTGTTGAAAAACACAGTTGGGGAGGCATTGAAAAACACCATTTGCAAGGTGTCCTAAAGACTAATGCATCCAAGAGACCAAAGCTAACATAGTTATGCCCCCTAGATAAAGACAATGACCAATTCCAAACCAAGACAACAAGGACAAGGCATGATGGAGAAAGGTTGTGTCAAGGATGTGTGCTAAGAAACAAGGGTGCAAAGGCCTCAAGTAGCACCTGTTTCCAGGTTTTCACCACTTGGATTTTATTGCAATTTTTTTAATTTTTTTTTTAGGACTTTTTATTATTTTTTTGTATTTTTGCTACCAAGGCGCTTGTTTTCAGGTTTTCAACAAGGCACTTTTTATATTTTTTTTGAATTTTTAAATTTTTTTTGGTATTTTTGGAATATATTATTTTTTTGGAGATACATCAAAGTGCCTATTGCTAGGTTTTCACTAAGATGATCATTTTTTCAGGATATTTTCTAATTTTTAAATTTTTTTGACAATATATCATTTTTTTGGATTTTTTCAAGATTAATAAGTATGTACAAAGGATGCCCCTAGACAGAATGGACACCAAAATCCCAAGCAAGATCACATCATGTAGTACCAATGTCTATCAAGGTGGAGAACAAGAGGGATTAGCAAGCTGGTGGAAGAGATGGAAAATAAGAGAATGAAGGAGAATGAAGGGAAGAAATCATCAAGGGCAAACTCCTCAAGAGTACCCAAGCTAGGGAAAAATTGTCATGTAAAGCACATTTGGACAAGAAATGAAAGGCCGACATAGGATAAGTCACAAAAGCATAATGAAAAAGAAGGAAAGGATGCAGTCCAAAGGAGTAGACATGTCAAGAGGATTCATAGCATTGTGTGTTACTCTTTTTTATTAGATCAAGACCAAAGGGGAAAAGGATAGCGAATGGCTAGAATGAATGGAGGAAAATAAATATGAAGGCTAAACATGAATGAAATGAAAACAATATCATCATAAGATAGCTCACAAGATAGCCAAATGTTCGTGTATAGGTCAACATTGTCAAGATCAAAGAGAGAAGATGGAATGGATGAAATATGTAGAAGAACTACTCATGATGCCTAATTGCCAGGTTTTCATCATGGTACTTATCCAAGGCACCACAAGGGAGTAGTTTTTACCATAGGATGAATTTATTTCTCTTTAATTTTGCTACCAAGGTGCCTATTTCCAGGTTTCCACCAAGGCACATTTTCATTTTTTTCATTTTTGCTTTTTGTTTTCTTTTTGAATTTTTCTATTTTTTTCATTTTTTATTTTTTTTCGGAACAAGGCAAGCTTTTTAGATAATGCTCCTTAAAAGGATAAACCATGATATGCCAAGAATTAAAAATTATATGCTCAAAGATGCTGATAGGGAAAGGAAGATGGAAGAGAAAAATGGAAGATAAAGTTTTATGTAAAGCGAGTGAGGTTGGAAGATAGGAGGAATAGGCAAATGAGGAAAAAGGATGGGAGGTAGAAGGATAATGAATGGAAGGATTGTGAAAGGGTAGATAACAAGGAAGGCAAGATCAACATCAACACACACCTTGAAGGGTGGCGAGATGATGGAGAAAACGTTAATAAAGGAATACGTGAAGGAATATGGTGAATGGATAGCAGAGGTTGTGGTTTAGGCTCATGGAATGAAAGAATGTTTTTGGAAGAAGATGAAGTGGAAGCCTTTGGAAGCTTGAATGTCAACTTCACTTATTGCTCAAAATCAAACTCTTTTAAGAGAGACTTTGAAATCCATATAGTCGTAGGCTTTTCATTTCTTTTTGATGACTTAGAGAGAATATCTTCAATGATGGATTTTGGAACCCATACTTGTCTTGCAATTTTCTTCTTAGATATCTCTTTTGACTTTATGCCTCCATGTCGATTAGAGGAGACATGGTCATCTTCATTTTTTGATGGATTCTTGTATTTCTTCTTTTTCTTGTATTGAACATTCAAGTTACTTCCAAAAGACTTGGGACTTGTGGAAGAAGGAGGATATGATTGTTTTAGATGGGTGGGTCGATGAAAAAGATTCAATGGTATGCATCTATGTTGATCTTGAGGAAAGATAGGAGATGGAGGGACGTAAGGACCCAAGATGGATGACAAATTAGGAGAGTTAGGAGGGGAAAGCAAAGGGACATAAGGGCCCAAGATGGAAGGAAGATGTGAATCCCTTAGTATTGGTGGAGGAGGTCCAAGGATGGATGTGGAAGATACAAAAGGATAATCAATAATTTCATCAACATCTATATGACAACCAAGGACATCAACATCTTTAGAGTGACCATTAGGATTTGCAATAGGATCATAAACATCTTGAATAGGAGAAACTTCTTTGATAGGATTGTTCGGAGCTTGAAAAGACTTAGGAAGAGTAGAAAGTAGAAGTGAACATGGAGTGGTAGAACAAGAAGATGAAAGACTTTGATGTTGACAAGCAACTTTGGATAGCATAAGCATATAATTTTTCTCTTGATTTTCAATAGGCTTAACATTGGAAGTAACAACACTATTTTTAATAACCTTCATGAAAGTATCATCTTTGGAAAGTGCAAGTGTAGTAAGGTTATTTTGATTGTCAATAAGGTCAATGGTGTAAGTAGTAGCTTGATCTTGCTTAGGATCAAAAGAACCATGAAATGGATAAGAAACATCATGAAAAGGATTGGATGACATGGAGGCTTCTTGATCTTGATCTTTCTTTATGTCTTTTTCTTTATCATTTTTAGAGTCCTCTTAACATGGAGACACTTCTAAGGAAAATGAAGCATGTTGGAATTATATGGAAGACTTTGGAAGAGATGGTGAAGGACTAGCTGAAGTAGGCATTATAGCATATAAAGGCTTAGGCTCTTTAGGTTTAGCATTATTGAAAGTATTTTCAGCCAAGTGAAGGTTAGCTTAAGTTTCTTTAAGAGGTAGCCCTTGAGGACAACTATAGGGAACCGCATGAAAAGTATTAGGACCTTTGTTGGATGAAGGATTTGTGAAAGATTTAAAAGACTTGGAAGCTTTAGGAAATGTATGGGTATTGGAGAAAGTAGGGGGTGGAAGGGAACCATCATAAGAAAAAGGTCCATCATTAACATAATCTTGCTCGAAAGTGTAATGTTTATTTTTAGCATGAGAGTTCTTAAAGGAGAGATTCTTATCGTATTTATATTTATAATCAGCGTGGAAAGATTTCTCTTCCTCAATAGAAGTAGATGTATCATCTAGGTATTGTTCACAAAAATCATCAAAGTCTCTTTCAAAATTAGAATCATATGGATCACCATCATGATCTATCCAATGTGATGACCCATTTCCAGTAAGTACAAGCACATGACTAGGATGACTCTTAGGAATAGAGGTGTCATAGGTATCACTACATTGTTCATCATCATAGTCATCAAAGATGGGCATGTCACTCTTCGTGGAAAAGGTATCACAAGGATTGTCATGTTGCTCATAATGGTATGTCTTGAGAAGAGAAGTAAGACTCTTGGGAGAAGTGGAAGAAGAATGAGATCATGAAGGAGAGGAAAGTGAAGACCTAGTGGAGGAAGAAGACTTGGATAATGAGGAATGCAAATAATGTCTAGAAGAGTCATGGTAAGACTTGGAAGATGAGGAAGGATGAGAAAACTTAGAAGATGAAAAATGTTTGGAAGAAGGAGGTCATGACATGATCATGTAAATGATCCTAGCAAAGGTATCTGATTCATTCAACTTTTCTTTTATTTGTGTCTTAATTTTATCACCTATGCCATATCTAGAAGGACTATTGGAGGAATAAAACTCTTTGAATTGAGAAATGAGTTTGAGATCATCTATTTTAAAGAGAGGTTCCATAACAAGATAGTTGAAATTTATGGTTCTGGAAGAGGAGGAATCAAGCATGAAAGTGACAGAAGAGATGAATAGAAGAAGGTAGACTAGATAATAAGAGGAAAAGAATCAAGAAGACGTGAAGAGTTAGGAAGAAGAGGAAGAAGAGAAAGGATGGAAATGGGAGACTAGGAAGACATGGGAGATGTGGAAGAAAGAAGACCAACAGTCATTTTTTGCAACTTGATACCATTTAAGTTCATTTGGATGTTGAGCAACATGTCATAGCACTTTTGGGGAGATCTTTGAAGTTTTTATCACTCAGGAACTTAGATTTATTTGTCTAATGTGACCAACTAGATGCATTAATAGATTTTTATCATTATTCAAACACACAAGATAGCAACCAGGGAGTTCAAGAAAACAAATGTCTTCAAACAATGAGCAAGGGACAAAGAAACCTTGCACATGAACAAGAATAGTGACTTAGTATGCTAATCCTTAAAGATTCTACTTGTGTATGTTCTCAAAATGTTTTTCAACCACGCACATACTCCTAGCAAATAAAAAGTTTGTTGAACTATGGTTCTTAGTAATGGTTTGACTCTACAACTTTTGCAATCTCAAGAGGGTGAACTTCAATCTAGGTGCACTGTGGTTTTGACACATTCTAAGAATTTAATCAATCAGAGATGTTGAGGAGATCTGACAACCCAACAAGAAACTACACCCGTAGAGATTTCTTCCACAAGGACATTTATATAGCTTGTTGTTTCTACCACAGAAAAAATGGCTATTACCACTTGAGGTTCCATCCACATGGTTGACCCAATAAAGGGAATGTCCACTATGGTTAACCCTCTCTAACAAGGTGACTCACAAAAAGGACCACATAGGGACTTGGTTTAGATTCAAGGATCTGAGTTTCTGATACTACCCAAAAAGGGAGTAGAGCATAATCCTCTAGCCTCTTCACTTCACCCAAACATAGAAAATAGATTCATTGACATGCTAAGATAGAAACCACCTCACCAAAGTTCATATGTCAACAATAATGTCTACTGATCTCTCTAAACAGGTCCAACAGAGAACGTACCAATCAATATTGAGGACTAAAGCAAGTAAGACCGTGAGATAGTAACAATATCCTCCCTACCTAAAATGGGTTCTATCATCAAGAAAAACTTCGCAAGAATCCCACTCTCTCAAGAATGCCACAAATAGTGTTCATAGGGCCTATTTACTATGTGAAACATATATGCAAGAAAGTGAATCTATGTTCTTTTTAGAGCCCAAAATTGAAGTGTGATCTATGAAAGCAATAAACACTCAAGCTAGACACATGAGAGATTCATTTTAATTTCCAAAATCCAAATGTTATAGAGATTCAAAAAAATACCTCAAGTCCAAAGCAACGCACTTAGTAGATTTTTGTTGAGCTTTTTTGTGCAAACAAGCCACAAACTCTCCAACAAGCAAATAAGAAAACAAGCATGAAATGTATATCCAACTTATGCAAACCCTAGGGTTAGATCTAAAAATTAATTTTTAGGAGAAATAATAGCTAGAAAATAATTCAAATGAAAACTCATATCATGCATTAAACCATGAAAAATAAGTGCATACTCATCACAAAATTTTATTTTTTTAGCATTTGACCTAGTCAACAAGATCTTTTTTTTTTTATATGATTTCAGACACAAAAATAGAAATGAAAAATAGAGACCCCTACTAAAAAATAGAGAGGTTTCCAAAAATGTAAAAATTTCAGAAAAATCTCTTCATTTGTGCCCTAGAGACCCATTTTACCAAAATATAGTAGTTTTTGTAAATCAATTATTTGAGTTATGATATTGCATCCAAATTCAAAACACAAAGAATGGACCCCCTGTATAATTTAAAGAGCTTTCTGAAAATGTAAAAATTTTTGAAAAAATATGATAATTTGCACCAAAAATTATTTTTTTATGAAAAATCAAGAAAAAATTATTAAAAAATTCAAAATACCTCCAAAAATTCTAAATTTTTTATTGAAGCTTCTCTGATATGTCTCCAATCAGAAAAAAAAAATTCATAGCAAAACACCAAGCCTTCTAGAAGATATGATCAAATCTTTAAAAATTTAGAGTTTTAATCTCCAAGCAAATCTACACGAGGTTAGCTCCAAAAATAACCAAAACAAACATGTAAAGGTGGGTTTCCCCATGGTGGGTATAAAAAATGTGTGCTAAAATGTTGACACACTTCTATGAGTCATTAAATCCAAGATTGCTCAAGAATGAGGTCTCAAATGGTGACTCATAGCTCTCTATTCATGGAGTGCAAAGGTTTATAATAGAGGCCCTCATATTAGACCTAGTTTGTGCCCATGCAAGTACACCATAAAATGAGAGATTCAAAGAGGAAAAGCAAAAAATTTAGTCTCCATGATCATCAAGTATGCATGCAAATGAAAATGGAAGCTATTCTATATGATAACAATGCATGAAAGCAAACTAGTCTATGAAAGGAAATGCTTATGCAAGATTATTCTATGAAAGGAAATATGAATCTAATCTAATATGCAAGTGCAAGAGTAATCTAAATGGATTTCCATGGAGGCATGAGAGAAGAAGACAAGAAAAGAGAAGTTGCAATATCCAAGCTCAAGTGCTCAAATTCTCTTCTCCAAAATCGCTCTCCAAACCTGCATAACAATAACATAAATCTTGATCTCTAAAATCTCCATGCAAGGATGCCTAAAACCTCGATGCTTAAATGAGAAGGAGAGAGCTCTTTATAAAAGATTTTAGAAATGAATGGATGGTCAAGATTAAGAGGCAAAAATAAATGAGCAATGGTGGAGATTAAATTTTGGTTGATCCATGTGCTCAAGATTCTCAAGAGGCAAAATCAATAGACATGGTTAAGAGGCAAAAAGATGTGTGGAAGTGATTAAGAGGCAAAAGGAGATTCCACTCATCTTGGAAAGTGTGCATTCAATGTGTAGACAAAAAGTCTTTTTATTTTTATTTTTATTTATTATTTATTTATTATTTTTAGCAAAGTGGTTTCCATTATTTAATTAAAAGATTTTTTATTTATTTAAAAGAGATTTGTTCTTTTAATTAAGTGTGGTTTAGGATAAAGTGATTTTATTATTTAATTAAAATATTTTTTATTTAATTAAAAGGGAGCATGTTCTCTTAATTAAATAAAACTTAGGATAAAATGATCAAACCTTAGGAAATATTAAAATAATTGAATTAATTATGATTTGATCAAGGAAATTGATTTAAATTGAAAATATTGCAAACCATTGATTCAAGAAATTGATAAATTGATGAATGGGGGCCCAAAGACTAGGTGACCATTTTAGGGTGCATACACCTGATTGTTAGCAAAGACAAAATAAAATTCACAGTTCCATTATGTGTTTACGCGACAAGCATTAATGGCAGAAAGCTACTTTATAGTCACCAGAGATCTATTGATCACGTATTTGAAATCAAGTTTGAACATTTGGAGATCAAAGGAGTTCTAGCAGTTGAGTTGTGAAGCATTGCAGTCAGATTTATCAGCAAAGAAGCAAGATTGATTGTTACAAGCCCTAGTTTGGATGCAATGATCTAGAAACCCTTGGAAATCTCTTTGAAGCATTAAATCAAGTACGTCATGGCTACACCAATCATTTTTTATGTTGTTGAAAGGAAAAGATATGTATTTAAGAAGCATCCATTCAAGTCTACCCTAGATAACCTAGAAGGAGCCTTTTCAAGAACCCAAATGGGTGTTATGCACATAGAAGACATACGCGCATACGTATATTGCAAGAAGGAACCAGTCAATTTAGATAGAATAAGGTCGCAGCTTGAAACAATGATGAATCTTGATAAAACATTCATGGATGAGTTTGCGCACCTTAAAAATCACCCAATCATTGAGTATGCCATAGTTTATGAATTCTATGAATCGAAATGGATTAAGATCTTGTTGAGAAAAATTCATGATGACCTATTCTGGATAGGTGAAGTTCCAGTTCACATCACAGCTGATCTCATTTATGAGATGATAGGACTATCAAAGATAGGCACCATTCTTCCATTTGGTAAGGATGTTAGGAAATTGGTTGAGCAGGCTTGTAAGTCACATAGTGACAAGCACGGTATGACCATAGAGCCAATTGAAGAAAAAGACATCAAGTTATTGGCTATGATTATTGGTAGATAGGTTTTAGCATGAAAATAGGGTTAATAGTGTGTTCGCAGCCACTATTCTGGCAGCCATCAGGATTATAAAATAAAACGGTGATTCAATTTGTGTGAGATCTTATGCGCACAATTGATGGATAATATCAGGGCAATCAAGCATGATAAAAGTAAGATATTCAGGTTTGGGTCACTAATTATCTATATGTACTTTCATATAGTTGGGAAAGTATCAGATTTATACTTTGACAAAAGTTTACCTACAATGCCACAAATATCACTTAAGGCATGCTCAGAGAGTACCTTAAGATATTTCATGGAATTGGAGATCAAAACATTTAGAATAAAGATGAAGATGAGGTATAGAATACCCGAAAGTATAGTTGAGAAGTATAAGGATAGTATATGCTTCATGGTGGAGATAGATATAACTTGCATGGAAGCAATAGAGCCAAGGACCAAATGGATTTATCCACTTGGGTATGATGTGGAGGAACACATTCTAGAGGCTTATGCTCAAGTCCTCCTTATAGCACCAAAGGATCCCAATGAGTCAAGGTGGGATACATATGAGGTAAAGACTAGGCAAGTAGATGTAGTCCTGAATAGTGCAGCGACCAAGAGGAAAGCCTCTAAGATTACCTCTGAGATACTTAAGATTCATGGTGTCACTCAAGATGACCTAGATAAAGCTAGAGAAGCCAAGATAGCTATGAAAATTGAGAGTGCATCTATAGTTGAAACCAAAATAGAGAAAATAGATGACCCTAAGGAGAAGAAAATAAAAATTGAGAAAATAGATGATCCCAAAGAAAAGAAGAAGAAGATAGATGATATCACTCCTGCACCCACAAATAAAATTGACTTAGAGTCCACTAAAGAATCTCCTAAGACAAGAAAGGTAACTAAGAGGAAGAAGAAAATAGCTACTATCCATCCATCAACAAGAGCCACAAGAAGCCAAGGTAAAAATGTTCAACCAGCTCCTAAGGTAGGATTCCTACCAAATTTGCAAGTCTTGAGATCAAGAATAGTAGATGAAGGAAGGATTGATCAGGTAGCAAAGTTTTATGATAGATATCATGAGATTCACAAGTCTAAGATTCATGATATCTTGATCAAACATATGATAAAATTTAAGAAGACTGTTCTAAAACTAAAGATAGTCATCCCAGATAAAGTATGGGACATTTTGGATACTTTGAAAAGATAAGCTAGTGAAGAAGACTTTAGGATAAGAGAAAAAACACTAGATGATAACCTACCAGTGTACTCAGTAGAATAAAAGTCTTTGTTATTGGAATTGGTCAAGCCACACCTTAGAACAAAGTTGAGAACATTACACATTATGAATAAGGATTATGAATTGATTTCTAAGGAAACTGAAAAAGCCTTTGAAAAGGTGTTTTTAGAACAACGCATGCAACCAACATCTACGCCCACAACCCAAGTGCCTATTGATCAATCCAAAGTAGTTGAGGGTATAAATGCACCTATGATAGGTCCACAAGACTCGACACCCCTAGTGATAGCACCCACAGAGGCAATGGTATCTGTGTCCATGCCTGAAACCAAGAAAGACACCACCATGATAGATAATATTAAGATATCTATGGTGGCCAAAGATAAGGACTTGGATAAGTTTGAAGAAGCATTTGTAAGCACTGAGGAAGTAGAAATTCTATGTGGTGATAATTCACCTAAACATCAAGAAGAAGTGCAGATTGAAGACATAATAGGACAAAAAGATGGTGAAGGGAAGGAAGAAGGAAAAGAGGAAGAGGAAAAAAAAAAGAAAGGTGAACCTATGATTACAAAGACTGAGGTAATGAATGTCAGACAAAGTTCACTCCTTACACCAAAATCCTCAGTATCATTATTGTCAAGTTTGACTCCTGACACTACCATTCTAGACTCTTGGGGAGAAGAAAACTTAATTAAAATCAATGTGCTTGCAATGGAAAAGGAAAAAGAAAAATAGGTTATGAGGAATCCATTGTTTGTTGAGTCAGTCAACATTCTAAATATCCTATTCTCTGCAGACAAGAAAGTTTCAAGCATACACTTAGTAGATGATGTCAACACCATCATGACATGTTTCAAAGCAAACTTTTCTAGCCTTGATGAATCAGCATCCAAGGTTGCAGAAAAAAAGTATCTTAAGAAGAGATTGAGTGAGCTGATAGGGAAATTTGCACTTGACCTTGGCTCTTTGAAGGTTGGTCAAGCCTTGTTGAAAGACTTTGGAGCTAAGGGAAGAAAATAATAGTAGACTGCATGAATAAATATAAGATTACTACAGACCTTTCTAAGAAGATCCAAGATGTTGAAGCTATGATGATAGTTGTGAGTAAATCAGTACTGGATCCCTCACAAGATGTAAATATGTGTAACAATATTTAACAAGGACAAGTGGATAAGATAGAGAAAGTAGAAAAATAAATGTCTAAGATAAGGGAAAGGCAAACTCAACTAAGAAATGCTCTTGCACCCTCATTAGATGTGTTAAATAAGAATATCAAGGAGATCGGTGCCACTATGGTGACATATGATCAAGGTCTGAGTTCAAATTTGGAGAAGATGGACAAGTTGACATATTATTTGTGTGCCCATCTCCAAACTATAAATGCACTGATAGTGTTTTGGCAGCAAGAGATCCAGAACCTAAAGATAGCATATCTGGATGCACTCACCTTGTAAGTGCTTGTAGATACAATTTTTTGTGCACCTTGTCATTAATGTCAAAGGGGGGAAATAGTATAAGGGATAATATGGAGCTATGTATATGATGTAAAGGGGAGTAGAGAATATAGTAGAAGGGAGATATAAGTTAGAGTATATGTTAGAAAATTTTGTATAAGGATACAGTTAGTAACTTTACCATATTCCCTTGTTGCCATTAATGAAAAAGGGGGAGATTATGGGCAAGTTGACTATATTGATATGACTATGTTTAGTGTTTTCATTATGGCAAAAAAGTCATATGATATTATGGAGTCAGTGCAACCAGCTAGAACATCAGAATTTGGTTAAGTATGGAAGACTGAACAGTCAACAGAGCACCAAGTGAACAAAGCATCAGCGCACATGCATATGACTGAGTTATGGCATGCTCCCTTGAAGATAATCTTTTTGGTATGTAGTCATGTTAATTCTAAGAGTTCATGATCAGATAAGTTACTATGATGAAGATATAGCCAGTTGAAGAATCACAGACAATGAACGGCAAAACAAAACATAGCATGGAGCTGATTATTGGCATGAAAATAGATATAGAGTTGATATAAGAAGAGAAGAAGTATGTGAAGAGAAGTTAGAAGGTTTTAGTGCCTTAGAAGAGGCTAAAGCATCAACACACAAAAGGAACTGATCAAACAAGAAGTGTCACAACAATAATTCACCTTGCATATATAGTATGTATCTAAGATCCAGAAGGTTGTAGCCTTCACCACTTGAGCAGTGAGCTCTAGGACAGTGTGTCCCCACCCCTAATAGGGTTAATTGTAAAAGATTCCTAACAAGGTCCAACCCTTGACCAGGTCACTAGACTAAAAGCATTGTAAAGATCAACTCCTAACAAGGTTGCAAGATCTTCTAATAAGGATCATAAAACACTAGTGTCGTTCTTAATGGGTATCAATTCCCACTGGGGTTTTTACCTAATTAGGTTTCCCCATAATCATATTTGGTGTTATGTGTTGTGGTTATTTATCTTACTTGCATTGATATCCAATTTATTACTTAAGCAATAAAGTTAAGATTCAAGATATTAGAAAAAGTAATAATATATAGAACATTGGTCCACCCCCCCCTCTCAGTGTTCCCATTCCTAACAGTTATATTATCTTTTCCTCATTGAACTATTAGATCTCATTGTGTTCTTCCTAAATATCATTAATCATATAATTTTCTAAGTTGGATTGGTGTGTGATAATGTATTTTATTATATTCCCTCTTACTTATCTTTATCTTGTGTATGTATTAAATCATAGTCTTTTACATTTTATTATGTTCATTCCTTCATGGTAGTCTTACATATGGAATTATGAGGTTAACAAACATTTTTATTTCTTACAAGGCATATTTCAAGACCTTTATCAATATTGTGTGTGACTTCCTTCTTCAAATTTTAACTAAATGCATGAAACATATAGATGACATAAGGTTCTTTGTGGATCCTCATCCTACTCCTATAGTTCCTACTAATCTTGATGATAGAGATCTAGCTCCTAGTAATCCCATTGTAGAGAGGCCTAGATCTCCTCTTAATCAACTTTCTCTAGTTGACATTCTCAAAGAAGATAGCTTCTTTGATGACCCTAGGAACATTCATATTTATCAAGACTTTATTCATAACCTGGATGTTAGACATTTTCTAGATGATTTCTTTCTGAGACTATTGAGTAGAGAGGAGAATTTGAATAATCCTTCTTCTTCTTCACCACCTAAATATAATAGCGATGGAGAATCTCTTAAAGAGAATATTCTTCCTACTATCCCAAGTTCTTATATAACACACTCCCATAAACCTCAAGATGAATCACCTTCTCCCTCTACACCTAAGGATACATGTTTAGGACTTGGGATTAATGAACAAGGCATTAAGGTTCATGTTGATCCTCCTAAATACATTCACAAAGGTGGTATATAGGTTTCATAACTCATGTTAACTCTTTACTATCTTCATCTCAACCAAAACCTCCCCTTGATGTTCTTTTCCCCACACCCTCCAATGATACATAATATTTTGATGACCAATTAGCTTTAGCAAAAATAATTTATTGGAGTATAAAGTATATAACTCAAGATTATGATTCCCTTATAGGAACTTTCCAAAGAACCAAAGACATGTTAATGGTAAATTTTCATGATTCTTTTCTCATAGTAACAAACATTCTCTTTGTGATTGTTTGGAGTTTAGACAATTTGTACAAGATTTTGTAGATAGATGACTTCATTTAATGCCATATCTTTTACATTTTATAAATATCAAAGAAGTACCCTAGCATATTGTTTTCTTGTTATGTTTCTCTTCATTATGCAAAGCTCTTTGTGTCATGTGTGTTAAGGGAATCATAATAGGAAATCTCTCTCTCTCTTAACTAGGGGGAAACGTATCATTATCTTTCATTTCTTTCTTCCTCAAAAGGATCTATTATCTCTTTTCTGATCATCTCTTTTGTAATATGATTTCCTCCCATGTACATGGACTTTTTGTTTAGGGTCTCTCTCCTTAATTAAATTAGAATCCTCCTTTTTCCTTTCTTGGAAGTGCATATCTTGTATAGTTGCGTTGACCACTAAGTAGATATAATGTGGCATCCTTCTCTTCTTCTAATGGATTTGTATCATTTCATGATGGTACATCCTTTATGGTATGAGATACACCATTTCATGCAAGATAGTTACATATTTTATTAAAAATATTTTTCATGCCTCAAATGGAATGTCTACCACAAAATAATCTTCCAAGTTATTCATCTCTTTTCTTGACTTTCTTACTTTATAATGTGATGTATTTTCTAGTGTAAATATGTATATTTTACACTAGGAGTTTTCTCTAGTTTGTATCCTATTTTTCTTAGAATTGAATATTTATTTTGAATTAACTCTCATTAGGGATGCATCAAATATTTTATCTTGCCTTCACACTTGGGAGGAAAGGTTGTTACAACTAGCATTTGTCATTGCACCAAAAGATCAACCTATTAATGTCTGATACAACCACTAGACATATAGAAGACAAAGGAGGTGATTAAGCCATGTCACAAACTACTATTGCACTGGAAACACCAAGAAGACCAAGGGCATAATTATTCTTCCTCATTATTGTAACAATCACCCCCAATGCAAGCATGGGCTTCGAACCTATGACCCAACTTTGATACCACTTGTTACAACTAGCAGTTGTTGCACCAAAATATTGACATGTTAATGCCTGATACAACCACTAAACATATAGAATACATAGGAAATGGTTAAGACATGTCATAAACCACTGTTGCACTAGAAATTCCAAGGATACCAAGGGTGAAATAAGTATTTCTCACCATTGTGACAAAGGTTTCATGTTTGTTTTCCCCCTCTTTTTCTCAGGATCTGCTTTTCTTAGTATAGTGGTATTTGTTTATCATGTGACATTATTTTCCTATAATGAATAATTATTTTTTTAATTTAGGATTCCCTCTTATGTAAGAGTTCTGTATCCTTAATCATGACCTCTTATTTATTTGTAAAACCATGTTCATCATAATAAAATTCCCTTACTTTTTATTTCAAATTATGTTATCCTTCATCAAGAATCCCTTTTTCACCTAGCAATAGGGGGATAAAAGGGGGCATCCTTGTTCTTTTCCCCTCTTTGTATTGAAGACATTATCTTTTTCCAAGAACTCCTCTTCAAGGTAGATGTCTTGTAGCCAAGATCTTTTTCTTTAAAGGGTCTCTTCCCATACGTGAATTATCCTTTCACGATTATCTATTTTCTTAGCTCACAAGAGTCATCTCGCTTAGCTAAGTTCATGGAATATAATGTTTCTTTAAACATATAATATCAGTTTTGGAGGTAGGTATCCTTTTTCTCTTTCCTTATTATGTCACCTGTGTTTTCATCATAAGGAGGGGGAATACATGCAGCCTCCCTTGTAGTAGATATGCAACTTTTTGTTTATTTGATCCCTAAGGAGACAATGTTTTCCTTAGGCCTGATCAATTTTATGGATCCACATGGAGACATTCCATAATCTAACCCTATTCTCAAAATATTTTTTAAGTTTCCCCTCTATTCAAAACATTTTTCCAAATGCCCCTGTGAACAAAAAAATTTGAAACTGTCATTGTCTACAATTTTTTTAAGGGAGAGTTGACTAGAATAACATAGCTTGCTATACTATCAATTATCCTTCCTCTCTCTCAATTTAAATTAAGTGTAACTAGAATATCAAAACTTTTTATCCTTTATGTGTGTCTCATTTCCTATGGATCGCCTAGCATGAAATAATTTTCTAGAATGTTAGATTCATGGTCTCTCTCTTTCTCTCTATACTCTCATGGCTATGCTAGTGGGTTAGGTCTATTGGATATTTCTAATGCATGGAGAAGTGATTAAGACATTTAATATGTTTAATCACTACGTTACTAAATGGGCACTCATAATTTTGTCATTTTTGTTTTGTCACTGATGTCAACATATGTTTCTAAGAGAAGATCAAGTTGGTTGTCATAGTGTACGGACACTATACAGATGTTTTAGATGTTGCAAATTTAGATGAGAGTTTAGGTGGATGTTGTGATCTTATATCTGAGATTGCATCATTATATGTTTCATATTAAGATAGATACAGATGATTTAATGAAGACTGGTCACTGGACTGTGACAGTGAGAATTGACAAAGTTAGACTTTGGGTTTTTGGTATATCTTTCTGAGGATTCAGATTCAAGGTATGTGAGCTTGAAGGATGATAGATAGGGTACTGAAGGATGTTCATTGGTTATCACAAGGTACAGAATGATTGGTGACATCATCTACGGCATGTGTTCTCGTGATGGTTTATTTAGAAGCTGACTCAGGAGATGTAGCGTGTATGATGGATGGCAAACTTGAATTAAGGATGTTGGTCCTAAATTGTTGTAATGTAATCATTGTAGGCTTTTCCTAGATACCATGTGTATCTTAGAAAGGGTTTAAATAATTATTTGTAATTAGGAAAGCCCTATGGGTTGACCTGATCATGGATAATTGTATTAAGGTATATATGTAGAATCTTTTCTTTGAAAAAGATGAGGATGGAGTGTATGTGATATAAAGAGGTTGTGAAAGCTATGACCTTGTGTATGTTGTATGTAGAGAAGAGTTTTACTGGTGGACTTCATTGG
This sequence comes from Chamaecyparis obtusa, assembly GCA_027943335.1. Classification (NCBI taxonomy): domain Eukaryota; kingdom Viridiplantae; phylum Streptophyta; class Pinopsida; order Cupressales; family Cupressaceae; genus Chamaecyparis; species Chamaecyparis obtusa. The sequence goes on from BSBK01003547.1 coordinate 589,225, forward strand.
AACTAATCAAGCAAAGACATTTGCTGGAAAATAGTTCAAAAGATTGTGTATTTCTTCATATATGCCTATGTTGTGAATAAGTGATTTTTGAAGGTGGATTTAACCTTCTTTGGGCAGTGAGCCTTGGGTAGTGAGCCCTCCCTTTTGTTTTTTACTCCTAAGAGGGTTTGCCCTCTAACAAGGACTATGTATTGTAATGTTTCAATAAGCTCCTAATAGGGCTAGATATCTTCTAACAAGGATAAATATACTCTCAGTGCATCATTTGTGGGTGCTAATTCCCACCGGGGTTTTTACCTTTAACAGGGTTTCCCCGAGACCAAAATATTGTGTCATTGTGTTAGCAATCATTATGTTCATTGGATCTAATATTGTGGTGCTTAAATTTTAAAGTTTAATAATCTATCATACAACTGATTCACCCCCCACCCCCTCTTAGTTGTATTATGGACTATTATTCCTAAAAATTGGTATCAGAGCTTGTGGTCCTCAGAGAGAAAGCTTAACATCTTGAGGTGATCTTGGAGATGGCACTCTATAGGAAGGATGGTCCTAAATTTGATCTTGAGAACTTTGATAGTTTGAAGAACAAGATGCGAACACACTTTTTATGTTTAGGCATAGACTACTAGATGATTACAAAGAAGAAGGTAGCCCTGAAGACTGAGAATTAATTTCCATCTTCTATTGATGATGAGAAGAAGTTATTCTCATATATAACATGGTCACAAGGGAAGCACTAATCAGTGCACTATCTGAAGGTGAGTTCACTAAAGTTAAAGACTTAGATTTGGCAAATGAAATTTGGAATGGATTAGAAGCATTATATGAAGGAGACAAATATACCAAGAAAGCGAAGTTACAAAACTAGAAAACAAATATGGAAAAGCTACAAATGAATGAGGATGAAAGCATTAGAGCCTATGTTCAAAGGGTCACAGAAGTAGTAGTTGGAATTAGAAATTGTGGAGGCACTTATGATGAAGAAGAAGTTATTGCAAAGATCCTTAGATCACTGACTCCTGTATACAAGTTCAAGGCAATGTCTATTCAAGAGACTATACCCCTAACTCTGAATTTTAGCAGAGAAATGTTGATTGCAAAGATAACTTCTTTTGAAGCTGTGAAATTAGGATAAGTTGTACCTAAATTTGAATCTACATTTAAGGCATTCGCACAGAAAAAATTCTCTGCACTTTCGAGCACCAAAAAAGAAGACCTAAAAGAAGAGCTTGGTGAGTATCATGAGGAATGGGAATAGATAATGACTGAAGAAAGAAAGATGGATGAACTTGTTGCACTAATTTCTAGAAGAGAAAAAAGAGATAAGGGAAAGTTTGAAGGCAAGGTAACCTTAAAATATTTTTCATGCAATAAGGTAGGTCATTTTGCATCTAGATGTCCTACAAGAGTTTCTAAGTACAAACAAAATTATGAAAAGATTAAAAAGGATAGAGAATGTTATTATGCTAGTGAAGGAATCTCTGATGATGATGATTTAGATTATGAAGAGATTGGATTTGTTGCTATTAGAGATGAACTAGTACATGAAGAAAAATATTTAATATCTCATGTTGACAAGAAAACTAAATGGATAATTGACAGTGGTTGTTCTCATCATATGACTAGTGATAAGAACAAGTTTGTTAAATTAGTAAATTATGATGGAGTTGTTGTGAGGTTTGGGGAAAATCTTCCTAAAGCTATCATAGGAGTAGGATCCATTACTCTGGATGGAAAGACTAATATAGACAATGTACTACTTGTTGAGGGATTGAAACATAACCTATTGAGTGTCAGACAGTTAATGGATAAAGATTTTTAGTTAAGTTTTGTTAATGGTAAATATTTTATCAGAAGCAAGGAAGGAAAATTGATTGCTACCGGTTCAAAATCTAGAGGTAATGCATTTGAACTAAACACATCTGGAGCCTCTTGTTTTGTTGTGAAGGTAGATGATAGTTGGTTGTGGCATAGGAGATTTTTTCATGTTAATTTTGATAACATTGTAAAGGCAAGTATGGCTAATGTTGTAAGAGATCTTCTGAAGATTGTGAAGCCATCTAACACTGTATGTAGAGAATGTGTTATGGGAAAATAGACTAGAAGCAGTTACAAAAGCAAAGCATATAAATCAAAAGGAAATTTGGATCTAGTGCATACAGATCTCTATGGTCCCATAAGAACAAAATCTTACTATGGTGAAAGGTATTTCATACTTTTTGTTGATGAATTTTCTAGGATGATGTGGGTTACTTATTTGAAAGAGAAATCATAAGCATTTGATAAATTCAAGTTGTTTAAAGAAAAAGTAGAGAATGAATCAGGCTTGAAAATAAAGTATCTAAGATTAGACAGAGGTGGAGATTTTACATTAGATTTATTCAATTCATACTGCGAAGAGAATGGAATAAGGAGACAAACATCTTCTCCTAGTACTCCACAGTAGAATGGGATAGCAAAGTGAAGGAACATGACTATACTTGATGTTTCTAGGACAATATTGATTGAAGGAAATGTACCACATGTACATTGGAGGGAAGTTGTTGGGACAGTAGTGTACACAGTTAACTGAATTCAAATTATAGAAGGTACAAGTAAGACTCCCTATGAACTATTGTTTGATCATACTCCTACTATAAAATATTTCAAAACATTTGGTAGTAAGTTTATATCAAGAGAGATGATGAGATAGGGAAGTTTGATGCTAGAAGTGATGAAGGAATCTTCCTTGGTTACTCTGTCAAAAGAAAGGCTTACAAATGTTTCAATCTAAGATTGAGGAAGATGATTGAAAGAAACAATGTAAGAATAGATGAGAAGTTTCAGATATAAGAAAGAATGTATGACAGTAATCAGATTGCAGAGATAAAAGAAGTTACTACTGTTGCAAAAGGAGAAGAACTTGTTGAGGAAGAAAATGAAAAAGAGGCTTGTGATGCTAGCACAAGTAAGGCTACTGAGACTCCTAAAACACCAAGGTATGTAAAAATAACCATCCTGAAAATAAAATTATTGGCAATACCAGTCAGGGAGTGCTAACTAGATCAAAAGTTAGAGAATAAATTTGTTTGATTTCTCAAGTTGAGACAAAAACTATAGATGAAGCATTTAAAGATGAATCTTGGATAAATGCTATGAAAGAGGAATTGGATTAGATAAAGAAGAATAATACTTGGGAACTAGTTCCTAGACCTAAAAATAAAAATGTAATAGGAACAAAATGGGTTTTTAGAAACAAAATGGATGAAGAAGGAACTATTGTAAGGAACAAAGCAAGACTAGTGTGTAAGGGATATTTACAGCAAGAAGGCGTAGACTTTGAAGAAAAATTTTCTCATGTTGCTAGAATAGAGGCAGTAAGATTGTTCCTATCTTATGTTGCACATAAAAACTTCAAAGTGTATTAGATGGATGTAAAATCTGTATTTCTGAATGGAGATCTTGAAGAAGAAGTCTATATAGAACAACCAGATGGATTTCCTCTATGCAAAGATAAAGACATGGTGTGCAAATTTAAGAAAGCTATGTATGGGCTGAAGCAAGCTCCTAGGGCTTGGTATGCAAGGTTAGACAAGTATCTACTTAGGCTTGGATTCAAAAAAGGTAATGCAGATAGTAATTTGTATTTAAGAACTAGTGAAGATGGAATCCTGATAATAGAAGTATTTGTGGATGACATTATCTTTGGAGGTAATGATGATCTATGTAAGAAAATTGCTAAAGAAATGGAAAGTGAATTTTAGATGTCCATGATAGGTGAAATGAAATTATTTCTTGGATTGCAAATAACTCAAAATGAGAATGGTATTTTCATTTGTCAGACCAAGTATCTCAAAGGATTACTTAAGAAATTTGGAATGGAATATTGTAAACCACTAGGAACACCTATGGTGACTGATAACAAGATAACAATTGATGATGAATCAAAGTGTATTTTTCAGACTTTGTATAGATCAATGGTTGGAATACTACAATATCTGACCCACACCAGACTAGATATTGCTAATGCTATTGGAATTGTGGCTAGATATCAGGTAGAACCCAAAGAAACACATCTATCTATTGTGAAAAGGATACTGAGGTATCTAAGAGGAACCATAGACTATGCTTATGGTATGATAGAAATGATAGCTTTGAACTTCATGCTTATACTGATGCTGATTGGGTAGGAAATATTGATGACAGAAAAAGTACTAGTGGTGGTGCATTTTTCATTAGGAAAAAGTTGGTTTCTTGGCTAAGTAAGAAACAAGATTGTATAGAAAAATCTACTAATGAATTAGAGTATGTTGCTACTTCTATAAACTGTACTCAGATTGTTTGGATGAAGAAAATGCTGACAGACATTGGAATAACTTTTGATGAGCCTATGGTTATCCATTGTGATAACACCAGTATAGTAAATATGTCAAAGAATCTGGTGATGCACTCCAAAACTAAACACATTTCTACCAAGTATCACTTCTTGAGATACAAGGTAGCAGAAAAGGAAATCAAACTAGAATATATCAGTACAAAAGAGCAAATTGCAAACATCTTCACAAAGCCACTACCAAAAGATACCTTTGAATATCTCAAAGGTATGTTGGGGGTTTAGGCCCCTCCTAGTCAGAACTAAATGATGTATAGATGCATCAATCCAGAGGTATTTAGAGCCTTATCATTATCTAGAATGGATGTAGGGATCTACTCCTCAAGGGGAGTGATTGTGGAAGAAATTTTATCTGTGACAGCATCCAAAGCCTCATGGCACCCTTTTCCATTGTTGTCAAAAGGGTATGGTTTCTATGAGAAAATCACTACTATATGGGAGAAGGTATGTAGTATTACTTGGTTTTAGAACACTTTTGGATTGATTAAACCTTGGGATGGATTTTCCCATATGTTGACATCAATTCCAAAGGGGGAGATTGTTAGATATTGCTAATGCATGGAGAAGTGATTGACACATTTAATATGTTTAATTACTACATTACTGAATGGGCACTCATACTATTATCATTTGTGTTTTGTCATTGATGTCAACATATGTTTCTAAGAGAAGACCGGGTTGGTTGTCATAGTGTACGGACATTGTACAGATGTTTCAGATGCTGCAAATTTAGATGCGAGTTCAGGTGGATGTTTTGATCTTATATCTAAGATTGCATCATTAGATGTTTCATATTAAGATAGATACAGATGATTTAATGAAGACTAGTCACTGGACTGTGACAGTGAGAATTGACAGAGTTAGTGTTGTGGTCCCACAACCATGCTCCCCTAATGGCCCTTATGGCCTCAAGAGCCCCCCTTCTACTTTCATCTTGTCTCTCTTTTTATCATCTTTGAGGGTTTTTGTCCTTTTTTTTAAGTTTTTGGCCTTTTCAGCCTTGTTGCCCTTTTGCACTCTCGGAGGTTCGAAAGTGAAAAAGGCCCGATGGAGCAAGAAGTGCATCCTTGGGTCTTTCAGCTATCAACCTTTTTTCAAACCTGTCAGATGTCGATAACACTGAAAGTCTGACTCTCACAGGAATTGGCCTTTCAAATGTTTCGGCCCTTTGGAGGTCTGACACCCTCAAAAAGGCCGAAAGGCTGATTTGCGGAGTGCTTACGTCAGTGACCCTGCGTAGCGTATAAAAGGTGCCTGAGGGTTTTTGAACCCTCACTTTGCGCTCGCTCCTCCGCTTCCTACCTACTTTTTTCACTGCCTATCACCTTTTCATCACTTGGATCTCATCTCCTCCCTAGTCATCGTCAAGTTTTTTGTCTCCTAGTTAGGTGTTTCTTTCCCTCCTCTTTTGGTCTTAGTTTAGTGTTTTTCTTGCTTTCATCCTTCTCACTTCGTCCTAGGTTTAGGGTTTACATCTTTTTGGCCTTTTTGGCCTTGTCCTTAGGTCTAGGTTGCTTAGAGTCGGCCCTTTTCAGCCTTAGAGATTTTCAAGGTAGTTGCCTTGCATCCCTTGGTGAGTTTGTGGTCAAACTCAATGTCAGACTCACTTTTTGAGTCTGACTGTAAACCCTAGTTTTAGACCTTCAGGGTCTGAAACTTTCAGAGCAGCTGGTGCATCAACAAATTTCCTAAGTGCTAGATCATTTTTGGCATTTCAGTGTTGTCGCACACTGAAACACTTCGCACCTTTGAAACACTAAAATAAGCCTTCTGCTCCTTGATTTTTTGCACTTTCAGCCATGTCGGCCTTTTCGCATGCCAAAAAATATTTCACTCCCCGAGTCTAAATGTTTCAAGATAGGAACCCCTCCTCGACCTTTTCAGCCTTTTTGGATTTGTCGATCTTTTTGGCCTCTGGGGTTTTCAGACCTTCGATTCGTTGAAAGACTTTTGAACATGCAGATGCTTTTGGTAATCTCAGCCTTTTCGGCCTTTCAGAGGTGCGACACCTCTGATGGTCCGAAAGGCCGAAATTCCTTTTCTGACCCATTTGGGTTTGAAAATTAATAATATACTTTGTTTTTTGGGTCTTTTTCTCTCATCCTATTCCTCATTCATGTCTTGTCCTCTCTACAAATATGGCCAAGAAGGTATTAGCATCACCAACCATGAAATATTAGTTCAAAGGATACCATCCACCATCCAAGGTGACTGACTTGCATGCAAGGATAACCGATACAAATATCAAGAATGTAAGCTAGAACAAGTACCTAAATAAGTGTGCTCAACTAGTGGGCCATTTAGAGGACTGCACTTCATTAGTCCACTACTCCCTAGTGAATGCGGTAGCACACCCAGTCTCCATCTAGTTGGCAGACCTGATCAACACACTGGCCAATAACTATGTGCCAGACAAGTGCATGGTCAAGAATGGCCTTGGAGAAGTGGTCTTGGACCTGAGGCTTGACAATATTGAAGATGTTTTCCATCTACCCAAAGGGGTAGACAAGTTCTTCAATTTCAATGTCAACAAGGGGATGGAGTTCTACAATAAAGATGTATAGAGGGCTCATAACATCATCAACAATGAGTACCTAATACAGCTATTGCCCAAGAATAGGTTGGATAGAATTGACATGAGGAGAGGCTACATGAAAGAGGATATACAGGAAGCCATAACAATGATAAGTAGGGTATACGACCTACCTAAGTCCCATCAATTGGAACCTTGGATGATTTTTTTGATCCAAAAAATAAAAGAAAGGCAGGAAAGGTTTGATTGGGCAGCTATTCTAAGTGATCAGCTAGATGAACAACTGATTCAGGTGAAGACAGACCCCCACTTCTACATGACATCCTATGTCATGTACTTACTAGCTACTAGGGAAGTATATCTGGGGTTAACTAAAGTGGGAAACATTGGAGAACCAAACACATGGCCATTCACTTTGTACCCTCAATTGGTGAGGAAGGATTTATTTGCACACAATAGCCCAGAGTTCAGAATAGTCAATGATGCCTTTGTTTTTGCAATCATCCACTCCATTGAGGGTGACTATGCTAAAAGGTTATCAATAGAAGGAGCGGCTAAAGTCAAGGCCATTGGGGCATTTTATATTCAATTTAGAACATTCACATACATTCGGGTGGCAGGAAGCACTTTGGCACCCAAGAAGCTCCCAAGGTACCCTTCTAATGGGGTAGTTCTACTAGAGATAGCAAGGCAGTTGTCTGATGCCCATGAGCATATTAAGCATAAAAAGAAACATTGTTGGGACTCTCCTATTTCCATCAGCCCCCACTATGTACCTAACATGAAAGCATGCAATTCATTGACCAGAGAATGGGATGAATTCCCATTGGCAACCTATAATCTGGTGAGGCCACACTTTGACCCCATTGGTACCTATAGCCATATAATGGGAAGACACTATGTTCACAAGCTGCATATCGAAGACCATTGGGCCAACTGTGTAGATTATTATGAGGTGAGATTTTGTGACTATTGTCAGATGAGTCTAGAGCTGGCACAGGGTGCACTATTGTTAAGGATTCTGCAAAAGGTGGTAGATGCTAATTCAGATAAAGTTTTGGATTCTATATATAATATGTAGACAAGGTGTTCACAAGGGCCATCTTGAATGTGGAGGTCGATTGAGATGAGAATGATAGCATGGATTTCAGAGCCCAACATGTGATTAAACTAAGGAAGTCTTGGGTCGCTCATCCATTTCCTATGCAACCACTCCCTATGAAGCAACTCCCTGAGAAACCATCTCGAGAAAAGAAGGGAGAAAAGATATTAAAACCATAGTTCAAAGAGGCTGCTCCTCTGAAGCCAGAAACTATGTATCGACATGAGCATCCCACTACATATGGTCTAGCTATGCACTCCAAGAAGGTGAAAACCAGGATGACCAGAAGTATTGCTCCACCAGAAGCACCTTCACCTAGTGACCATGATTCTCCAAGCTCAGAAAAGAAAATGAAATTAAAAATCATAGGGCCCAAGCCATTTGGAGTAGTCAAGGGTCATGTGTATAAGAGGAACAGAGGCTCAATGCCTACACAAATGGATACCTTAGTGGAGGATGATGAAGATCAAATGGATGAAGTTCCCCTCAGTAGGACCTAGTCTGCGGGATTCTTAAACAAAGGAAGGATAACAGACGATGATCCTAAGGATGCCGAAGGGGCTACTCAGGTAGAGCCAATAAATTTGGATGCCCTTGGCAATGATGAATTAAACATCATAGATTTTTCAGGTTTGCATGGGTTCAAAGAGTCTGAGCAACAAGCTCCTATGTAGTTCACTAGTCTTTTCAGTGGCATAGGAGAGGATCTACAACAGGGACCTCCAGGGAAAAATGATGTTGAGATAACAGAGGACCAAGGAGAAACTACATAAATAGAAAAGGAATCTTCTGTTGGGGTCACCTCTGAGGAAGGAGTAAGTACATAGGTACCATTGGTTTCATCTGTTCCACCTTTGCCTCCACCTAGTCCTTCCATACCTCCTACCATTCCACTTCAAGAGCCTCCCACTATTCCACTTTCCACTCTCGTACAAAATACTCCATTGCCTTAGCAACCTTCCTCATCCCATGTTCCCCTTATGACTCTTCCTCCACCAGCCCATTCAACCACTCCCCTTGTGTCTCCTACGCCTCCCCCACTCAATATTCCTCCTCAAGTTCACATTGAATCAATGCCCCAGAGTTTGTAGGAGCCAAAGAAAGAAGCAAAAGTCATTGGAGGAGAGAAAATGGAAGAAATTCATATAGGATCTGAGGAGCCAGATGATAAGCGAGGGTCACAGGTGGAAGAGGAACCACATACTGAAGAAGATAAGCCACAAATAGATACTGAGGAACAAATGGTTGATGAACAGCAGACTGCTAATGAGGGAGAACATGAACAAGATACTGGGAAGGAGCAAGAAATGAAAGAAGAAGAAGAAACTCAAGAGGAAACAAGGGTAGAACATGTAGCAACCTCTTCTGCATTGGTTTCCCCCTATGAGCCATTGAATGTGTTCTGAAAGCCCACATGGTTTACCCAAGAAGTGAAGCCAAGGGTCAGAGTATACACTAATGATGAGGTAGATGTGACCACACACGGGCATGCTTTTCACCAGATGACACTAGTTCCCTAGGCAAGGAGAATGTCCTATGTAACACAAGACCAAACGGGAAGGTGGAAAGCATGGGTGGCTATTCCCACAATGGATGTTGGTATAAATGAGATCACTCTAGATGATTATGTGCTAGAAGAGGTAGACTTGGGAGAACCAACTAGGGAAGGTAGAAAAACCTTGGCTACTTTGGGCTTGAAGCACGCTCTAGGCTTCATGAATAAGGATGAAGAAAAGATAAAAGCTCTAGAAGAGAAAAATGAAGCTATGAAGAAATTCATTCTGAAGACAGTGGGTCCAATTGACCCTAATAACCCTGAAGCCTCATTACAGGCAATTTTGGAGAAAAAGGGGGATATAGACATAGATGTTCCACATTCTTTTGTACAGGCTTGTGCTGAATGGAAGCTAGATTTTGAGAAGTTCACTAGCTTATCTCTCAGGAGGATTCTAAGTCCCTTTTGAGACATTTTGGTAGGAATAACTTCTTTAGTGGAGATCATGAGTGAAGAAAATGGTATAGAAGAGACCATCCTCAGCTGGCAAAAAGTGTTGGATGAGTTAACGATGATAAGAAAGCAATGCTTCCAAGTTTTGATGAAAATATATGAAGGGGAGGAACTGGATATTTTTAAAGAATGGATCCAAGAGATAGCTATGGCATTAGCCATATTCGAGAAGGTTCTCAAGAGATTGGACAAGAGGAGAGATAACAACACACTCTATGCAAAGGAGCTGCAGGGGTTCTTTGAGGGATTGGACTTGGATCTGTTTGATGAAGATGATGATAAAACCATGTATTCAATAAATGACATTATCGATCAATACCTGGGCATATTCCAAGGGGTAAAGTCAAAAGAGGACCTCCAATAGATGTTCTACCAAAAGGAGGAAATCCAAAAAATGTTGTCCCAAGAGGAAGAAATAAAGGCTTTTGCAAAAGAATTGATGGATTTTAGAGATAGGCAAAAGGAGATTCTCCAAGGGATCAAGATGTCAGACTTTGATGAGGTGCTAGAGATAGTGGATAGGTTCAAGAAGGCACACCCAAAAGTGCCTCCCAACTAGTGGACATCCGGTCCAGGATTTGCCAATTTTGTGTACAAAAAATTTAGTTTTGACACTTAGTCATTTTTGCAGTGAAGGATTTTTGGTCATTTTGGCCATAAGGAATTTTTGGCCACCTACAAGTCTGACAAGTTCAAAAATTCTAAAAGGGAAGACTTGGCAGTTAGTCAATTTTAGGTCTTGAGTTTTTCAAACCAAGTGTCAGGATTTGGGCATTTTTTGGCACATCCAAAAGTTGACTCTAGTTATCTCAGAGATCACTTTTCAGTCATCTAGGCTTCTTTTTTTGGCTCATTTGTACATGATTTTGGGATCCCTTTCAGTCAGGACCATGTGGAATAGCCGGAGCCAATGATCAAGAGAACAAACATGGAGATTATTGAGTGCATGCGCAAGTTCTAGCTCCATTTTTGAGATGTCTGATGCTTAATTTGTTCAAATCTTTGTAATGCATGTGGATTAAATCCATGCTAGGATAGCTTAGTTAAGCTTTAGAAGTAGTTTCTTTAATGCAAGCTTTAGTTTAGATTTACTTTCAAGTTTTAGTTGCAGTGAAACCGTAGCTACGAAAATAAGAGGAGAGCTCTATAAATTATAATAAAATGATGTAATGAGGGTCGACTTGATGATTAATACAAAAAATATAATTGGTACTTCATTCATGGTGTGATTTATCTACTATCTATGCAAAATTTGTGAATGTGTGATTTTCTCATTCTTTATTTCAAAGAGTCAATTGGTTGTTTAATAATTTTAAGTCTGCAATCTTTTAGTTTGGTGTTTACCAGTATTACGTTGTTGTGTTGTGACGAATCTCTAAGAAGATTATTCTTTGGTGCTTGAAGATTAACTTGTCTCTTGTGTGTGCACATTTGGAGTGGCTTTGTGATCTGATGAGTTTTGACTTATCCTACGTCTGCATTGTTTGATTCCATTGATGATTGCATTCATTCAATTGAAGATTGTGACATGATCTGATCTCTGTTGTGTGGGTTTTCTCATCTTCTTGGTTATTTAATTCACACGGTGGTGTGATTGCTAGCATATGTCCATTAGGTTTCTTTCCAGAAATTTCCTTGAAATCTCTCATTACCTTTCATTTCCTAACCTTCTTTGTAAGTTACTTTCAGTAGATTAATTAATTAGCATTTTTTTTCGTTCTTAAATATGAAAATCGTAGCAAAAAAGAGATATCTTGGTTTCCTAAAGTTTTTTCTGCAGTTTCCCTTGAGAGAAGAACCATAAAAGGCCACCTTGTTAAGAAATACACATTTTTCTTTCATTGAGCTATCCAAGCAATTGAGACCCAGCCAGAAGGAACCTTGAGATTGATTCCATCAATCTTCCAAGAGGGGAAGTTGTTCATGCAAATTCCTAGCCGTTGTCTTCGTGTAAAAATGACGCTCAACAGTTAGTCTATGGGTTTTTGGTATATCTTTAAGAGGATTTAGATTCAATGTATGTGAGCTTGAAGGATGATAGATAGGGTACTGAAGGATTTTCATTGGTCAGTGCAAGGTATGGAATGATTGGTGAAATCATCTGTGGTGTGTGTTCTAGTGATGGTTTATCTAGAAGTTGACTGAGGAGATGTAGCATGTATGATGGATGGCGAACTTGAATTAAGGATGTCGGTCCTAAATTGTTGTATTGTAATCATTGTAGAATTTTCCTAGATACCGTATGTATCTTAGCAAGGGTTTATATAATTTTTTGTAATTAGGAAAACCCTATGGGCCAACCTGATCATGGAGAATTGTATTAAGGAATATATGTAGAATCTTTTCTTTGAAAAAGATGAGGATGGAATGTATGTGATATAAAGAGGTTGTGAAATCTACGAGCTTGTGTCTACTGTATGTAGAGTAGAGGTTTACTGGTGGACTTCATTGGAACTGATCAAGCAAAGACAGTTGCTGGAAAATAGTTCAAAATATTGTGTATTTCTTCATATACACCTGTGTTACAAACAAGTGAGTTCTGAAGGTGGATTTAACCTTCTTTGAGCAGTGAGCCCTCCCTTTTGTTCTTGAATCCTAACAAGGTCTGTCCTCTAACAAGGACTATGTACTGTAATGTTTCAATAAGCTCCTAATAGGGCTATATCTTCTAACAAGGATAACTATACTCTCAGTACATCATTTGTGGGTGCTAATTGCCACCAAATTTTTTACCTTTAACAGGGTTTCCCTGAGACCAAAATATTGTGTTATTGTGTTAGCATTCATTATGTTCATTAGATCTGATATTGTGGTGCTTAAAGTTTAAAGTTTAATAATATGTCATAAAACTAATTCACCCCTCCCCCTCTCAGTTGTATTGTGGACTGTTATTCCTAACAAGGTCATGGAGTTAGTATCATATTTGGTTATTCCTTTCCCTTTATATGTGATCATTTTTTCTCTTGAAATAACTCTCCAGATATGATATTATTGGATGGGACATTTTTAATCAAGGTCTCTTTCACTAGTTGATTTGAGTTTCAGTTTTTAGTACTAACCAACTTTGTGCATTGTATCTTTTTTCTTTGTTTTGTTTTTTTTTCATTCCCTTATGCATGTATGTGGATTTGAGATCCTTGGTTTGGGTACTAACATCCTTGAACTTTATTTTTTCTTACTTCTTTACAATTTTCCCATGATTGTCCCTCTTTCATCATTCTTTCTTTCTTGTATATCTTTCTTTACCATGAGCATGAGCTTGTCTCATACTCCACTAAAGTGGGGTCTAAATGTATCATCCTAAAAGGTAATCACTTGACTTTTTCTCATTTTAGGACCATTTTGTTCCTACTTTAGTGTGTTTCCTATGGTGGGATCTCATATCATGCCTTAATGTATACCTAATTCAAATATGATTATGTTCTCTCTCTCTCTCTCTCTCTCTCTCTCTCTCTCTCTCTCTCTCTCTGAATGATTTCTCCTTTTCCATCCAATCCCATTACTCATTTCCTCACCTAGGACCCATCCATTTATTTTTGGATTACATGATATGTCCTTCCCAGTGCAAACCTACATTTTTTTCCCCCACTCCTTCTCACCTTTCCCAAAATCTCCTATGATTTTGCACTAGTTCTATCTAGGACAAGTTGACTAGTCGACTTTTCCCTAGGGTATGTTGGAGCTTTTTCTTGCAAGACCAAACTTGAATAAATAAATGGGCTGGAACTTAGGATAGGCACTCAAGTTTGACAAGAAAATAGTCCAATTGATGAGGATAACAAGGAATCCTCCTTCTTCTTTGAGCTCCACATCACTCAGGCGGGTATTGCCTTATCTGCACACTGAAAACACCTCATGATACATAATAGGCCTTCAGATAGATTAGTGTGGAATAGTCTCCAAACCCCTTCAGGTAACTTGTACCCTAATGAAGCTAATTCATATGCAATAGCCCTACTTGAATAGAATTGAGTCTGAACACTAGAATGGATCTCCTACTACTACTACCAACATGAAAGGGAAAGGAATTTGATTTGATGTTGGTTGGAAGGGCTCCTGAGACACCCTAAGTCTCTCATAGACCAGTGCCTTATCCAATGGGCAGCAGAGTCAAATACATCACTACAACAAAGAGCTATGAAACAAGAAGACAATACACTCTAATATGTTGATGCCTTACACCAAACATACATCATTAATTAGGTCATACTTTAACAATCCACCTGTGTACCCAAATGTTCTATCACCTATTCAAAGGATATTAACTCTCCCCTTAGAAGAGACCTATAAACAAGTAATACATTAACCAGCATCCACTAGAAGAAAAACATAAGATACCCTTGATGCCCTAGTTCATACACACCTGAAAACTAATCCTAAACTAGTTATCTCTGCGAAGACAACTCCACTTGCAAACACATAGGAAATGTAAACAGAAAAATCAATCACCCTTGATGTATGATTAATGAATTCAGAATTCAAATGGAGACAATCTGATAATAGTAAGAATTATATTGAATCTCATACATAAGACAAGCTATTACAATATGTATCATATTCTCTAAACCAACAAAGGAAGAAAGAGCACCCTATATGCAAAGAAGAAGGAAGTATATACAGGAAAATGACCCTTCATGGAACTAGCTCACAGAAGAAACTGGAACCGGAACCCCAACTCCACCAAAAAACTAACTACTTATACCCCTAGTCACCTTGGGATCCTCAAAGAGGATGCATCAAGCTTCGGGTGACTAGGGTTAGGGTTTCACCCACCAAATCAAATAGGAACAGTCACAAATTAATTGCATAGGATGAAAACCAGGCGGCCAAAACAATCAGATCTCAGAATGATCTCCATTAATGAAAAGATCTCAAAGTATTATACCGGAGATCATGAATACACCATTCCTATCAGTCCTTTTAGCCACCTGCAACACGCCCTAAGCAACACCATCATAGCACAAAATCCCCTGCAGATAATCATGGAACACCCTGGACCACACTGCAACTATCAATGAGATCAATCTTACCAAATCCAGCCACTAAAATCATCAATTTTGGTACTTCTGGTCGCTGGAAACCCTCAAGAAATTTGAATTCAAACCCCAATGGCTATATCCTTGGCGCCAATAGAAAATTGGTGGTCATCATTTAAACTGAGATTAACTTTAAGTCGTGGTCATTAGATCTCTTTACTTCGCAAGCTTTATGACTCAAACTCAACCGCTAGCCCTAGGTTAACACTTAGTGACTATGTGACAAGGCTTTTCCTTATTCACGAGGTGAAAACCTTAACCCACGTATAACTCTGCAAACCAGTGACAAGAGGAAAACTTAACCTTAGTCCCTTATTTAGCGAACCGATGACTGAAGGTTTTCGCTGGGTCGCAGAATACTTTTTACCTCTGCTAGACAGTTTAGCGATTACGTGAATGCTTGTTCGCGTAATCACCAGTCAAATTAGAGCACCATTATCTTATTTCGTGAATGAGCAAAAACCTTTATAATTTTGTCAGAGCCACCAAGTACTTTATCAGAACCGCTAGACATTGGATCCCAGCCTGGGCCCATTTTATGCCACCTGTCATCACATTATTCGCTGCTCACCACCCAGTCACCGCTGACACAAGACCCACAGAATACAAGCCTTTGATCAAACGGTCATCTTAAAATCACATGGCCTGATAAGATTCCATTAGATCTTACAATGTCCGTTGATTAAGAATCTCCTCCCTACTCTAATAAAGCTCTGACACATGGATGAAATCAATGGTTGTCGCTACATCACTACTGTTAAAAGACATGCATCTTCACTCAGCGGTGCAATGACAGCCACCAGATCTCATCGATCTTTAACCATTTTATAAACCAGCAGACCCACTGACAACTTGCCCAGTCAAGACCTCATGGACCAATCAAACACCACCAAATCAACTTACCTAGCAAGTGGACCCGTTGTTCTGCAAAGCTACGTCATCAAGGGAAATCGATGGTCGTCTTAAGATCTCATACATCTGACACATCCGATAAGAACATGAGCCGACCGTTGATCTACTGAAGATGTCAGGACCCTCTGACAAGCCCAGGATAGATTAGAAATCAAGAGATGGCACATGATCTCAAAGGGGAAGAATATTCCTTAAGATCATGTGCCGACCATAGATTTAAAAGGCTTCCCTGCAGGTCCCACTGCCAGATCTCTGAATCAGTAATGCCTCGACCAATGACAAGCTACCACCTCAACACATTTCTGATAGCTAGTCTAGATGTATCACCATTTAAAGGAAGGGACCACCATTTCATCATTCAATGACCAAAGGAAAATAAGACCGCTTCACCAAGTCGCCTGATGCCAAGACATAACCACCCAATATTAAGAGATTAAGCGACTGAATGTTCGCTGAATCACCGAAAGAAAAGATATGACCACCAAGGATTAAGCGAACAGGCGACTGATAGGGAAGAAAAGCGCACAAGCATTTTGGGAAATTTAAGTGGGCCAAAAAGGTAACATGAAATTAGATTTAAAAATAGGGTGCGCTAGGGTTTAACTATGCAACGGCTAGATTTATGAATTTCTTGTAAGGGTTTCAAGCTAGAGGCACAAAAATAATTGTAGGGACCAGAAGAAAAAAAAAAAGGTAGAGCCATGAAAATTTTTCTGAGTGCTAATAGGGTACAAGTTGAGATTCAATTAGTCCCTAGATTTTTGGGCCCAAATCTGGCCCAGGGACCAATGTTGAGATTTTCCTCTAGGGGTTAGATTATTAGTCCACTTGGATTTTATTTGGACTCCAAAATAAGTACAGAAGGATATTCTTTCCCCTTATTTGGCATATCATAATCAAAGTTAAATCTATCCATCATATGCAAGAAATCAATCTATCATGTAATCAAGAATTCAAGTGCAAGGAAGCCATCAAGAACCATCAAGCTTTCAAGTCTTCATTCTTTTGATGAAATCAAGGCATTCTCTTCTATAGATCTATCTTCTTTCCCCCAATGGAAGGAGGTACACATTCATCCATCAATCTTCATTCCTCTCTCTCTTCCCCAATAAAAAATTATGGAAAATTACAACACCTACTACATGAGGTTTTCTTTAACATGATTTCCTTTTTTTTTTTTGTGTTTAGTCAAAATCTATTGCATCAACATACGTGGCCACATTCAAAGAGGTAATTACATCTATATGGTATAATATACTTAATTGTCTAGATCTAGCCTCTACTACATGATGACATTCTTTTCCTTTATTTAATTTTATTTCAAGTTTGATTCCTTAACATGGGTTTGACTGAGGCAAACCCCTTTCTTCAACCTTCTTCCCTATTTTTGTATATAGGAATAGGTTGCAAAGTTGTAGTCTCAGTTTATAAGTATAGGTGCAAACACAAGACCCTAGAAAGTATCATCAATTTTGGTACTACTAGGAACAAGTCATCTTCTTGACTTGTTCCTAGGTACAAGTAAAATTCTCAACATATCCCTACACTTTTTGGCTAAAAATTGCAAAGAAAAAAGTTGCAGGTCTCAGTTTCCCAGATTTGGAGTTACAGTTGATTCCGACATACCAAAGATAGTCAAATTTAGATTCAAAATTCAAACCTCCATATCTTGTTTCAAGGTACATTCATTCTTTCATTTTTCTTGTACTTAATTTCATAGATCATATTTCCTTTCAGCATCCCATCTCTCTTTAGGAATACTAAATCACCCTTGACATAGATCTTGCATTATCACCCTTCCTCCTTTGGGTTGTGCTAATAGGACTTTTTAATGGTGGGTTTGTATTATAATGTATAGAGTGCCCCCATAGAATTTGGTGGGTGATCTACATCCTATGATTTATCACCATTTTCTACTATGCATCATGTTATCAATTTTTTGTGCTCTTGAGGTCATCCATGCTATACTTAGATAAACCTTTGAATATTTGAATGCTATAGTTAAAATTTAAATATAAATAATTTATCAGAGGTTGGAGGTAATGGAGGTAGGAAGATATTATCATCCCAAGATAACTTATCACTAAGGGATGATTTATTGCATGAGAAGCACCCTATTTGTGTCCCTTCGAGAAGAAAGGTGGGGAAATATTTTTATGGGTGCACTCTATTGTGTATTCATGTTTGGATAATTATTTGTTAAGAACTTGATGAGACATTAGTCACACTCATCCAAGAGATGTATAATTTGGAGGAAAGTTTGTCTAGTTACATGCAATCATTTGATTGGTGATTTGTGCAATAAAGAAGGGATTATTTTTGCAACACTTGAGGAGGTGTTAGACACACTTGGAGGAGACATTGATTTTTTGAGGAAAGGCATCTCATGTGAAACACAAAAGGAGGAATTAGACACACTCAAAGAATATTTAAAATTTTGGAGGAAATGTGTCTCATTGTGCATGGAGGGTGGGAAAAATTATGTGTTCTCTCATTTTGTGCAAATGATTTTAGGTTCTATCTAGTCAAGAAATCCATTGATGGAGTTAGTTTTATGTTTCCTAGGCGAGTGGGGAGGATTGGTGAAAACACTTCATTAAAGTCTCCAGAAGGGTTGGGTTTGAAACCCTTGCAATCTTTGACTCTTGTTCAATTTAATATAATAAGGTGGGGATGTTGGATATTTACATTAATATAGGTTATTTTTATAGTTTAGGTTAGTAAAATAAATTAATTATTTTTTAGTTTCTAGGAATTTATTCACGTATGTAGTTTTTAATATGAACGATAAGGCTTTATAATCCATAGTAATGTAATGAACTTTAATTCTTATTATACCAATAATACTTTACTTTTGTTGTGTGATGGTTTTAGTTCACCGGTTTTAATCATGGGTGTAGAGCTTAGCATAGCCTATGATATTATCATTACACACTTGGAATGAAGTTGAATAAAATATACTTATTTATGGTATCCTAAAAGGTATAATAAGCATCTACAACATTTTAAAAGATGTAAGAATGTATATTTTATGGTGTGCAATATGTTTAGACTTAGAGGGGTGTTAATTTTCTTCTAGTGGATTATTCTCTTCTTGTATTAAAGTTAGACACCTACACTTATGAGAAAAATTTGTAAACTTTTAGAAATATTTTTATTTCTCTCAAGGACCTATTATGAGATATTTTTTGCATATAAACTATTTCACTCAAGGATTGAATCCATTTTATTAGAAATTATTTATGTTATTTTGTATTGCTTTTGGTTACAAATTAGAGTGTTCTTGTGCATTGTAAGTAAGAAGTGTGGGATGAAAAGTTACAAGCTCGTATATTTTTTATTAAGGAGAAAAGTGTGTTAAGTTTTTTTTTTCATTTTTGAATCATTCTTTTGGCTACAAATTAGAGTGGTGTTGTGCATTGCAAGTAAGAAAGTGTGAGATGAGAAGTTACATGCTCATATGTATTTGATTAAGGACAAAATTGTGTTAATTTTTTAAAAAGAATATTAATAGCTACATGATGTTATCTTTGTTAGCAGGTTTCCAGGCTTCCCCACATAAATCTAGTATTGTTGTATATTTAAATATGATTTTCTTATTGTATGTAATTTACATTTTTACTCACTAATTGAACTTAATTAATGTTCACTAAAAGTATCAAAAGTTGATATTATTGCTAGAATGGTATCTCTATATTGTTAAAAAAATATTTTCCTTATTAAATGAACTAAATTTAAAATTTTCTAACTCTCGCCCATTTTGGATAGATTACTAACTAGACACACTCACTATATAAAGGAAAAGTCACTACAAACTAGGAAACAAGACCATATAATGAACTTTTGATCTAACATATTTAAATAAGGTGAGTAAGAAAATCACACAATAGGGAATGGGAAGGTAGTGTAATGAAAATTAAGGAATAAAATAATAGAAAGAAGAGGAATTGTTAACAAAATGATACTAGACAATAGTGGTAATGAAGATATTATAGTTAGAAGCCTTTCAATGTTTGACAAAATAAAATAAGGCCTAAGACACATATAAGTTAAAATGGACATAATGAAACAAGTAAAAGTGCCAAAGTATTTAGCATATAGAAACAAGCTAATGGATTTAATGATCAAGGTTCACTAAAGTTTAGAGGATAAAACCACAACCTACAATATATATGGGAATAGTAATATTTGAGATACAAATAGATTAAATTGAAAAGGGAAAAATAGTCATCACCTTGAAAATGATTAAATATGGACTTAGAATATTACAATAGGTAGAAAAACTAAAAATATAAAATGGTCTTTTTAAAAAATTGTTACAATTGAAAGCTGCAAATTCAAGGCTTTAAAATAAGCCCAGACAAAGGATTTAGTCCACCTAGCATGGTTCTATCTTGATAGTGTGATTTAATTCTCATAGGAATAGAATTTATATAATTTAAAATAATACTTTTCCATAATATATCTTTGTAAGATAATTTTGGCTATATTTTGAAGCATTACTAGAAGTTTTTGTAATAAAGATAAAAAGCATCAAATTCTTTGTTTGCAATGGAATCTCTTGAGTAAATTAACAATATAAAAAATAGAGAAAAGAAAGCATATTAGATGATAAATAATTGAGACTATGAAATGAAAATTGACATTACATTTTTTTAAAAAATTGATTCCATATAAAGATGAATATAAACTAAGATTTTATATTCAAATAAAAATCTTAGCAACATAAATCAAACCCTTTTAAAATAGAACTACATATAAATATAATTAATATAAAATAATAAATTTTATAAAAACTTCTTGAAAATATAATATATGTACAAAATAATTTTTTAAAAATAAAAAATATTTTTCCTAATTTGAATAATTTATGATATGACTCAATTACTATCAGTGTTCTTCTTGTTTATATAGAATGAATGAAAGCTAAATAGTTTATGGGACCTAGAGATAGTCAAAACAAAATACAACAAACAATGAAAACCAAGCGCAACAAGTACCAGCTAGAAAAATACATGTTAATATTATCAAGCTTAAGCACAACAGTACTTTAAATTTGGAAAACTAAAATTCTTCAGCATATCCACCAGTTTTAATAAGTTATGAGAATCATTTGTTCTTTTCCGTCAACATTTAAGCTATCCTAGTCAATTATTGTTTGTACATTAGCTTTTCTCTCATAATCTTGGAAACTTCAACAAAAATCATTGGCCTTATCATGAGCGATATTATAATCAATCATTATGGAGATGCCAGCTTGATGTATGGTTGTAATGCCCACATCACGGTGGATCTTGATATTTATTTTTAATTGTAACTGGTTAGCTGTTCAGATCAATTAAATGCTTAATCTTACAAATCACTCCATATTAGATCATATCTAACGTATTTAGACAGCTTTTATGCGTAAAGAATGAGTTTGCTTACGTATTACTCAATAGCCTGAATACTACAGACCCTGGGAAAGAATCTCCCTTAAAAATAATGATATTGTGAACTCATATCCCCAGTGTAATTATACCTTTGAAATTCTAACAGCTAATAAATCTGACTTTTAATTTCAGTGGAAGCATCTGTACTCAAATCAATGCGTGTAACGGTCTATTAATGTTAAATCCAAAGGTATAATCCTGTGGTGATGTTATTTTAATATTTCTTGTTTTCCATTGCAAGGTGGAATGTTTCCTTCTTCTAAGGAGCTCATCAATGCCAACTGGTGAACTGGCACGTACGTTTATTGTTTATGATGGAAGCACGCTAACTATCTTGCAACTTGTGGTTCTCTCAACTTTAGAAGTTGTTCTGCTTTCATTTTAGTGCTTCTTACAAGTATGATTTCACCAGAAGAGCTGAATTAGAGGCTGACAAATCAAGAGGCTCCAACAACTATATCGTTAGAATTCAATTGGAAAATGTTTAAACTCAATTGGAGTATGTTTAGACGGTGGATTGCAAAAAGGCCAGTAACAACTCAGCTTCTGAGCTCTGCAGAAGCGTTAACGATTCCGGGGGTAATACTGTTGTGAATTTTCATAGTCTTATGGTGGGCAAAGCTTAAACATGTTTGTTTGGAACACGGAAACTGTAAAATAACAAATGAGACTCTGGCTGTTCACAACTGAGTCTGATTTGTCAAGCTTTTCATGGGTCGGTTAGGAATCCAATTTAGGACCTTGTGTTTGTTGTTGGGTATTTTATGCAGAAGTATCAACAATTGTAGGGGTACCACCATCCTGATTTTTGAGCAGAGATTTTCAATATGTGCATTCCGGGGGCTGCATCAACATCGTCCAGGGATAGTCGAATTATATGATAGTGATCTTATTATAAAATTCCAAAACCCCAAATAACGAATGAGATCTGCCTGTTCACCTGTAAGTCTGATTCGTCGAACATTTCATGGGTCATTTAGGAATCTAATTTAAAACCTTCCATTTTTGTTGGGTGTTCTATGACCGAGTTATGAGCCCTCTTGGTGAGCGGTCATTCTTTAGTTTAAGTGTTATTCATCTTTCAACATGTTCTTTTGAGTTAGGCTTATATAGGTCTTTAGGGTTCTTATTTGATCTAATTCTACGGACCTAGGTTATGATACCATGTTAAAATTAGGATCTTTATTTGATCTAGTTCTAGGAATCTAGGTTCTGATACCATGCTTAAGTTTTTATCAATCTATTAGAAATAAAATCTGAAATTTTTTTAATCAACCTATTAGAATTCAAATACAAAATCTTGTATTTATTGCTAAAATTAAATATTGTATTTGTTACTAAAATTTTCTACCAACTCAGTTGATCTGATCAACCCATCTTTAGCTCAAATGTGACTCATTGTCCAACAATAGAGAAGGTGCTACAATGGCAGTCCAATCATACGAAAATGAATTATTTGGGTTGATCAGGGCATATAAAGCCTTAAAACAGACATAATGTTCTGTTTTCTTTTGAATCTTATTATTTGCTACAATAATAGTCCAATTATATGATGGTGATCTCATTATAATTCATTTAATGTTTTGCAGGTTCAAATTATTGTTTTGAATGCCAATATGCGTTGTAACGACTGCAGAGAGAGAGTCTCCAAATTGCTCTCTAAAATGGACAGTACGTTCTCACAACTAGCCAGCTCACTTAATTATTTCACCTAGACTAATTTGTAGTTCTTCAGTTTTTGCAATCAGATTCTACAAAATAGTCTTTGTACATAAGTTTTGCTTGCTGGGTGCTACAGATTTGCTGGATTATGTAGTAGATGTAACCCACAAAAAAGTGACAGTGAGAGGGACAGTAGATCCAAAGAAGAAGATAAAAAGAATGAAGAGGATGAAAAGACTGCTCAATCAGAAAAGGGAATTGAGTAACATACAGTTTGAAAGGCTCAGTAAACACAAGGAATTTGAGAAACCCAAGAGGAGCAAACGCAATACTTTTCCACATAATCTTACTAATGACGGCTGCTGTTTTCGCTAGCAATCTTTTTTGTTCTGTATATTTGACTTGTAGATGAGTAAGATGAATAAGTTTCAATACTAATTAAACTTAAAATGATTCTCACTTCAACATCTTTTGTACCTTGCAGTGGCACTACATTATTTTTCATTGGGTATTACCAGTTGTATTTCATTAAAATTTGAATGAATAAAAGCTCGAACGAGATATTTACACGTTATGAAAGTGAGCAGATTTTCATCCTCATCCAATGACATATTCTGTTGCATGCACTACATTATTTTTCGTTGGGTATTACCAGTTGTATTTCATTAAAATTTGAATGAATAAAAGCTCGAACGAGATATTTACACGTTATGAAAGTGAGCAGATTTTCATCCTCATCCAATGACATTTTCTGTTGCATTAAGATTAACAATACTTTCCATGTGGTGTCTGCTGGAGTACTCAATGTTAATCCTTTCAATGTGGTGTCTGCTGGAGTACTCAATGTAATTGTTGGAGAATGGTGCAGTATTTTGATTCTCTTGCAAGTTTTTGTTTTTTTCTTCTTTTTGACTAACAATGAGTTGTTTCACCAATAGTAGGAAAGCATTGAATAAGGAATACCCTCTAACAAGGAAATGCCCCTTCATCAACTACATATTTTAACTTTTTTTTAATTGTTCTAATCTACCCTAATAATAATTATTATATATGATTATGTTTCCTTAGAGTATGATCAAAGAGCATTATAGGGGATCCTCAATATACTTCAGGGTATATATATCATATTCAAATTTATTGATCATATATAATTAAATATAATAAGGATAATTTGATTTATAATTGTACAATAAGAAAAGTGAAGAGGGATAAGATGATACCCCTTCCTTTTTGTAATGCACAATCGAAAGGAAGATGACCTAATAGGCTCAAGTAGGAATCAAGAGCTAAGTGAGTATAGTGATCTTTCATTGTTTGTGATTAAGAATGAAATGGGTTTGAGGTATTAATCTAATGATGCAAGATAACTGATTAAAATAAGCTAAATTGAGTAGTTTGTGAAAATACAAAGTGCTAGAAATGGACAAGAACCTACAATTACCAGAAACGGAAAACTAGAAATTGTACTAACCTACACACCAAATTTCAAGTTGTTCTGTCAGGAATAAAATGCCTTGGACATTTTGTTCCTAAGAACAAGTACCCTGGGGCATTTTGTTCCTAGAATTTTTTCCCTGGTTTGAGTTGCAGACTTCTCGACAGAACGTGTACTTGCCAAATCAAGTCGTGTTGTATGTACCTACATACAAAAAAGCAAGGAAGAAGGTTGGATAGAGGGGTTTACCTCAACCAAACCCCTATCTAGAATCAATCTTGAAATAAAATGACAGTGTGTTGTCATATAGCAGAGGCTATATTTAAAAAATAGAATGTATCATATCTTAATAATGCAAATGCTTCTTTAAATGTGATCAAATATGTTGATACAATAGCTTTGACTTAACACAAAAATCCAAAAATAAAATCATGAAAGACAAAACCTCATGTAATGGATGTTGTAGTTTGTCATAATGCTTGATTGAGAAAAATAAATGTGTAGATGTGCATGTATCTCCTTCCTTGATAGAACGCCCCTTTACTTGACCTTCAATGAGGGAAAAATGTTTGATCCATAAAGAAGATCACATTGAATGCTTGATAAGAAGTCTAGATCCTGGATGCTTGTCTTGATTGCTTGAACACCAATGTTTGCTCTTAATGATAATGAATGTTTGATAATATTAATCATAGTTGATAATGGATACCAAAATTAGGAGAGATAAGGTGTTTATATACCTCCCACAATATCTCAGGGGATAAAACATAACCAAGTCGATTATAGATCTGAATATCCCACTATACCAATAAGATGGGACCCCAAACAAAATTTGGGTATGATCCTTAGGGAATAAAATGCCCTAAGTGTTATATTCCCAAGAAAAAAATGCCCTAGATGTTATCTTCCTAGGAACACAATGCCATAGGCATTATGTTCCAACCAATAAAATCTTAGATTGGGACCACAGGTCTCAAACAATCAAGACATGTCAAATTATAGAGTACAACAAGTTTCAGGATAGGGATAAAATGTGAAGGCAACAAACGGTAACATAGGGCCTAGGTGATTAAATAAATTATGTGATCAAAGGGAAAATAGAGGATAACACTTAGAAATAAGGGCTTATCTCAATTTTAATAAAGATTAAAATAATAGAGGACTCGTATTTGAATTTAGGTGTTCTTTAAGCCGTATATGAAGTCCTACTATGAAAATACACTAAGGTGGGTGCTAAATAAATCCATAAATTATATGCTAATTAAGTGCTTACAATTTAGGATGGTGCATTTAGCTCCCACTTAAGTGGTAGTATGAAACAGCCTCATGCTCACGGTAAAGGAAATGAGAGAGAGAGAGAGAGAGAGAGAGAGAGAGAGAGAGAGAGAGAGAGAGAGAGAGAGAGAGAGAGAGATCTTGGGAAAATTGAAAAGAGATAAAACATAACTAAGTTTAAGAACACAAGCCCCAAATAAAATATCTCAACTTAGACAACCATACACAAGGGCACAAGAAATAAAATACAACAAATAATAAAAAACAAAAGACACAGAAAAAAAGGGTTAGTACTAAAAAAAATACTAAACCAATCGGTCAAATACACCTCGATTGGAAATGTCTCATCCACTAGCATCATGCTTGGAAATATATTGCAAGAGATACCAAGGAAGAACAACACTCCAAGATCTAACCCGCTAGGAAAGCTATAAGAGTATGGAAAGAAGAAAGCTAATAGAAGTTGTTGTTGTATTGTATAAATATAGAAAAATTGTCCCTATGATACCATCTCTGGCAATGTAAGAGTTCTTAAATGCACATAAACACATAATAACAAGAGCATAGAGATAAGAGACGCCAACTTTATGACCTAATGAATTCAATGTGGGTGAAATCCATGGAAGAAAAAATTTTGAACTTTGCAAGCTATGACCTCAAGAGTTGCTACGAATTGTTTTATATTTTTTCAAGGCCTTTATGGGTGCTCTCTACCAAGAACAACTATATCCAAACACCTTACAACCCTTCAATCTTCTCACAACCAATCCACTTACATCTTAAAGAAACAATAGCATAAGTCAACCAATTTCGCAAGATCATCGAGGAAAACTATTTTCATTGTTACCAAATTGTCATAGAAATTTGTATAGAAAAGAGAAGCAAGAGGACATCGAGAAGGCACTAGCTAACTGGCCGAAAATTTGCACCACGCCAGTGCCCTCATTTTTCATAGTCATGCCCATTTAATGTCATGCCCATCCAAATGTCCCGTCGAGTATAGTCTTGTGCTGCCTTACAAATTTTTGCACTGTCGTGTCGTAGCCGGTTTGGCATACCGCTTATGGAAGCCCGTTGTGAATCAATCAAATCAAGAGACAGTTGATTCATTTGCTGTCTTGCTTAATTAAATTTAACTAATGTCTGTAAAACATTAAAAATTAAAATATAAGGCTATCCCATTCTATATATATTTTTTAAAAATATTTTATAAACTAGTGAATACTATTTTTTTTTAAAATTAATAGAAAAATATGATTGTGAAAATAAATGAATGTTATAAAAAATTAAATTAAATAAGTTAATAATGATTGTTGATTTATGTAAAAGTAATTTTTAAAAATTAATTTTAATTTTTAAATTTTTTTTATACTGTCTTCTATTATTTTAAAAAGCTAAGTTTTATTAGAAAATTATTCAACATTTATATTATTATAATTATAAATTAAAAAAAAATTTAATTTTTTTAATAAATTTTATAGGAGAATATTTGAACTAGGTACATTTAGAAGCATGAAATTAACTGTATTCATATTTCTTATAATTTTTACAAACAACATATTATAATGCATGTAGAGATTATTTCTCTACTTTATTTCAAGTCAAATTTTTTTTAAAAAAATTATATTGTCTTCTACTATTTTAAAAAGCTAAATTCAAAATTATTTCTCTACTTTATTTCATGTTAAATTTTTAAAAATTATTTTTACATAAATCAGTAATCATTATTAACTTATTTAATTTAATTTTTTAATTTAAATAAGTTAATAATGATTATTGATTTCAAGTCAAATTTCTCTACTTTATTTAAATTCTCTAGTGGCATTATTTCTCTACTTTATTTCAAGTCAAATTTTTTAATTTTTTTTTATATTATCTTGTACTATTTAAAAAAGCTAAATTTTATTAGAAAATTATTCAACATTTATATTCTTAATGTATTATAATTATAAATTACAATTTATTTTTATTTTTTTAATAAATTTTATAGAAGAATATTTGAACTAAGTACATCTAGATGCATGAAATTAACTGTATTCATATTTTTTACAATTTTTACAAACAACATATCATAATGCATGTAGAGATTATTTCTCTACTTTATTTCAAGTCAAATTTTTAATTTTTTTATAAATTGTTTAATTTTTTTTATAATACATTAAAATATAAATGTTGAATAATTTTCTAATAAAAATTAAATTTTTAAAACAGTTAAAGACAATATAAACAAAAAGTGAAAAAAATGTTGAATAATTTTCTAATAAAAATTAGATTTTTATAATAGTTAAAGATAATATAAACAAAAAGTAAAAATATTTAAATTAATTTTAGAAATTATTTTTACATAAATTAACAATCATTATTAAATTATTTGATTTAATTTTTTTATTACATTCATCTATTCTTCATATTCATATTTTTCTATTAGATTTCTTATAAAATAATTTATTTAATACTTTATAGAATATTTAAAATAAATAAATAAATGGAAGCAGCTAAACAGCAAAGTAGAACGCATATCTTAGCTAGGGGACACTTAGTTTTTTTTCAAACTTTTGCTATATGTTTTACTTTGGTGGATAACCACGGGTTTAGATTTTAATTTTCAGTTTTACAAACATTAGTTAAAATTAATTAAACAAGGCAGCAACGGAATTGGCAGCAGTGCAAAAAGTTGTCAGATAGTACAAGAGAAGATGGGACATTCAAATGGGCATGACATTCGGATGGGCATGATATTCAAAAAAATGAGGGCACTAGCGTGGTGCAAATTTTTGGCTAGTTAGCCAGTGCCCATCGAGAAGGCCAAACAAGGCTGGAAGTCAAAGCGAAGAGTTTTTGGAATGCTTTAGCTTCACAAGCACCATGGATTTTATCTTTTTATCCTATAGGGGACAAGTTTAACAGTGTTCTAATTTGTCCTAATTGAATATCTTTACGCATGATAGATATGTTTGATGATTGTTAAACATGTCATGCATGCTTGCTTTGTGTTTGACCGCAATACCTTGACTTTCTAGATCACTTAGTGACAGCAAACTCCATTAAACTGTGACTTCCAAGCACATGATCACCACATATCCCTTCACAAACAAATTAGAATACAATGATAAATTACATCAATGACTTCTCCCACCAATTACATTTGTCACAGTGGGTGGGAGAGTCATTCCATTAAGGAGACTACAATCCCTATTTATTGTTGCAACTAGAAAATTGGGTACAGTGAGGTACACTAGTAATTTCCTTTGCCTTCACAAAGATTGGAACATTGAAATAACTATAAGAAAGTGTAAATTTAACACAAATCAGTGACCTTACATCAACATCCAATTAAAGCACATTCTATTTACACAATTTAATTCCCTTTCATGTTGACTGTACCCACGACAGAGTCTCTGTTGCAAGGAAAAATGATTGTTTTATTGTTTAAAATGATTGTTTCATTGTTTTGTTGTTTTGTTGTTTTGTTGTTTAAAATGATTACAAAATGGGATCCTTACACATCCACACTCCCATCTATGATTCACTGATGTGGATCCAATACAAAATAGACTCAAAATTTTACAAAAACTGACTGCAACCAACTTGTAACTATCTAACAGTCCCCAACCAACTGTAACCACAAAATATAATTAAAATCTGTTGTCAACTCGACAACATAATGACTAATTCCCCTTCCTAAGATATTTAAAAGGTTCTAGAGATAACCTTTATTCATCCTACTGACCTTCTAACCCTCAATGAGCCCTATAGTCCATAATTGCATTAAAATGCAACTTTACATCTTTGTAGCATCTTTTACACTTTTGAGTGCATTTACATGTTTTGATGGAATTAATAGCCATATCAAAAACCTAGATATCTCCATAGGTTATTAACCTTTACATTTATCTTTGGATCAACCAAGTGACCCCAAGGTTACATTACTATCCCCATGCCATTCAATGGCTTACATGACATTATTTGTTGATCATATTATCAAATGAACCAATGCTGAAAGAAATATATGCCTTCTCTTTAACATCAATCCACTGATCGTTGTTTACTCCATATACTCTATAAGGTGTACCATGTGCTATCCTTTCTATGTTCAACTTGCAAACCATCTCATTTGATTGTTGGTTATAACAATTAGTTTTGTGACTGTTTAGGGACAATTTAGAGTTAGGTACAGTCAATTTTTGGGGAGTTAGGAGTTTATTTGTATTAAGATCCATGTGCATGGAAGGAGAGAAGTAGGGTTGGATGTGTAGGAGACCAAATTTTTAATTATTCCAACCAATAAATAAAAATCATCCTTGCAACAGTAAATCTTTTCCCGTGGTTACAAACCATCTCATTTGATTGTTAGTTATAACAGTCAATTTTGTGACTATTTAGGGACAGTTTAGAGTTAGGTACAATCATTTTTTGGGGAGTTAGGAGTTTATTTTTATTAAGATCCACATGAGTGGAAGGAGAGAAGTAGGGTTGGATTTGTAAGAGACCAAATTTGTAATAATTCCAATCAATAAATAAAAATCATCTTTGCAATGGTAAATCTCTTCCTGTGGGTACAGTCACTACAATAGTGAATTAAATTGATTACAGAAATGTGTTCTTGAGTGAATTTCGATGTAAGATCATTGCCTTGTGTTTTACTTACACATTTGTGCAATCATTTATGTTTTACTCCTCTAAGGATCCCAATACACTCAAATCATACACTCATTAACATCTCAATCCATTCTTGTGACCATTCTATCTCCTTGCACCAAATTGTCTGTAATGTCCCTATTAGTTTGTAACCTTGGAAATCTCGCATTCAAATAGACTCAAAATCTTCAAAGAAACAAGACTGCAACCACCTAACTGCCCAAAACTATTCCATAATAGTCATAAAACTAACTGTCAAAACCAAATAGATCAATGATCGAAGTTTTTAGATTCTGAGAACACATATATTCAGTGGAGGCTAGAAGGGGTATTTGTGAAGATTTGCTAGATCTCTAAAATTCTAGAGAATATCTTCTTTACTAAGTTGAGGTGGGACAAAAGTAACATAGGTCTATGAAACCTTCACAAATATCCCTTCTTTAGCCTCCACTCATAAGGTCAGTTCTCAGAATCTGGAAACTCTTCAAAGAAACAAGTGATGAACATGCAGATTTGCCTAAGCACTACTGGGAACTTACCTTGCAACACATGTACTATTGTGAAAAATCATCACAAGTCCATTTGTTTTAGGGTCTAGTTCCCCGTAATGCTTGGTCAAATTTGCATGTTTTTCATCTGTGCATATACCTTCTCCGATCGACTCTTATATGCACAGGTGATGAAAATTCAGATTTGCCTAAGCAGTACTGTGATATACTTAAATGGAAAACACCAAGTACCAAATGATGAATGCTCAATTGTTGTAATGAACAAGTGATGAACATGTAGATTTTCCTAATGAATACTTAGATTGATGAATACTTTGTGCCTGACATACTTAAATGGAATACACCAAGAAGTACCAAATGATGAATGCTCAATTGTTGTAATGGAAAAGCATCAGAACTGTCCATTTCTAGAACTTGATTTTCTATATTTTTAATAATTTTTCTATAGTCCTAATGATTTTTCTTATTTTTTGTCTTTTGTCCCTTTTTCGTTTCCTATGTCTGTGCTTGGTGATAGGATTTTGAACATTGTTAAAGAAAGTGTGTTTCTTTTTTTTATTTTCATGGGGTTTCGCATTGTTTTTTTCTCTTGATAAATTAGGCCTTGAATTTGAATTTTTGTTCACTATTTTATTTCAGCTTGATATTTCATTCATTTTTCATATACACAGAGACTACACATGCTGATAAAAAAATGAGCTATTTGATTTAGGTTTACTGTTCATGATTGCAAATGGTCAATATTTCTGATGGTACTCCTTAGTGTATTCCATTTAAAAATTTAATCATGTTTCTATGGCTATGATAAATGTCCCTCTGTGTTGAAAAAATTAGAGTTGAGAAAATGGTTGTTCAGTGACTATATCTACCATTAGAGCCACTCCATATGCACAGGTGATGAACATGCAGATTTGCCTAAGCACTATTGGGATTTTACCCTACAACACATGTACTATTGTGAAAAATCATCACAAGTCCATTTGTTGCAAGGTCTAGTTCCTAGTAATGCTTGGTCAAATCTGCATGTTTGTCACATGTGCATATACCTTCTCTGATCGACTCTTATATGCCCAGGTGATGAAAATTTAGATTTACCCAAGCACTATTGTGATGAATAGGTGATGAACATGTAGATTTTCCTAAGCACTACTAGGAGTTGACCCTGCAACACATGTACTATTGTGAAAATCATCACAAGTCCATTTTCTGTTGGGTCTAGCTCCCAGTATTGCTTGGTCAAACCTACATATTTTTTACCTGTGCATATGCCTTATCTGATCAACTCTTATATGCACATATGATGAACATTAACTTGAGACATTTCAATTGAGAATCTTGTCTACTTGAGACATTTCAATTGTTAAAGAAATTGTATTCATTGGTTGTGTGATTAGAGAATGTATATGCACAGGTGATGAACATGAAGATTTCATAATAATACTTTGAATATTATTTTGACCTCTTCTCATAAAAATAATAATATTAGTTTTTGTTTTACATGATTGCATTTCGCAAATCATTACTGGCAAAATTTTGAGCATATCTAAATGGAATACTTTGTGCTTGACATACTTAAATGTAATACACTAGAAGTACCAAATGATGAATGCTCAATTGTTGTAATGACAAAGCATCAGAACCATCCATTTCTAGAACTTGATTAGAAGCGATTGTATCTGCCATTACAGCCACTTCATATGCATAGGTGATGAACATGCAGATTTGCCTAAGAACTATTGGGAGCTAACCCCGCAACACATGTACTATTGTGAAAATCATCACAAGTCCATTTGCTGCGGGGTCAAGTTCCCAGTAATTTTTAGTCAAATCTGCATTTTTTTCACTTGTTCATATACCAAATGATGAATGCTCAATTGTTGTAATGGCAAAGCATTAGCACAATCCATTTCTATAGTCTTAATGATTTTTCTACAGTCTTAATGATTTTTCTACAGTCATAATGATTTTTCTTATTTCTTGTCTTTTGTCCCTTTTTTATTTCCTATGTTTGTGCTTGGTGATAGGATTTTGTCACCTTCTTTTGATGGTATATTTAATTCACTCTATGTGGAATACTATTTTGTTCATTGTTTTATTTTAGCTTGATATTTCATTCATTTTTCATATACACAAAGACTACACATGCTGATTAAAAATTGAGCTATTTGATTTAGGTTTACTATTCATGATTGTAAATTGTTAATATTTTTGGTGGTACTCCTTGGTGTATTCCATTTAAAAGTAATCAAGTTTCTATGGCTATGATAATTGTCCCTTTGTGTTGAAAAAAATTAGACTTGATAAACTGGTTGTTCAGTGTTTGTATCTGCAGGTTGCAAACAAATCATCCTTCTTCCACCAACGAGTCGTTCCATTCAAGAAAGACCATATCTAACAATATCAACCTAGAACAAAATAAGGTGACAATTGCTAGATTGTGGTCTAACTTTAAAAGAAAAGGTGATGGAAAATGTTATTGTCCCTACAAAATTTTCAAGAGCTTAAAGACTCGAAGATATCTAATCAAAACAGTTGAGGAACATTGTAGGCAACATGGTCACATTGAAGGGGGAAACAAATTTCGTCCATTGGTATGTATTTTAATAATTTATAAAATAAATAAGACATGATTTGATGATGACATCATGGTCATGGTTAATTTAAGGTCATCATTTTGATATAGGTCAACCACCTTGGGTTTCATGTTATTGACCATGACAATCTGAAGGATGTGGATTTTCAAACAAGGGAACATGGAGGTGTGAATATCGAAGTAGAAGGTAATGATCCCATGGAAGAAGATCACGATGATCAAGATGATGATGATGATGATGATGACCTTGATGTACCTATACTTGAGAAGGCATACGAGCCCTTATACGAAAGCTCCCAAACAACTCTTCTTGTCGTTGTATTGTTGTTGGTGAACTTGAAGGTTATGAATGGTTTATCCAACGTAGAAATCACACGTATGTTAAGGTATGTCATCTTTTTTCAATTTTTTTAGTCATAATTTCCTTACAGTTAACAAAGGGTGAATTGTGTACCAATTAATATTCTTTATATTAACAAATTATATTTTTGTTCATAGGTTGATAGGTGAGTGTTTGTTACTACCATCAAACATTCTACCTCACTCGTACTGAGAAATATCTACCATTATGAAACATATTAGAATGGAGTATCAAACAATACATGCATATCCGAATGATCATATTATATATCATAAATAGCATGAATTTGCAATAGAATGTCCTGATTGTCATATTATTAGATATCAATCAGATCAAATAATAAAAAAGGTGTCTCACAAGGCTCTTCAGTATATTCCCATTATTCCACTTTTACAATGATTATTCAAGTGCAATAGCTTAGCACAATTTATGGATTACCATGCACTGAATAGAAGTCAATATGACATTATGAGAATGCATGTGAATGGTTTGACATTTAAGGAAATAGAGGAAACTTGGCCATACTTTAAATAAGAACCTCATAATCTCAAGCTTTCATTGGCAGCAGACGGTGTCAATCCATTTGGAGAGATGAGATGTATTTACTCATTGTGGCCTATTTTTGTTATCAACATTAACATTCCTCCTTGGATGTCCATAAAGAGGGAGCACATAATGTTGGCAATGATTGTTCCAAGCATTTTTTCATTTAATAGTCATCTAAATTAATTTATTATAAATAATCTATCAAAATGGTCATAATAATTATGTAATGTTTTTGTTCATTCAACTAGGTAAGTACCAAGTTAAAGATATGAATGTATATATTGACCTCCTTATTGATGATTTTATGGTGTTATGGAATGGGGTCACTATGTACGACATCTCTAGATCAATAGAACAAAGAAAATTTCAATTCCATGCAATGCTTGTATGTACAATACATGATGCCCCTAGGCTAACACATTTTTGTGGTATGTTCTCTTCTTAACACCTCTTTTTTGGTATGTTATAGTGCTAACATAAAATTAACATATTTAATCCAATTATACATGATCTTGTAGGTCTTCAGACAAAGGGGAAATTTTCATGTCCAATTTGTGGTCCAAAGATGAAATCTCATCATTCAAAAAGTTTAGGAAAGAAGGTGTTTGATGAGTATATACACTTTCTCCACAGAAATCATAAGTACCGAATTACCAGAAAACATCTTTTCAATGGGAAAGAAGAGACTACATCAAAGCCACGGAGAATGACACCTTACCTATGGAAGTTGGAATATAATAAAATAAATCATGAAGGTTGTCAAGGTATTAATGACCAACTTCCAAAAGGACTAAAAAGTTATCCTAAATAATTTAGTAGGTTGGCGTACTACGAGTGACTCTCAATTATGCATTTGTTTGATGTTATGCATATTGGAAAGAATGTAACAGAGACATTATGAAAAATATTGGATGGAAGGTGTGACAAAGACAAAATTGTCAAAATTTGTAGTGACATTGAATAATCCAACCATGCAATGAAAAATGCCATTCGATCAAATAATAATAGAGACCAGATTGATATAAATGCCCTTACTTGGTTATTGTTGGAGTAGTAGAGAAATGCTATAAAAGAAGTCATAAAAAAATACAATTTCCCACATGATTTTCTACAAACATAAACAATCTGATATCAAAGAAAAGTGAATTTGGGACAGGGATGAAAACACATGATTAGCATACATTTATTAAGGTAATTCAT
The DNA here is from genome assembly GCA_027943335.1 of Chamaecyparis obtusa. NCBI lineage: Eukaryota > Viridiplantae > Streptophyta > Pinopsida > Cupressales > Cupressaceae > Chamaecyparis > Chamaecyparis obtusa. The sequence continues at coordinate 624,842 of BSBK01003547.1, forward strand.
ATTATTTTGTATTCACTGTATATTTGTATGGTTCATGTAGTTGTTATTTTATTATTTTATAAAATATTTATAAGATCATTTTATAATTATTGCAATACGTTCTTCCTCTATCTCTCCCACACCACTTCGACAATAGTGTCAAACAAGTTATATATGATCTTGGAAAATACATGAGGTGGTTGTCATCAAAAGAAATCAATAAAGAAGATATAAAATATTGGAAGAGAAAAATACCTCATCTTATGTGTGAAATGGAAAACTATCTACCTTCAACTTTTTTCAATGCACAAGAACACTACCTCATACGTCAAGTTGAGGAGATTGTTTGTGTGGACCTGTACAAACTAGGTCAATGTGGATGGTTGAGAGGCACTTGAAATTTTTGAAGGGCTTGGTTCAACAATGAGCACATCATGAGGGTTCTATGGTGGAGGGATATATGGTATACCATACCATGGTATACATTAGTGAATATCTTCCTAAGTTTGCAGCAAAGATCCATGTAGATCATATTTCGGATCCCAACTCCATCAACAAATTTGAAGGGGAGTACTTGATGGAGACAGACAAATAGACAGACAGACAGATAGACAAAGAGAGAGAGAGTTAAGTAAAGAGAGATAGAGAATGGGTCTTAAGAGGTCTTGGAACACATTAGGACCCTTTAGGACCCCTAGTAATACATCTTGTGTCATAGGACCCCTTATGACCCTTTACAACCCCTACAAATACATCTAAGGGTTCCTAAGGGATCATAAGGGGTCCTAGGACATAGTAGTGTATCCTAAGACCCCATATGACCCTCTCAGACCATTTAAAACCCCTAAGAACACATATTAGGGGTCCTAAGGGGTCCTCAAGCACCTTGGGACATATTAATGTGTCCTCAGGCCCCTTAGGACCCCTAAGATGTATCCTTAGGGGTCCTAAAAGATCCTAAGGGTTCATAAGGGATCCTAGGATAATTTTATGTGTCCTAGGACCTCTTAAGACCCCTTATGACCCCTTAAGAACCCTAATATGTATTCTTAGGGGTCCCAAAGGGTCATAAGGGATCTCAAGGGGTCATAGGACACATTAACATGTCTTAGGATCCCATATGACCCCTTAGTGTATGCACCCTAAAATGGTCACCTAGACTTTGGTCCCCCATTCAACAATTTATCAAATCCCTAAATCAATATTTTCAATTATATCAATTTTCTTGATCAAATCCTATTTTATCATTTATTCGATTATTCTATGGGCTAACCATTTTATCCTAAGTCTTTATTTATTTAAAAGGAATTTCCTCCCCTTTTATTAAATAAAAAGCCCCCACTTTTCCTCTTATCCTAAGTTGCACAAATAAAGCATTATTCTTATTTTATAAATAAAAGAAAAAGCACTTTTTGTCTCATATGGACACAAAAGTCAACTCTTATTTTCTCATTAGAGGATATTTGTGCACATGAATTGCTCCTCTTTCAAGCTCCACCCTTGATTAAATCTTTTGCCTCTTAATTTCCATGGTCCATTCCTTTTCAATTCCTTTAAAAGGAGAGTTCTTTTCTCATTCTTAGATCCCAACTTTTTATGCTAATCTTATGCTGCAGGATTTCTTGGAGACTTTGAAGCTTTTGGAGATCTTATTGCATTTAGCCTTCATTCTTGCATTCTTAGCTTAGCTTCATGTTTATGCTTTCTTATCGTAGTTTCCTTTATGCTTTAGACTAGCTCACATAGATTAATTAGCAAGGATTTGTAATACTTCCATATTTCCTTTCATATCTTAGCTTACATCTTCATTCTTAGCATAGTTGCATTTCATTCTCATCTTAACTCTTGAGGACACTGGCATTCTTTCCCTTGTCTCATTGAATCTCCCATTGTGTGGTTTACTAGCAAGGTTGCATGCTTTAATAGCTCTAGCTGAGAGCACCATCAACATCCTTGTGACTTCATACCTAGGGAGCTCGAGGTCACTTTCTCAAGGTTTCCCATTCATGGATTCCCTTGGAAATAATGACTTAGAGAAGTGCACTATTTAGTGTGTACATTTTTGCGCCCACCGTGGGGTAGAACACTCTTGTTTTGTCCTTTTTATGCATTTTCATCATTTTTTTCATCAATATTTGCTTGTTGTTTTGGATCTCTGGTTTTTTTTGATAGAATTATCGTGTGACAGTTTTCTAGTGTCATATGATAATTTATTGTATACTAGTGTGATATTTTACCAGTTAAAGTATCACATGCCCTTTTAGACTCTGTCACACTATTGTTCTATTCTCTGTCACATGTAGGTATCAGGAACTATTGCACAGAGATAAAGTATTGCACCAGTACAGAGCAAAATATCGTACGACTCTTTCTCTGATAGAAACATCACCCAGGCCTGGCAGTGAGCATTTTTTTGTCATTTCTTTGCAAGATTTACTTGGTTTGATTTAGATTTCAGATTTGTTGTGGTAGAATAGGGGTTTATTTGAAGATTTCATTTGGTTTTGATGTGCTAACCCTTGTAGGGCTAACAAGTTGTTCTTGTAGGTGCTCTCATTGCTTGATTATTTTCTTAAAAGAATGTATGTCAAAGCTCCAAATGAACAAGGGCTACTAATCCTTTCTTGCAAGGCTGCCCAAAGCATAAAAACCAATCAAGTGCTTGTTTAATTGCTTTCTTCTAAGTGCAGCATATACTAGTTGTTTCCTTTCATAGGCACTTAATATCTTGTTGTAGGAATCTTTTGGTGGTAGGAGAAATATGCTCTTCACCCTTGTGGTGAACCAGAAAATCTTGACCCATCTTTAGATTTTGAAAGCAAGAGGGTAATTGAACCTTTGCTTGGTGTATTTGGGAGAACTTTTTGAGCTAGGAGAGTACGCTCTTCACCCTTGAGGTGAAACAAAAATCTTGACACTCAAAGGTTGATCCACTCTTTGTTTAGTTTTAGAATCCTTTAGTGGGCCTGCTCTTGAGCAATCAAGAGGAACGACCCAAGTGGGGACAAGTTTTTCACCAGCTATTCCAACCCACTATAAACTCAAGACACAAAACCTTGGTAGACATAGTACTTTTCTACGCTTGATGTGAGTACTTGCGGGATTATGACCATGAGGAAAATGTTGAGAAAGAATGCTTAAGGTACTCTTGTGGCTGTGAGGTCTGTTACTTGCTGCAAGGTAAGGAGTCCCTTTGGGGAGCAAGAGGGGTATTACAAATGGAAGCCCTTACTAAGAACCATAGATAGAAGCCACCCTATTTTTCCACTTAGCTTCTTGGTGCAAGGATTTATCCTAGTGGACTAACCCAGATCACCCCAAGATTACTCACCATTTGTGTTCCTTTGGTTGTGTCATTGGCACTTCCACGACAAAGCCAATATCTATTGTGGGTAACCACTTTGTGTGAGGCAATGGAGCATCAAGTGTGGGCCAAGTTGTTAAGTATTGAGCCATTGTCTTTTTAGGCTAGTAAGTGCTTGAAGTGTTCTCGTTGTGATCTACCCATGTAAATGTTCTCAAATATCAAATATCACGGTAGCATTCATAGGATTTTATTGCTTTGATATCACAAATTGGTTATCTTGGCAAGGTTTCTTTTTCCCTTGCGCAAGTGTTTTATGACATGTTTGATCCCCTACTATTTGCAAACTTGGCTAAGTAATGTTGTCACTGTGCTTCAAATAAAAAAATCCAACCTTCAAACTGAAAATTTGACCAAATTGCCCTTAAAACTAATATTTTTAACACTCACTGGTCAAGAGTTGTACGATCCTGAAATTGTATCGCACACTGTACTGAGAATTATCGTGCAATAGTTTGTTCCTACAAAACTATCACACTGTTCACCTAGAAAGTATTGCACAAGCTGCCTGGAAATTATCGTACTACTTCCTGAGAAATATCGCCCAGTCATAAACTATCGCATTGTTTGCTTGGAAACTGTCGCATAGAGTACTTTTGTTGTCTGCCTGATTTAAGTCATTTTTCAATCCTTCCTTAGTCGACCAAATTTTAGTAGGTAACTTAATCTACTGCTAGAAACTTGTTTGTACCTTGAGTTCCTACTTTTAGACCCCTTGAATTAGTGTTCTTTGATTTTCCAAAGTAGTCTTGCTTGGCATTGATAAGTTAGGAATTATCCTTGTTGAAAAAAGTATGCCTTTAGATTCTTTGGTAACACACATGGAGAGTTTCGGTGCTCTTTTGTCCAATTCACTTCCATCAAAATTCAATTCAATTATATATTTGGTAAATCCATCCTCCTAGTCCATATATGTTAGGATACTTATCCCTTTATTATGCACCTCTATGGCAGTGTTGGTTTACACCTTTTGCATCTTTCTATCTTACCATCTCTTTTTGGACAATTGTACACTTTTACTATCCTAGTTTGGTATTAACATTTCATAGGGTCATCTTATCACCAAGTTTCTTTTTCTTTCATGTTGGTTACGACAAGGTACGAAGTTAGTCAAGGAAAATAGCCTCAAGTTGTCTTTGATCAGTTTCCCTTAGTCCAAACTCGTCAAAAGTGAAAGGGAAAGGAACCCATCTTTGATCAATCACCTAGGAGTGAGTCTGACGCTTGGTTTGACCCAAAGAGAAATCCTAGTGAGTTGAGTACCTATTTAGCACCTTCTCAATCAGATATGGACATGAGCTACACCATGACTAGAAAGGAGAGAGAAGCTATGGATCAAAATCTCGATGACATTTTCCAAAGACATAGGGATAACATGTTGTTTGGTGATGACAATCAACCTGAATCACCCCCTATTAACTCAAGATATTTCGATGCCCATCAAAGAGATGAAAGACATTATGTGTGAGCTCACCCAAATGCACTATCACAAAATGAAGCAAAACAATGAATCTGGTGATGCTCATGTAAACGCAGCATTTACTAATGACTTGTTTAAACATTCAAGGCCCAACTATCCGCTTAAAACAACCTCAAGGTATGCAAATGAGAGGCTTAAAAGGATTGAGCATGAAAAGAAGGCCTTTTTTGATGAACAAGCCACTAAAGAAGAAAGGTTTAGAGATCTAGAGGTAAAACAACAAGCCTTGTTAGAGTTGAAAAGAAAAGCATTCCAAGAGGAACAAGATAGGCTTTTAGCCTAGTAACTCAACAACCAATTCAACAATAGGGGTACCAATAGTGGAAACAACTCTCCACCATCTACTCCCTCAAGAACCCCAAGAAGTAGAAGGTGGTCAAGGACCCCTTCAAGATCTCCTAGTCCTAGAGGAAGGAGGATTTCACAACATAGGATACAAACACCTCCTAGGAACTCGAGACAACCCTCCCAACGAGCTCATCATGGATCTCAACATGGAGGAAGTAGTGCAAGTTTTGATGATCAAGATTTTATGAGGATGCAACAAGAGCCACTATTCCAACAATATGTGGAGAAATATCTTGATCAAAAAAAAGATAGGTTCCTAGAGAGCTTGATTAACAAGGGTGCCAGAGTCCCTTACAACTTTGATGTGGATAGGAGAATCAAGAAACAAGGACCCTCTCAAGAAGAGGAGATTGAACAACTCAAGCATATGATGGAAAAGGTGTTAGTGCCTAAAAGTTCCTTTTCATTGGATTCTATCTGTCCCAATCCTTTTGACAAGAGTTTCAATATGAAGGATTTTCCTAGAAAAGTTTAAATCCCCCAGTACGACAAGTATGATGGCAATGGTGACCTACATGATCATGTGCGTTAGCTCTACATCATGAGTTTTGAGTTTCACCAAGATGACTCCTATCTTATGAGATTATTTCCAAGGAGTCTTAAGGGCCAAGCCATGGAGTGGTTTACCAACATAACCTCTCCTGTCAAAAATTTCAAGGCACTTGTCCACAGATTCATTCAACATTTTGCATACAAATTGTCAAGACCAGTCACTATGTTAGACTTGTGCAATTTAAAATAGAACCAAGGGGAATCCTTTGTTACATTCTTAAAAAGGTGGAGATGATTATGCTCCCGCTATTCTAGGACTATCCCTGAGCATGAAAGGATTGATATCATTGTTAGAAATTTGGTGCCTAAAATGCGGTATGAGGTTCAAAAGATGGTCTTTGATTCCTTCGACACTATGGTCAAAACCGCATGTCGAATAGAGGATGTCTTGAAAGAGCAAGGCATTTTGACCAAACATAGCAATAACAACAATGGTCAAAATTCTAACAATGCTAATAAGGACAAAGGCAAACACTCACACTGGAACAAGAATAAGCAAGTAGTCAATGACGGAGTTGTGGACTCTTCCCAACTCAAGGATCAAGGAGTCCTCCATTTGTATAGTGCAATCCAAGCTATGAAGCTCAACACATCCTTCAACCAACAAGAGCATAAACCAAAGTATCAAGATAAGCCTAAAAAGGAGAGGTGACAATTTTCTAAATTGGGTGACTCCTATGAGGATGTTTTCAAAATGCTTATTGCCAATAACCTTGCACAACCGCAAGATCCAGAAAATTTCCACATACCTGATATTAAACCTCATTGGTGGAATGAAAAGGCTTTTTGCAAATTCCACACTGGCATTGGACATGACATCGAACATTGCTGGAAACTTAAGCACCTCATTCAGGATCTTATTGAAAATGGTAAACTTTAGATTGATGGGTTGAATACCAATGCAAACCACAAGGATTTCAAGGAGCCTTTGCCTAACTATGAAAAGGGGGAAACCTCTCAACCCAAGAATGGCAAGGCCACAATCAACTATACCTACATAGGTGCAGAAAATATGGTCAATATGCTTGAGATTGTCGAGGAAAGTGTCAACATGATGAGAGACAAAGATCCTTATGGTTATGATGTGGGCTCTCCTACTATATTTGATGAAGAACCTGTGATCGTTCTTAGAGGTCCTCACTCTCGAAGGTCATCCCAGGCTCTCAATGTTGTCACTAGAAGCCAAAGTCAAGATCTTGTGGTTATTAGAGGTCCTAGTTCCAACCAATCTAGCAAACCCAAGCAAGTGACATCTAAGAATGTCACCACCAAATCAGAAATCAACCCTAAAATGAGCTATAATCTTGTTGACCAGTTACAAAGAGCACCTGCTCAAATCTCAATTTTTGAACTCTTGGAATTGTCTCCAAGACATAAGCATATCCTTGAGGATGCTTTGCATGCAGCCAATGTTCCTAACAACATAGATGTTGACCAATTCCAAAACATGGTTAACCACCTTGCTAGCCCTCATTACCTAACATTCTCAGAAGAAGATGACAAAGCTTTGAGCCATCCGCATAATCTTGCCCTTCATATTGAAGTCATGATTCACAAGACCCATGTCAAGTGTGTGTTGATTGATGGGGGTGCTGGGCTCAACATTTGTTCCTTGAGTTTGTTGAAGATACTAGGTTATTCCGAGCAAGTTATTGATACCCAAAAGAAAATTACCATTAAAGCCTATGATGAGGCAAAGAGAAGTTCTAAAGGCTTAGCCATCCTTCCTGTCAAAATTGGTCCTATTGAAAAGGACATTTTGTTCCAAATTGTTGATGTTGGTCCTCTAGCATATAATATCCTACTTGGTAGATCATGGATCCATGACATGCAAGCGGTGCCATCCACCTACCACCAATGTGTTAAGTTCCCCTATAATGGAGTAGAATTTTGTATACCCAGGGATAGCACATTATTTGTAAACGTAATTTCAGTAGGGACTCATGTTCCTCTCAACAAAGAAGAAGAGAATTTTGATGCAACTCTAGAACAGTGCAAGAATAAGTTCAAGTACATAGACCTTGGTATGGGGGGATATCAAATTGACTCCTTTACTAAACTACCAGTCTCACCTAGGTCCTATGGTAAACCATCACAAGAGATGCATCCTTTATCTTCAGCCATGACTCTATTTGGTACATTTGTAGAGTCCTCAGTGCCCATCTAGGATGAAAAAGAAGAGGTGGTTGTTAGAGATTGGATTTACAAAGAGGAAAAATACAAGCACAATGAAAATTTCTCCCCATCTCCTAAGGCCTATGGGAGAGGATACAATTTGTTCAAAAATATGGGCTACCCAGGACATGGTCCTCTTAGTTACAGATTAGATGCTAAGGCTGAGCCACTCAATCATGCTCTTTTTGGACGCAGGTCCAAGAAGACGGTTGGCCTAGGTTTTGAAAGTCATAACCAAAAAACTTCTCCTATCCTTGATGCGATGGATAGTGATGATGAATCAAGCTACCTACCCAATTTTCAAAATCAACAAGATAGGTGTGAAGATTGGGTCCCTTCCACCAATCTCCTTTGGGGAGATTCAAATACTCCAATTACCAATCCAACAATTTCAAACCTAGAACAAGCAGAGTCCTCTGTTGAAGACCATGTTGAGGATCCTATTCAAGAACATCAATACATAAATGGCATTCAAGAAGGTGTTACCCTTGGTGACATTGGGGCTTCCACATCTAGACATCGTAAATATGCTTGGTGTAAACATCCTAATTGGGATTCAGATATGGACTCACATGAGTATGAGTGGGAATCTCTCTCTAATTCTTCTATAGTTGATTTGGACATTGATGTTGTTCATACATATGATTCCCAACCTGAGGTAGCTAACGAGTCTAGTGTAGGATTAGAGGATTGGAATCCACGATTCACTTTAGTGGACGATGCTTCACTTGATAGGATAAGTCCTGATTTGGGTACCTTAGAGGGATAATTGACAGACCTTAACTCTACAATCACCAAAGATGATACCTTTTGCATCCACAATATTGAACTAGTCATTTACCTACCCCTTTCCAATCCTCACCTAATTGATTGGTCTCAATGCTATCAAGAGCCTCAGCTCCTAACTTTCCAAAATGACTATGAGATAGCATGTTACCTAAATGCCCTCGAGCCCATAGTCTCTTCCACCAGAAAACCAACTACTGTATACACCTAAAAATGGTCATCTAGACTATTAGCCCCTTGCTAGCATTTTTGCTAAAATCATCAATTGCTTATTCTTGATCAAATCCTAGTTCTGTCATTTATTCGATTATTTTCTATGGGCTAACCATTTTATCCTAAAGTCTTTATTTAACTAAAAGGAATTTCCTCTTTTAATTAAATAAAAAGCCCCCCACTTTTCCTCTTATCCTAAGTTGCACAAATAAAGCATTATTCTTATTTTATAAAAAGGGAAAAAGCACTTTTTGTCTCATATGGACACAAAAGTCAACTCTTATTTTCTCATTGGAGGATATTTGTGCACATGGATTTCTCCTCTTTCAAGCTCCACCATTGATTAAATCTTTTTCCTCTTAATCTCCATGGTCCATTCTTTCTCATTTCTTATAAAAGGAGAGCTCTCTTCTTCATTCTAGATCCCCAACTTTTTATGCTAATGTTATGCTGCAAGTTTTCTAGGTCACTTTGGAGCTTTTTGAAGATTTGGAGCATTCTCAGTTTTGCATCTACATGTTATCATAGTTTCATGTCTTACATTATCATTGCATTCATAGCTTCGTACTTAGCTTAGTCTCCTTTATGCTTTAGATTACTTGTATAGCAGGGTGACACTTTACCAGTTAAAAGTGTCACACTGTTTGATAGATAGTGTCTCACTGTTTAGTATAAACTATTACATGTAGGTTAGCGAACTATCGCATGAAGATAAACTATCACCCCCGTATACAAAGAAGTGGCGTACAACATTTTTGGTGATTGTACTATCACCTGTACCTAGCAGTGAGTTGAGTTTTGGGTTTTCTATTTTTTTTGAAAATTTCAGCATTTTCAGAATCTATGGAAAACTGGCACCCATTTTTTAAAAATTTTCACATACGGTATCAAAAATTTAAGTGTGATATATCATTGGAAAGCTCTTTCCAAGCCTAATCCAACCTTGTTGGTCTCATTTTCAAATTTTTCCATTTGATCAACTATTTTCCTTGTAGATTATCTAATTTTTTATGTGCTAACCATTGTGGGGCTAACAAGTTATGCTTGTAGGTGCTCTCATTGCTTGAAATATTTTTCCAAAAGAATGCATGTCAAAGCTTCAAATGCACAAGGGCTACTAATGGTTTTTTTAGGGCTGCCCAAAGCATAAAAACCCAATCAAGTGCTTGTTGTTTATTTCATTTCAAGTGTGGCAATTACTAGTTGTTTCATTTCTTAGGAGCTTAAGATCTTGTTGTAGGAATCTTTTGGTGGTAGGAGAAGTATTCTCTTCACCCTTGTGGTGAACCAGAAAATCTTGACCCATCTTTGGATTTTGAAAGCAAGAGGGTAATTGAACATTTGCTTAGTGTGTTTGGGAGAAAACTTTGAGATAGGGGAGTATGCTCTTCATCCTTGTGGTAAAACAAAAACCTTGAACCTCATAAGTTGATCCACTCTTTGTTTAAATCTTTAGAATCCTTTAGCAGGCCTTCTCTTGAGCAATCAAGAGGAATGACCCAAGTGGGGACAAGCTAATACCAAGCTATTCCAACCTACTATAATCTCAAGGCTGTCAAGAACACAAAACCTTGGTAGACATAGTGCTTGTCTTCGCTTGATGTGAGTACTTGTGGGATTGTGACCATGAGGAAAGTATTGAGCAAGAATGCTTAAGGTACTCTTGAGGCTGTGAGGTCCGTTACTTGCCACAAGGTAAGGAGTCCCTTTGGGGAGAAAGAGGGGTGCTATGAATGGAAGCCCTTACTAAGAACCATAGGTAGAGTCCACCCTATTTTTCCACTTAGCTTCTTGGTGCAAGGATTGATCCAAGTGGAATAACCCAAATCACCCCAAGATTACTCACCATCTGTGTTCCTTTGGTTGTGTCATTGGCACTTCCATGAAAAAGCCAACATCTATTGTGGGCAACCACTTTGTGTGAGGCAATGGGACATCAAGTGTGGGCCAAGTTGCTAAGTATTAAGCCTTTGTCCTTCTAGGCTAGCAAGTGCTTGAACTGTTCTCATTATTATATACCCATACAAACATTCTCAAACATACAAACATCACGGTAATGCTCATAGATTTTCAGTTTTGATATCACAATTGCTTGTCTTGGCAAGGTTTCTTTTGCCCTTGTGCAAGTGTTTGATGACATGTTTGATCACCTACTATTTGCAAACTTGTCTACTTCCTGATATTATTGTGCTTGAAACCATGAAATTGTACTTGCAATCTACAATATTGACCAAATTGCTTTCAAAATTGAGTTTTTCACATTCACTAGTTAAGAGTCATATGATATTGAAACATCATCGCATACCTTCAACCAAGAATCTTGAGTTATTCTATTGTCCTACTACTGTTGCAATTCAGAGCTGTTACACTTGCATTTTAACCTATTGTAGAGTGTCTTTTTTTGTTCTTATCTGAAGCTAGTTTGTTACCTACATGCTTAGGATTGTTCTAGACTAAAACAAATGAGCTAAAACTATTGGATTTGAGCCTATTCAATTTCACTTTTGATCACTTGTCAAAACATGGTTACCTATCTAGCTACTTGCTAATTGAGCTTCTTGCTCACATCTAGGCTTGTGTCAATTGACTGATGTAAGTTCTTGAGCACTTTGACCAGCCATCTCTATTGTTCTATCTCGACAAGTGATCATCATTGGCTTTTGCTTATCTCAACATCTAAGAAACTTTGTCTCATTTTATTGGTTGAACAACTTTATTTTTCATGCTGGTTACAACTCAGTTACAATTTGAACAAGGGAGTCACCCTTCCTTCAATTATACGTAGTTACCTTCTCCCACTAGATGCTCACGAGTGCTTGTTAGCAACGCTAGTTCCAGTTCTGAGGATTCTAAGGCTACCCCATGGTACAAAGGAGGTTTCCTCTTTTCTACATTGAAGTCTTCCAAAAACATAGACAGTGTCTCACTCACTCTCACTGAACAATAAAAATTCTGCCGTTTGCAAGATCACTTTGAGCATAAGGACAACCAAGTGTGCTTAGACAAAGAACACAACCAAACCATAATGGATGCTGCTAGGCGCATGGCTATGAGAGGCATGTCTCATGAGCAACCTGAGATTAGTGGTTATGAGAATAGACCACTTTTTTGTACTAATGGCAACTATGGCAACAACACTCCACCTAGATCTCCTCTAAGATGAACTTTTGCTATACCTTCTTCACCTCCTAGACCACCTCCCTCTCACCATGAGGAAGAGGCCATTGATGATATTTCTAGTGAGGATCTTATTGCATTTGAACAAGATGAAGTCTCCCAATGAAAGATGCTTAAGCTTTTAGAGTGCAATGGCGACCAATATTTCCAATATATGACTTCTAGAGGATAGAAGCTTCCTCCCGGCTATGATATCAGACAAATTGTCCAACAAAGAGTACCAACTGAATTGGAAGTCCTTCAAGAAGAACTACATTGGAAAAATCAAGATCTTACTCAAATGACAATAGAAAAAGAACCTCCAAAGGTTTCCTTTGTGGAATCTATTTGTGCTCTTCCATTTGATAGGAGTCTATACATGGTCCCATTTCCTAGGGATATTCAAGTTCCTAAATATGACAAGTATGATGGAAACGGTGACCCCCATGACCATGTGCATCACTTTTACGCTCTTAGCATGGACTTCCTTCACAAAGACACACTTTTGCTATGATTATTCCCTCGAAGCTTAAGAGGAAAAGCTTTAGAATGGTTTGCAAAGTTGACACCTCCTTTGAAGACTTTTGATGAGTTGGCTATGCACTTCACACAACACTATTCATACAATATCCAATAGCCTATCACCATGATAGATCTTGGTGCTTTGAGACAAAACCAAGGAGAGTTATTTGCTACTTATTTGCAACATTGGAGGTCATTGTATTCTCGATATCCTCATCAGCTACCCAAAAGGGAAAAAATTGATATTTTTGTCAACACTCTTGTGCTTGAGCTATATTATGATCTAAGGAAGCAACTGTTCTCCTCTTTCAATGACATGGTTGAAAGTGCATATCAAATTGAGGATGTGGCCATTAGAAAGGGGGATATTGTTATTAATAAAGATACTAGAGGCAATGGCAAGGACAAGAAAAAACCCTAGAATAGGAATAAGTATGTTGTCAATGATGGGGTTGTAGATGTCCCTAAAGCTAAAGAGCCTTCTTTCAACCTTTCTCATGCCATCTACGCAGCAAAACAACAAGAAGCTGCCAACACTCACAATGCTCCTAAGCCTTAGAATGCAGACAAACCTAAGAATAAATTTTGACGATGAGTCTATACCCCATTGGCTGAACCATATGATGTGATTCTTAAGACTTTGGTTGCCAATAATTATCTTACGCTTCCTGAGAAAACTCATCCCTATGATCTGCCAGTTAAGCCTGATTGGTGGAGAGAGGATCATTACTGCCACTATCACAGAAACAAGGGACATAAGACTGACAATTGTTTCACACTTAAAGATACTATACAAGATCTCATTGATGATAACACAATTCTCATAGATGGCTTAGTTAAAAATTCTAATCACACAGCTTTCAAAGACCCTCTACCTAAGTATGACAAAGGTGAAAACTCTCAAGCACATAAGAAGAATCATGATGCTAAGATCAACTATACATATACTTCTGATTCGCCTATGATCAACATGGTAGAGCCCATTGAGAGTGTTCTTATGATGAGATCTCAAGCTGATAATAAAGCCAATCATAGTATGCCAAAGTTGGTCTTGCAAACACATGGTAGTTCATCTTCTTAAAGTGAGGCACTGAATGCTATTACTAGGGGGAAAGCTAAATGAGTCCTTAAAACTGTGCCTGATCCTAAACAAGCCTTATCTTCCAAACCAGTAGTTCCTTCAACTTTGTCTAGCTATGATCTTTTCCATCAATTGCAATGGACACCTGCACAGATATCTATTTTTGAGTTTCTTGAGCTATCCCCTTTGCACAAGGAGATCCTTGAAAAGGCTTTGCGTACAGCTAATGTCCCTAATGACATTGACCTAGATAGGTTCCAAGCTATGGTTAACCACATCTCATCACCTCATTATCTCTCCTTCTCTAAAGCAGATGACACATCTCTTAACCACCCTCACAAGCTTGCCTTACACATTGAAGTTATGGTCTACCACACCCGAGTCCGCTGAGTCCTGATAGACAATGGTGCTAGGTTAAATATTGTTTCTTTCAATGTCATGCAACAACTAGGTTTGTCAGAATTTTTTGTCAATCCTAAGCAAAAAATCACTATAAAAGCATATGATGAAGTTGAAAGATTTTCCAAAGGTCTTGTCACACTGCCTGTTCGAGTGGGCCTTGTCATGAAAGATATCATGTTCCAAGTGTTGGACATTCCACTTGCTTATAACATTCTTTTGGGTCATCCTTGGATCTATGACATGCAAGTTGTTCCTTGTACATACCATCAGTGTGTCAAATTCCCTCATAACAGAGCTAAAATTGTTATTCCAGGGGATCATTCTATTGCTATTAATGCTCTTGTTGGTGCTGAAATGTTTGTTCCTCATAAAAAACCTTCTAATGATCCTACTACGTCCCTGGTTGCTACTGAGAAAAAATTTAAGATGATGAGCCTTGGTATGGGTGAATACACACTAGATTCCCTTGCTACTATGCCTACTTCTCCTAGATCATATGGGAGACCTTCTGATAAGATGAAGCCTTCTGCTTCTGCCATGACAATTTTTGGTAAATTTGTTCAAGCATTTGTACCCCTAGAGGTAGAAAGAGAAGAACAAGCTATTAGAGAATGGATCTATAGAGACAAAGAAGCCAGTACCACTATTGCTACTCCTATTTCTCCTAAGCGCTATGGTAAAGGCTATAAATTTTTGCAAAAAATGGGCTATCAAGGTCAAGGACCTATAAATGATAATGGACATGCCCTAGTCGAGCCTTTGAGTCATACTAATGGCCGACCCTCTAAGATTACAATAGGTCTAGGATATGGTGCTGATGATGACCTCCCTACATGTTCTAGAAATGCTCCCATGATTAGTGATTTAGACACAGATATAGATGAGTCACCACTACACACTATGGCTCAAATGGGAGACAATCTTCCTTCTACTTCACTCCTTTGGGAAGGAGAATACATGTCTACTGATGATACAGCTAAAGCCTCCACATCCAAAAATTTTATACCTAATGAGTCATTGAGCTTTGATAGACAGCATAGAAATATTGCACGCTTAATGAAAAGAGGAGATCTCACAAATAATGATGTTGAAGCCTCTACTTCTAAAGGTCCTAAACCTTCTTGGTGCAAGCATCCCAGTAGAAGCGTAACAATAGATTCAAATTAATACGAATGGGATACTCTCTCTGACAGATCTTCCACAGTGGATATGGAAGTGGATGTGGTTCATACTTATGGTGACCAACCTGATGTAGTTGATGAGTCTCACGTAGGGTCTGATGAGTTTAATCCATGTATTGCTTTAGTGGACCACGCTGGTCCTTCTATGACAAGTCTAGATCTCAACACTTTTGGACCTTACCCTATAGGCTCGACCTCTCTTGTCACCAGAGATGACATCCCTCACATAAATGCTATTGAACCAGTCACTTCATTTCATCTCACAAAATTTGATCTCATAGCTTGGTCCACCCAGGAACCACATGCCATTGAACCTATTACTTCTTCCACCAGCGAACCAGCAACAAAAAGGATTGAATCATAAATCAAGTATCTCAATCATCAAATCAAAAGAAAAGAGAAATGGTCAGATGGTGAAAACCACATTATGGCTGTATCTGAACCTTAAAAAAGTAAAAATAAAGACCTGCTCAAAAATGATGATTATCAAATAAAAGATGAAAAGTTGATTCTTTACAAGCACATGGTGAACTTATCTAAAAATAAAGTTGCTAATGTCATGGTTACTTTGACATCCATTTTACAATTGAAAAAGCATAAATCACACTTTAAGTTCTTGGTGGAAGAATTACACTATCTTGCTCATAGTCCTTACACTACCATCATATTTTCCTATTTCCAAGATCACTTTATCCTTGAAAATCTCATCCATCATGCCTCACACTTTACCCTCATCTCTGGTGACTTGTATAGGAAGGGTCTAGACATAACTCTCCTTAAGTGTCTAGAAATAGAGGAGTCAGACAAAGTGCTAGCTGAAGTCCATGATGGTATATGTGGATCACACTTTAATGACCTTGCGTTAGCTTGGTAATTGCTTAGGGTTGGTTCATATTGGTTAGGACCTTGTATTATCATAGCAACATTTGGGTCCAGTACCTCTTAGTTATCTACATCAAAGGAAGCAGAGCTTACCAAGCCTATCAATGTTCTACAAATGCAGAAGTTCTATGCTTAAGGTCCTTGAGCTCTTTATACATATTCTTATTGATCCTAAAAAAATTCCAAAAAAAAAAATTCATATATGATGCTGAAAAAATCCTAAAAAGCATAAAAAGTACTGAAAAAATGAGCATCCTAGTGAAAACCTAGCAATAGGCGCTTTGATGTCTCACCAAAAAAAATCAAAAAATGCAAAAACTTCAAAAAAAAAATAGAAAAAGTGCCTTGGTGAAAACCTGGAAACAGGCACCTTGGTAGTAAAATATAAAAAAATTGAAAAAAAGTCCTAAAAAAATCTATCAAGTGGTGAAAACCTGGAAACAGGTGCTACTTGAGACCCTTGCACCTATGTCTATCAGTCTTGCATGGCGCTCCTCCACTCCACCTTCTCACTTTGCCTCTCCTAGCCTAGAATTGACTCTTGTCTTAGTCTAGGGGGCATATGTTGTTCTAGCTTATCTTGGGTCTCTTTGTGCATCTGGATTTCTTAGGCACCTTGCAAATGGTGTTTTTCAACACCACCCCAATTGTGTTTTTCAACACTACTCCAGCGTTGAGTGTTTCTTAACACTTATCAGATATCCTATCCATAGTCCCGAATGATGATTCTATGACCTACACACACGCACTTCAACATCTAAAACTCACTAAGATTTGCTCGACTTTATTTCTTCGTGTGCTGTCTATGATGATTTCTTTGATGAGTGTTCTCTCCCTAACAGTTTTTGATGATGTTGAGCTAGAAGACTGGGGCATGAGGACATGTTTTATCTACTTTCTACCTATGGTTATATTTTTTTGATCTTGGTTGTCATGAGCATTTATGCTTGTTCCACTTGACTCTAGGATCTATAAGGTATTATCCTTGACTATTTTTCACAAGTGCATACTTATAGTCATCTTGACTTTCCTTATGTCTAGATGTGAGTATAATCTTGCTATATCAAACTTAGGGAACATCACTGCACTAGTCATCTTGACCTACATGTCTTTGATGCCTAGGTGGGATTTCCACATTTCTATCTGATATAGATCATATTCAGATTCACATAGTCATACTAGTGTGTATTGTATGATCTTGTGACACTACCAATAATGCTTAATGATTAATATTAGAGTTTAATAGCTTTGTGACCTTGCAAGTAAACCACTTTTCATAATAGCTTGCATTTTTAGGTTCATGTTAGTTCATTTTGCATCTTGCATATGGGGAGAGCTCTCCTTTCATCTTTCATGGACCTATCGGTCAAACTACTCTCACCTTTTACTTCTTCCTGATCATGTCTTTCACTTCTTGTCTTTCACATCACACCATTTTCTCTTCATTTCGGGATCAAAACCAAAATCCAAGTTCACCTTGATCATCAAAATCACATTCCTCTTTCTTCCATGTATTTGGCTGACCCTTTTTGAGGCCTAATCCTTCGATCTTCGCTGGAGCATCCTTTCCCTCTTCATCCCCATCTATTCTTTTGTTCATTTCATTCATTTCATCTCTCCTTCGATCTTTTCTAGGGCATATCTTCATTGCTTGATGGTTATTCTATCATCTTTCATCTTTGATTATGATTTATAGTGATTTGATCATGTTGTTATTGCTTCTACATTCCCTCTACCTGATTTCACTTTTGATCCCAAGGGGGCAGACACATCTATTTCCATTGGCTATTCTCTAGAGCATATGCTTGACCTTTCCATTTGCTTTGATCGATCTATCTTTGTGCTTGACATGTTAGTTATCATCTTGAGTTCTGATACTATCCATCTCTTTCCTAAGTGTTTAGTACTACCGCTATCAGGCTTACCATGCAAGATTTTCTATCTCTCTGCACTTCATACTTTGGAGTCAGATTGCTATTGCTTTCTTTCTTGGCTAATCTATTCTTTGACTACATGTGATCCCAAATCAATCTCACATTAGTCAAAGAGGGGAAAATTTATACACCTAAAAATGGTCATCTAGACTATTAGCCCCTTGCTAGCATTTTCGCTAAAATCATCAATTGCTTATTCTTGATCAAATCCTAGTTCTATCATTTATTTGATTATTTTCTATGGGCTAACCATTTTATCCTAAAGTCTTTATTTAATTAAAAGGAGTTTCCTCCTCTTTTAATTAAATAAAAAGCCCCCCACTTTTCCTCTTATCCTAAGTTGCACAAATAAAGCATTATTCTTATTTTATAAAAAGGGAAAAAGCACTTTTTGTCTCATATGGACACAAAAATCAACTCTTATTTTCTCATTGGAGGATATTTGTGCACATGGATTGCTCCTCTTTCAAGCTCCACCGTTGATTAAATCTTTTTCCTCTTAATCTCCATGGTCCATTCTTTCTCATTTCTTATAAAAGGAGAGCTCTCTTCTTCATTCTAGATCCCCAACTTTTTATGCTAATGTTATGCTACAGGTTTTCTAGGTCACTTTGGAGCTTTTTGAAGATTTGGAGCATTCTTGGCTTTTGCATCTACATGTTATCATAGTTTCATTTCTTGCATTATCATGGTATTCATAGCTTCATACTTAGCTTAGTCTCCTTTATGCTTTAGATTACTTCATCTAGCTTAATTAGGAGGCTTTGTAATACTTGTTCTTTCATTTCCATAGTTTAGCTTGTATATTCATCTTAATCTAGCTTGCATTGCATTTCATTTGATTCTTGAGGATATTGGCATTCTTGCCCTTGTCTTCATTTGAATCTCCCATTGCATGGTTTACTAGCAAGGTTATTGGCTTAATAGCTCTAGCTGAGAGCATTCTTAAACACCCTTGCACTCCACACCTAGGGAGCTATGGATCAATTTTTGAGACCTCATTCTTGATTTTTCTTGATTGTAATGATTCATAGAAGTGCACTATTTTGTGTGTACAACTACAAGCATGACAGAACTAGATATCAAGTACCTTAGTCATAAAATGAAAAGAAAAGAAAAAAATAATAATAGTTCTGATGGTGAAAACCACTATGTGGCGGTGTCAGAACCTAAAAATGTAAAAATAAAGGATGTATCTGAAGGTTAAAACCTCTCTAAGGTGCCTAAGGATGAGGTACTTGATCATCTCCCAAGTTATTTTCAAGATAGATCTTTAGTGCTTGTTGAGCCTACACAGCCAGTTGATTTGAATACACAAGAGGCTCCACAAGTAGTGCATTTGGCTCAATCTCTATCAACACAAGAAAAAGAGGCATATACCAAGTTTCTACAGAGAAAGAAAATTAATTTTGCTTGGACTTACTCAGACATGCCAGGGATGGACACTAGTCTCATTATGCATCACTTATCCATAGCTCCAGGTATCAAACCAGTGAAACAAAAATTGAGGAAAATGCATCCTCACATAGCTCTTCTCATCAAAGCTAAACTAGAAAAACTCCTCGGTGCAGGATTTATAAGAGTCATTGATTATGCTGAATAGATTTCAAATATTGTACCAGTTTCAAAGCATGACAAGTCCATTCACATCTGTATAGATTTTAGGGATCTTAACAAAGCATGCCCAAACGATGATTTTCCACTTCCAAACATAGACATGATAGTGGACATGACCGTGGGTTATGAGATTTATTCATTGATGGATGGTTTTTCTAGGTATAATAAAATCAAGATAGCTCTCGAAGACTAGGAAAAGACTGCATTCACTTGTGCATGGGGAACCTATTGCTAGAACATCATGCCATTTGGATTGAAAAATGTGGTAGCTACTTATCAAAGAGCTATGACAACTATCTTCCATGACATGATGCATAAGAATATGGAAGACTATGTGGATGACACCTTGGCAAAATCTAAAAAAAGGGATACACACCTAGGCGATTTGGAAGTCATTCTAGATCACATGGAGTAGTTTCAATTAAGATTAAATCCCAAAAAGTGTGCATTTGGAGTCACCTCTGGAAAACTCCTAGGAGTTTATCATTTCAACCAAAAGAATAGAGGTGGACCTAGAGAAAGTTCAAGAAATCTTGGATATGTCGCCTCCCAAAAACATCAACCAAATGAGGAGTCTTCAGGGATGCCTTCAATCAATTAGGAGGTTCATTTCACAACTAGTTGATAGAGCTCAACCCTTCAATAAGACATTGCACAAAGGGGTTAAATGTGTCTGGAATGAATATTGTCAGCAAAGCATAGACCAAATCAAGCAATACTTGGCCAATCCTCCAATCTTAATACCTCCTATCCTAGGAAAACCACTCATATTGTATGTTTCAGCAATAGAATCTTTCTTGGGGGCATTATTGGCTCAACTTGATGACACTGGAAAAGAAAGAGCTATATACTACATCAATCGTACTCTTGTGTCATAAGAGGTCAACTACACTAGTATTGAAAAATCTTGCCTTGCGGTGGTGTTTTCTTCCCAAAAGTTGTGACATTACATGCTTGCGCATACAATACACCTCATTGCAAAGATTGATCCTCTCAAATATTTTCTTAGTAAGGCTACTCTCACAGGTAGACTTGCTAAGTGGATGATGGTCTTATCAAAATTTGACATAGAGTATGTTGAGCGTAAGGCTATAAAAGGACAAGCCATAGCTGACCAATTGGCTGACTTCCCAATTCAAGATAAAGCACCAATTCAAGTTGAATTCTAGATGAGCACATAATGTACATGACTGCAAGAACATGGAGGATGTTCTTTGATGGCTCTTTCATGCAAAATGGTTCAGGAGCAGGAGTGTTATTTGTTTCTCCTCATGGGTACACAATCCCTAAATCCTACAAACTATTATTCCCATGCACAAATAACATTTTTGAATATGAGGCCTTGACAAATGGACTAAAAATGGCTATCGAGTGGAGAATCATAGAGCTGCATATTTATGGGGATTCACAATTGATAGTCAACTAAGTTAATGAAGAATACCAAACCAAAGATGAAAAATTGGTACCCTACAAGAAAATGGTTGATTCATTGTGCCGATATTTCACCTTTGTTACATTTCAACAAATCCCTAGAGTAGAGAATAAAGCCACTGATGCTATGGCTACTTTGGCTTCACTCCTTCAGCTAAAACAGCATGAATCCAAATTTGAATTCTTGGTGGAAGAGCTACACTACCCTATCTATGACTCCCAAGAAAGCCAAGTTGTTTGTACCCTTGTTGGCAATGAGTCATCCTACTATGGTGCCATTTACTCATACCTCCATGATGGCATTATTCACGAAACCTTCAACTATTCTAAATGAAGAAACTTAACCTAAAACACCTCTCACCACACCCTTATCTCTAGTGATCTATATAGGAGGGGTTTAAATGGGACACTTCTGAGGTTCTTAGAAAAGGATGAGTCTGACCAAGCATTAGCTAACATTCATGAGGGCATTTGTGGAGGACATTCCAATGGTCTTTCCATGGCCTGAAGGTTGCTTAGGGCTGGGTACTATTGGCCTACCATGTAGATAGATGTAGTAGCTTTTGCTAAATCTTGTGAAAAGTGTCAGAAACATGGTAACCTGATACATGCTCTAGGCAGGGAGCTTATTCCATCTATTTCTCATTGGCCATTTCAATGCTAGGCCTTTGACCTTGTTGGGTAGATTCATCCCAACTCATCAAGTGGACACAAATTCATTATCACTGCTACTGATTACTTTACCAAATGGGTAGAAGTTGTCCCACTTTCTATTGCCTCAGGCAAGACAATTTCTCTATTTATTTTGAACCATATCATCTATCGGTATGGAGTGCCTTCTGAAATAATCACTGACAATGGAGGTCAATTTTTAAAAAAGGACCTTAAACATCTCTGCAAGAAATTCAAGATAAAAAAACATTGGTCCGCCATTTACTTCCCACAAGGAAATGGACAAGCAAAGGCTTCGAATAAGACCATTCTTAAAATTCTCCATAGAATAGTGCACAAGAATGGTAGAGATTGGCATCTATAGATAAATTTGGCCTTGTGGGCCTATAGAACGAGTATTCGTACTCCAACAAGGGCTACTCCTTTTGCCCTCACTTATGGTGTTGAAGCAGTGCTACCTTTAGAGGTGGAGATTCCTTCACTTAGATTTTCCCTCAAAGGTCTAGTTACAGATGAAGATTACCATGCCATGAGGCTCCAAGAACTAGAACTTCTAGATGAGAAGTGTAAGGCATCATTTGATCACATGAGATTTTACCAAAAGTGTATGTCCAAAGCATTCAACAAGAAGGTTCACCCTAGAGAATTTCAAGTGGGGGATCTTGTCCTATGAGAAAACCCTAAGAACCAACAACATAGAAAGCAAAAGGGGAAGTTCAAACCTAATTGGCTTGGACCATACATTATTACTGTTGCTTTTGGGACAGGTGCTTATTTACTATCTAATCCAGAGGGAGAACAGCTCCCTAATCCTATCAATGTTTTGCACCTAAAGAAGTTCTATCCATGATGTCTATTCTATCTGGATGCATCCTTTGTACATGCTTATTGATCCTGAAAAAATACAAAAAAATCAAAAAATGCAAAAAATTCAAAAAAATAGAAAAAGTGCCTTGGTGAAAACCTAGAAACAGGCGCCTTGGTAGCAAAAACACAAAAAAATTGAAAAAATCAAAAAAATCTCCAAGTGGTGAAAACTTGGAAATGGGCGCTACTTGAGGCCTTTGCACCCCTATTTCTTAGCACTCATCCTCGAAACTTAGCCTTTCTTCATCATGCCTTGACCTTGTTGCCTTGGTTTGGAATTGGTCTTTATCTTTGTCTAGGGGGCATAACTATGTTAGCTTTGGTCTCTAGGATGCGTTGGTCTTTAGGACATCTTGCAAATGGTGTTTTTCAACACCACTCCAAACTGTGTTTTTCAACACTACCCTAGCGTCAAGTGTTTTTCAACACTTATCAGATATCTTACCCAGAGTCTAGCATGATATGATATCTCTCAATGGTATATGTGATACTCAAAGTTTGACTCTATGACCTACACACACACACTTAAACACTCGACTCACTGAGACTTGTTTGACCTTATTTCTTTGTGTGTTGTCTATGATGATTTCTTTGATGAGTGTTCTCTCTCTAAAAGTTTTCAATGATGCTAAGCTAGAAGACTGGGGGCATGAGGACATGTTTTATTGCTTTTTCTACTTGTGGTTATATTTTGTTGGTCCTAACTGTCATTAGCATTTATGCTTGTTCCACTTGACATTAGGGTCTACAAGGTATTATCCTTGACTATTTTTGCAAGTGCATGCTTATAGTCATCTTGACTTTCTTGTGTCTCGATACAAGCATAATCTTGTCTTAATAACACTTAAGAAATTTTACTGCACTAATCATCTTGACCTATATGTCTTGGATTCTTAGGTGGGATTCCCACATATCTATCTAATATAGATCATATTCAAATTCACATAGTCATACTAGTGTGTATTGTATGATCTTGCGATGCTACCAATAACACTCGATGATGAATATTAGAGTCTAAAAGCTTTGTGACCTTGCAAGTAAACCACTTTTCATAGTATCTTTCATTTTTAGGTTCATGTTAGATTAATTTTGCATCTTGCATATGGAGAGAGCTCTCCTTTTCATCTTTCGTGGACTTGTTGGTCAACTGCACTCACCTTTCCTTTTCTTGATCATGTCTTTCGCTCCTTGTCTTTCACATCACGTCCTATTCCTATCATCACAAGGGTTTAATCTTATCATCATATCTATATCCTACAAAGATCATTTTCAGAAACATGAGTTTATATCAAAACATGAGAACTAAACATACATCTATGAGAGAGATTATACATGAGCATATATATCATACATTTTGAGCAATATGACAAGACAATATAAAAACTAAAACATCCATCACAAGTGGGACAAGTACACAAGATCTATTACAAATCCAGTAATCTCATATATATAAATGTCATGATACAAATACAATGTAGGATCCAAAATCTAGATAATGTCTCAGGATATGTCTCTATACATCTATCATCCTAAACCAAAGTCTAGCTAGCCCCATCATGAGATAGTGGTGGTGGAGGTGGTGCTGCCATCTTGTTAGGTACCATGTCTGACATGCCTACCCTCTAAGACTATAGTGGCACTCTCTGACCCTCAGGTATAGCCTGTATGTAGAGTCCATGATAATATGCAATCATACTGCCTCTCGCCAGATCTCTACTGCATTGGCCTGTGCTGCCCTCTCTTGCCACTTGATCTCAGCTCACAAATTAGTCAATTGCTAGTCTCTCACAGCTATAGTAATCTATAGCTACTATATCTCTATCTCTAGAACCTAGATCCTTGCTCTAAGATCCTCTCCCCCTGCAAGCTGATCCTACCTAGCATCCACCTGTCGGTGAGCTAGCCTCACTACATCATCCCCCTCATCCTCAAAACCCTATCTCCATGATTATTTTTGGCCACCTAATTGGGATCCCTATTCTATCTCCCTAACCCTCCCTCTCCCCCCTCCATCCCCTTCATCTCCATCATCTCCATCATCTCCCTATGTTGTCAGTTGTGCATCAGGTATAGTGAATCTAGGGAATGGATGCCTCTGCCACTCTGCCCTGTATGTCGCATCTGCCCCTACATCTGCCATATCTAGGAGATAGTCCCATGGCTCCCTATGTATTGCTATGGTATCTTGTACTACCTACTAGTAATCTAGCATTAGTAGCCATCCCTGTCCCTCCTCATCTCTAACTTGAGCATAGGTGGTGGTCTTGGTAGGCACCCTCTACTATTGCCCAAACTGTCTCCAAACCTGGGTGATCATGAAGGGCTTGACTATATCAGAATGCTGACCTACCAGTGGTTGGCTACATATCATGTAACCTAGCTCCTCCTTTCAATCACCCCACTGCTCACAAGCCTATATGGCCTCCATTGGAATGATGTAAGCTCATCCAGTAACCTGCGGTAGTAAGTCACATCCCCACTATGTGGCTGACTGATAAAACTTGTATATCTATATATATAGGGGTGTCTCTACTCCCTTGGCTACACACATGGATGCACAATGGTGATGTGCTCCCACACCCATACTTGTGCTAGGATAGCACCGCATGCCCAAGTCCTGCTCTCCCGCTATATAATCTGATGGATCTCATGGTACATATCAGCTAGGATGTTTGGGCCCCATGCCATCCATCATGGGTGTGCAATCAAGTCTACCACCAACTTGCCCCAGCCTAGTGGGAAACCCTTTTGACTCCTATCAATAATAAGAGTATGTGCTACTATAGAACATATAATGCATGGGATTGGGAAATCCCTGTCGAACTCCTCCATCAGCCAATCCCAACTGAGGTGTCTATCAACAAAGGTGACATCTTGGAACATGTCCTGCATGATCTGTCATCCCTCGGTCAGATCCTGATCATAGTATACCTATGCCAACAAACAATCATGTCAGTTTCTATCATAAGGAAACTTTACATCTATGACTATCTATAAACATGATTATACTCACTAGATCTTCATGGCTCAGAACTTGAAGGATCCGATAGACATCCTCCAAGCTAATGGTAGTCTCTCCGATCGGCAAGTGAAAGGTGTTATGCTCACTGTGCCACCTCTCAGCCAATGTTGTCAATAACCCATGATCAGCTCAAATGTGGGGCATCTGTAGCAAGTAACCAAAACCCATCTCCCTCAAGTCTGCTCATCCCGGATCATCAAGATCTTAGGCACATTGTAGCTCAGTCACTCTCGGCACTCTAATAAGGAGTGTAGGAAAGTTCTCCTACAAGCCATAACCTGAACTAGATGTTAGAACATATCATGATGGATGTATAAACTCAGTATAAAACAACTTAAAAGAAAACATTGTTTGGACCCATGTCATAATGCTCAAAATTTACATGTCACATTTTTTTTACACTGTGTGATACTTTTTTTTGATGAAGTATCATGCGATACTTTCCTCAATAGCAGTGCGATAATATCTTTGAGTGTGATAGTTCGCATAGGATCGCATGATATTTCATCTGGTATCATGCAATACTGGATTACATACCCGTGTGATACTATTTTGACCCATGAACTATCGCATGATGGATATTATCAAAGCGTGGGATACTTTATAAGTATCGTACGAATTTTCGTAGGAGTAAAATTTGAAAAATTTAAAAAACATTAAAAATGTGTTTTAAATTGAAATAAATGCTCATAAATGACCTATAAGGTGAGTTTTTTTTTGAAAACATACCGGGGCACCATACTGCAAAGGATGATTATGCAATCAAGCATGCTCGAATCGATGCCTGTGAACTGGAATCACTACTTGCTGGGCCATTTTCTCTCTCTAAGCTCTTGAAATTCTCAACTCACAATAAGACAAATGATTTGAAAATGACACTTTTTGCCCCTTATATAGCCTTTTGACTTTTTGACCTAAATTTCAAAACACCTCAAAATTGCGCAAAAATTGCACCCCTAGCTAATTTCAACATCTTGGATCCTTTTTTGGGATCAAAATTAAAATCTGAGTTAATCTTGATAGTCAAAATTGCATTTCAAATTCCTCCCTCTTCTACGCAGTTGGCTGACCATTTGAGGCCTGATCCTTCAATCTTTGTTGGGGCATCTTCATTGCTTCACCCCCATCTCTTTCAACCTTCTAGTCTTTCATTCATTTTCATTTGCTTCATCTCTCTGGGATTTGACTTCATTTTTATCCTATATCTTTCTCAGTCAAACCTAGTCAACCTAGGGCATATCTTCACTGCTTGATGGTTATCCTATCATCTTTCATCTTCGATTATGATTTCTAGTGACTTGATCAAGTTTATCAATTTGTTGTTCTCCTCTACCTGATTTTGATTTCGGTTCGGAGGGGGCAGTACCTATTAGCTTCAATCCTTGATTCAATTTTATCAAACCTTGCTTGAGATTCTTATCTCTTATTTGAGACTTGATTATCACCTAGCTATATAGGTGTTGGTCTTGTCTTTCATCTTATCTTTGTCAGCTTATGCTTATCCTGATGTGTTCCCATCCATCAAACACATGTCTGGTTTATTTTGTGATCCCAAATCGATCTCACATTTCAATTCCATTATTTGACCACATGTGATCCCAAATCGATCTCACATTAGTCAAAGAGGGGCAAATGTATGCACCCTAAAATGGTCGCCTAGACTTTGGGCCCCCATTCAGCAATTTATCAAATCCCTGAATCAATATTTTCAAAAATCAATATTTTCAATTAGATCAATTTCCTTGATCAAATCCTATTTTATCATTTATTCGATTATTCTATGGGCTAACCATTTTATCCTAAGTCTTTATTTATTTAAAAGGAATTTCCTCCCCTTTTATTAAATAAAAAGCCCCCACTTTTCCTCTTATCCTAAGTTGCACAAATAAAGCATTATTCTTATTTTATAAATAAAAGAAAAAGAACTTTTTGTCTCATATGGACACAAAATTCAACTCTTATTTTCTCATTGGAGAATATTTGTGCACATGGATTGCTCCTCTTTCAAGCTCCACCCTTGATTAAATCTTTTGCCTCTTAATCTCCATGGTCCATTCCTTTTCAATTCCTTTAAAAGGAGAGCTCTTTTCTCATTCTTAGATCCCAACTTTTTATGCTAATCTTATACTGTAGGATTTCTTGGAGACTTTGGATCTTTTGGAGATCTAATTGCATTTAGCCTTCATTCTTTCATTCTTAGCTTAGCTTAATGTTTATGCTTTCTTAGCTTAGTTTCCTTTATGCTTTAGACTAGCTCACATAGATTAATTAGCAAGGATTTGTAATACTTCCATCTTTCCTTTCATAGCTTAGCTTGCATCTTCATTCTTAGCATAGTTGCATTGCATTCTCATCTTGATTCTTGAGGACATTGTCATTCTTGCCCTTGTCTCATTGAATCTCCCATTGTGTGGTTTACTAGCAAGGTTGCATGCTTCAATAGCTCTAGCTAAGAGCACCATCAACATCCTTGTGACTCCATACCTAGGGAGCTCTAGGTCACTTTCTCAAGGTTTCCCATTCATGAATTCCCTTGGAAGTAATGACTTAGAGAAGTGCACTATTTAGTGTGTACACTTAGAACCCCTAAGAATACATATTAGGGGTCAAAAGGGGTCATAAGGGGTCTTAGGGGTCCTAAGGGATCATAAGGGGTCATATGAGGTCCTAGGACATAGTAATGTGTCCTAGGACCCCACTAAGGGATCATAAGGGGTTATATGAGGTCCTAGGACACATTAATGTGTCCTAGGACCCCATATGACACCTTAGGACCCCTAAGAATACATCTTAGGAGTCCTAAGGGATCTCTCTCTCTCTCTCTCTCTCTCTCTCTCTATATATATATATATATATATATATATATATATCAGGTATGGTGCCAAGCATTCTGGTGAGTGGGGAGCCAAAAATGGACCATGCCTTGGGTAAACCAGCCCTACCAAATGTATTAGTGGTGGTGGCTCATGCCCAACAAGAATGGAAAAAGATTTGGGCTTCCTTTTGGAGGGTTACAATCCATTAGGTTCTCTTGCACCCAAAATCCATTAGCTTTTCTTGCACTAGTTCTGAATGACTATGGCTCCTTGAAAAAGGTGGTAGTTATAATATTTTGCAACTCTTTCAATGGGCATAAGGGATGAAGGATTGTGACTTTTTGTAAAGTTTGTAATAAGAAACATTGTGACTATCTCATTATGAAGATACAAATAGGAAGCACATTATTGAAAAACATCAAATATTATGGAAATATAACAAATATTTCCAAATACATCAAAAATTATTGAAACATGGTAACCACGAAACTTCCATAACAAAAAAATGCAATGATTCCATAAACATGAATAGTACATATACCACACATGATAAAGAAATATTATGAAAATGAACATTCTATATATGAAATTGTTTTTTTAAAGTATATATCTCCATATACAAATATGACGTAAATGTCAACTCAATCAAAATTTTACAAAATGTGGCACATGGGATCTCAAAATCTCTACAAAATATACATGTCTATATAATGTGGCATATTCCATCTCAAAATGTTCCATATGGCATCTCAAAATATTTACAACTAGAAATGTATGTATGACACCCCATGCTACTAGTGGATCGTCAAAATGCAACATTTTCAAAGTAGTCTTTGGCTTTGATGGATCCTACACAAACAAAAAATGGAAACCACAATTCAGATTGCTTAATTTATATGATTTGTACATATAGAAAATTAACATTAAAATTCATATTGAACAATAATTTAATTGAAATTTAAAATTGAATTCTCATGTACCTCAGGACTACATCTCCTCATGTGCTCAGGAGTCCTCGCATATGTCCTTGGTAGCAAAGGGACAGCACTAATAGTTCCAATTCTAACCTATATATGTTTACAACCATGAAATTGATATGATTTATCCTATAAATTTTTTAGTGATAGAAAAACAAATTTACAAAACACTTCAATTAAAATAAAAACTTACCTCTACTAAACCTGCTTCTGCCAATGTTGGTTGGGTCAACAAGGATACAAATCCTTGGCATTGTACCTCTCTTGCACTAGGTGTTATCTACAACAGTCAAATAAGATAAAATATTAGTTAATATGTAATATTGACAATTTAAATGACAATCACATCTATACTTGATACAAAAATATAAACAACTAGATATAGAAATATACATACTATGGGGCTATCATGGCCAAATGAAATGCCTAAGAGGGTAGGCTCACAAACCTATGTCACAACATTGTCATACATCAACCTCTATATAATAAACCATATAAAATAAACATTAGTACACACAAGTGACAAGTACATGCATAATTATTCTAAAACTCTTAATACCTTCCCCTTGTCAATGTGTGTCATTGCAACCCCCTCACATTGCTTCCCATTGGCAATAGCCGAAACCTGCAGGAGAAAAATAAGATGAAAATATTAATTAGTATATGATTTTTATTACATTATTTTTTATGAAAAAACATGTATACCCATAAAAAAAGTTCAACCAATGCATGTGAAACCATATACCATGGAGTTGTCAAGGCTAAATGAAATGGTCAAGATCATGGCACCCTCCACCTGTATCATCTCCTCCTCTATCATCAACTAAACATAAATGGACCATATGTATAAACATAAGTGTGTGTCATTATAAGTTATCTACTAAAAATATTTGTTTAAAATTAAATACACTATGACATTAAATATTTTGTCTTACTATAACATGAGGAGCTCATGCCACTTTCTACTCCTCATCTCTCACTAGAGGGGTCTCTCCATGAGATGCTCTAGTCCCTATGGTATTATCTCATGCATCATCCATGTCAAGCATGAATACATCCATATGATCACTGAAAGACTCTTCAAGGGGACCCAAGCATAAATTATGCACATAATGCAAGTATGGGGCACAAAAACATGTGCACTCCAAGAGGATGTCTAAGTGCCAAAACCATCAACATGGCATTGCAAAAATGATACAGTGAGCCTAATCAAATGCATGTTCAAGATTTGAATGACCCTAATGGTCTACAATCTATCCTCTGCAATAACATCTAGATGTTTCACTGGAGGAGGGGATCTAATGTTAGGAGGGGGGAAATAAGGATCCTATTTTACTTGATCCACCCCTAGTCTATTTTGGGGAGCGCCTCCACCTACAACCATGTTTGATCTCATTCTCTAATAGTTAACTGTGTGACCAAGAAAAAATTTATCATATAGTTTTTTAAGATAATAAAAAAGGACCTCCATATTTTTGTGGGGTGGTTTATCAAAAACCATCCACCAACAATCCCATAAGTTCTCCCACATAGCATCATTCTTGCACCATTTTATGGAAAACTTTGTCTTTTTGGGATCAACTTTTAGTCTTGTTTTGGGATTCATAAATAGGTCATCTATTTATTCTTTTGTGATGTTAAGAGACTGAAATCCATCATAATCTAGCCCATCATCAAACTGGGCATGCATGGTCACTCGCCATTGAAGTACAACATTATGTTGCACAGTAAGCATCTCCATATTTTTAATTATGGATTACAATGTGGTCAACATTGGGTGTAAGGTAGGGATGTTACCATACACATTTTTAATACACCTCAACTGATTCAAATTATCTCCTATGAGGTCCTCTAGAGGCCAAGGGCTCATAACTAGAGAGTTTTCAGGCTGAGTTCTTTGAGGGGGTTGGTTTTCAAGATTAGTGTTTTGTGAGGGTGGGTTTTCAACCTCAAGATTGTCATTTGTGTATGTCATGCTTGATTAAATTAAAAATTCATATGATTAAAATAAATTTCACACAAGATAAATAATTTCTATTTAAAAACCACATATTTAACCAAAAAACTAAAAAATCAACAAAAAAACTTACAAAAAAAATATTTAAAAAATTAAAAAAATGACGTACCACTAATGAATTTGAGAAGAAAATCACCCTAGATAGAACAAATACATGATTTTATATTGTGTATATGATAATAGTTGTTTTTAAGCCAAGACCCACGAGTGAAAATGACAAGCGGTTCAACCATTTGGGTAAATATATGCACAAGTATCAGGTATCTGATACCTGATACTTAGAGGAGATTATCATTGACATATGATATAATATATCAATAATAAATGATTGTAATATTATATAATATTATTTATTTATTTTAAGCAAGCTGGAAAAATCCAATTAATATATATATTAATATAATAAATCATGTACACTGGTTTGAAAGGAGCTCCCAAAGAAAAGAACCAGGAATA
Organism: Chamaecyparis obtusa; assembly: GCA_027943335.1. NCBI lineage: Eukaryota > Viridiplantae > Streptophyta > Pinopsida > Cupressales > Cupressaceae > Chamaecyparis > Chamaecyparis obtusa. The sequence continues at coordinate 656,772 of BSBK01003547.1, forward strand.
AAAACTCCATTCATAGCCCCATAACATCAGAGAAAGAAGAGAAGAAGTCCCCTAGATAGCCAAAGCTAGATACAAAGAGAAATTCCAACTAGTAGGGAGAAGAGAGCTCATGGGAAAACAATTTAGAAGTTACAACCATTCCATGTTTATCAGAGAAGAACCCAAGAAAACCTAACACCTATACCCACCCAAGAAGAAGAAATGTAACCAGTATTACAAAACTAGCCTAAGGCTGAGTAGGAGGAAGCTTCAAAGAAGAGGTGAGAAAAGGAATCTATGATACAAAATCAATTATCTAGAGTAGTAAGTGTCATCAAAACAAAGACCAAATCTAGTGGGGATCGTGTTACAAGTAGTGGTTGTCATTGCACCAAAAGATTGACCTATTAATTCCTAATACAACCACTAGACTTATAGAAGACACAAGAGGTTGTTAAACCATGTCACTAATCTCAAAGGGAGACATTGGCAGTTATTCCAACAATCCCCCCCCCCAACATCACCCGAGGGGATTTGAACCTATGCCCAAGCTCTGATACCACTTGTTACAAGTAGTGGTTGTCATTGCACCAAAAGATCAACCTATTAATGCCTGATACAACCACTAGACTTATAGAAGACACAGGAGGTTGTTAAACCATGTCATGAATCCTGAAGGGAGACATTGGCAGTTAGTCCAACAAATCAAACCCAAAGACCATTAATTCTACATAAAGGCCTGAGAAGAACCAAACAAACCCAAATGGAGATCAAAATCAGCCATAGCCATAGACTCCTCACTGCCATGAGAAGAATCAAGGCCCGGATGCAACAGATGATCAAAAATGATAGGAGGAACTACATACTTCACATCATAATCAAGAAGATCCAGTAGTGCAAATACCATGGACTAGATATTAATGACAGAACTTGTATTCAAATGATGTCGATGGAGTTGTAAAGCTAATCTCAGAAGGCAAAAATTATGGTGTTCCAGAGCTTTCTTGATGCTCACATAAAAAGAGAACATTGCATGGTTATTGAGAAAATCATGATGATGAAACAGATTACCAACCAAAGTAGCCCCGTTCCACAAATTGTACCTTTGGAATGCCTTAAACAGTTAATGGGAACCCAAAACTTCCACTTTGACAAACTTATTAGCAATAATTTCAAGATGAAATGATGATTACAGAAGATCAAAGGAATTAGATATAAAAATTGATAGAATTTGAGATGGAAAGATCATACACTTTCCCTGTGCGAATAAAACATCTTCACCCACAATTCTCCTGATAGCCCTTTGAATGTGGATACAATCACAAATAAACATAGTTGTCAGACAATCATCATTAATATGCCCAAGGAATGGATGTTCCCAATCTTCTACCTCAAGAAAGATCCTATAATTATGAGGACAAAGTACCATATGAAGGGATTTTCAAATAGAGAAACCTTCCATGGAAGAACCCAAGACTAAGAAGAGTGATGAGCTAGACAAGCCATAAACAATAGAGCCACTAAACCCAGCAATAACAACTATGAAATGTATTGCATAGAAAAAATAACCCATAGCAAAAAAAAAATAGGAGAGGACCCATCACACATGGTGAAATAAGTGAAATTAAGCTCACAGCCATGGAAGAGAACAAAAGTGGAAAGGTCGCACATGCCAAAGTACCAAAGGGTGACGCCATAAGACCTACCTAATCTCCACAGAATCCTAAAATGCACCCAAAGAAAAAGAGCAATAATGAGAGGAATAAAACTAAGGGAAGAGAAGTACTTAATTAAAATTAATCGAATCCCAAAAAAAGGCACGTGGAGAACCCAAATGCAGAACACATTAGAACAACATGACAGTTAAAAGAAAAACACCTGCTATAAATAGACACTAAATAAACAAACAATGATTATAATATTATAAATAGTATATTATAATATTATAAATATTATATTATTATTGGCATATTATTAAATGATTATTATATTGTATTATATTGTATTGTAATGTAATGTAATGTAATGTAATGTAATGTAATGTAATGTAATGTAATGTAATGTAATGTAATGTAATGTAATCCAATGTAATGTAATGTAATGTATCGTAATGTATGGTATGGTATGGTATGGTATGGTATGGTATGGTATGGTATGGTATGGTATGGTATGGTATTGTATTGTATTGTATTGTATTGTAAATTATATTGTATTATATTGTATTGTATATTATATTATATTATTGGCTTAAAATCATATTAATATATATTATAATATTATATATATTGGATATCTGATACCTATCAAATACCTAATATGTATCAAAAACTTGATGTGGCTTTTGCATTGGTGTTTCCTCTAGCTAGGTGTACTAACACGTAGGCCTACTAAAAATTCAACATGCATTTTCACATTTTTGGACGGGTGAAAAAGGCATATTTTTTCACATCGCCACTTTTTGGCATACCATGATCCTACACATACCCATCAGTCAAAAAAAACTACAAATGTGGCTAAAGAAAAGGTAGTTGAAGGTGATCAGTCAAAGGCCTCCATCATGTGCAACATTGGTGAGTAGAATAGTACTAAGGTTTGGCATTTGGATAATGATTGCAACAACCACATGAGTGGTAATGAAATTTTATTTTCTTTATTGATAAAAATGTCAAGTCAAAAATTAAAATGGGGAATAATGGAATAGATCTAGTTTCATGGGAAAATGGTCTATTATGATCTACACAAAGCAATGTGAGAAGGAGATAGAAAATTTTTGTTTTATCCCTAGTATTAAGTACAATCTCTTGAGTGTTGGATCATTGATCCAAAGAGACCTTATAAAGTGATGATGGAGAAAGGAGAATGTGTCATTTTTTACAAGAATGGGAGCAATAATATTGTTGTAGAAGTCCAAATGACAAAGAATCGTATATTTCCATTGAGGATAGAAATATGTAACTTCTTATTTCAATCCATAAATGCACCTCTTAGACAAGAAAAAATTTACAATACTACAAGAGAAATTAGTCTTCAAGACTATCATTCAAGACCCCTTTGAACTTTTGCATCTAAGGAATGGACATCTAGACTATGCTTGTTTGATTAATTTGTCTAGAAAGAAGGGTATGGTTTAAGGTTTGTCAACCATTGTAGAGCCTAGTGGTAGATGTAAAGCTTAGGATTTTTGAATCTACTATGCCCCTAATCCATTTTAAGAAAGCCACATAGACAACCCTCAATTGGGAAACTCTTGAAGGGTGAGAAAATCATTAAATTATTGTGCACTTATTTGTGTTACCCTGTGAAAACCATTTCTATATAAAAGAGATAATATTTTATGACCTTTTATAGATGATTATCGCTACAAGACATGATTATATATTTTTTTAGTGTGATTCAAAATATTTTGAGAAGTTGAAGGTGTTGAAGGAATAATTTGAGAATAAAAGTGGGAGCTTCATTGAAGTCCTTGTTGGACTCCTATATAATGGTTTTGATAACTAGGCCTTAAAACCATAACTTAGGGATTGGACATCCATGCCAAGTAGTTATCTCATCATTAAGAAGGCACATTTAAATTGGCAACCCAAAGATGTATACTTGAAATAGGTCTGCAAAGTATATGCACTATGGGATTCTCTAAGCTATTCTTGTTAGGAATAGTCCCAAGAGATAACTGAGAGGGGGGGGGTCAATCAGTTATCTACAAGATTAAATTCTTTATCCAATTAAGTATAAAAGAACATTAAGCATATACACAATAAGATAACACTTAACACAACACAACAATTTTGGTTACGGGGAAACCCAAATAGGTAAAAACCCTGGTGGGAATTAGCACCCACTGTAAATTGCATTAGAGAATAATGATCCTTGTTAGAAGATCTTACAACCCTGTTAGGAGTTGATCTTTACAATGCATGAAGTAGAGTGACCTGGTCAAAGGTCAAACCCACTTAGGAGTCTTTTATAATTAACCTTGTTAAATGTGAGGACACACTGTCTAGGACCACACTACTCAAATGGTGAAGGTTGCAACCTTCTGTATAACAGATATACACTATATCTAGATCTTTGGGAACTAGAAAGTAGACCTGTTGTCTTGATCAGTTCCAATGAATAGCATATACTTTCTTCTTCTTCACAAAGATCTTCAACTAATGATTGTTTCATTACATTCGCATCTTCTACTCTGCTCTCACAATCACAATTAGCAATCTCAACTAACTCGCTATAAGTATCTTTCTCCAAATGATGTAATCAAGTGGTCTATTAGAACTTCCTTGAAATCATAATAGAGAAACAATATAACTCTTCAATAATATCTCCAATGGCTATACTAAGCACACAACACAAAATAGGACCACACAACTTGATATGAGTAGATGCATCGCTTCACACAGTCGGCTCCACCAAATTAATTGAAACTTTATTCTCATACTAAAATATGTTATGCGCTCTTAACCAAAAATTCTTAACTCATCACCAAAAATGAAACCAAACATGCATATCAAAATTATAGGCACAACTACTACAACAATATAAACACTGTCGGCTCCATCAGATAAACTCAAGAAACTGTAACTAACAAATAGAAACAACATAACTCAACTTCAATTGCACCACTGACTCTACATCCATGAACATAGAATCATAAACATGTCTACAAAATAAATATAAATATGCAAGGCTCCATCATAACCATAGTAAGAATCTCATACAGAATTCTGCCTATAACACTGTCAGGAACACTACTAATATGTAAACAACTACACAACTATCTGCACTCAGAATCAACCTTTGCATCTATGATATCATGTTGATAACATATCTAAGATCCATATGCTCAATTCTCTCTCCATAATACTTTAACACATGTTTCTTACCATATGTTGTCATCAATGAAAAACATACAGTCAACACTGGCTTGCTAGAAAATCTCCAACAATCTCCCCCTTTGGCATTGATGGCAACATATGGAATGAAAAACACCACCAATCCAAACGTGCAATTATTTTATAGCATTCTCCATTTCCTCAACAAAAATCCCCCAAGGATGAATCCTCCATCTACTATTGAATGCTCTGAATATCAACTTCTACATCTTCTTACTAATACATACTCCCCCTAACTATTTTGTTTTTCATGACTATATACTAACTCCCCCTTTGACATCAATGGAAAAGGGTGCCAAAACAAATAAGCACTGGTACTACTCCTAAAGTAGAGTAGTCAACCATTCATCAGTCACTGAGGACTGATGCACTACTGCAAACTCTAATCATATCTAGGGAATGGAATTACTCCCAGCTTCTCCCTGAGATACTCAAATGTATCCTTTGGTAAAGGATTTGTGAATATGTCTACTAGCTATTCTTTTGTGCTCACATAATCCAATTTTACTTCTTTTTCTGCAACTTTCTCTCTTAGGAAGTGATATTTTATCTCAATGTGTTTTGTCTTTGCATGCATCACAAGGTTCTTTGAAATATTGATAGTGCTAGTGTTGTCACAATGAATAACAATAGGGTAGTCAATCTGAATTCCAAAATCCTTTATCATTTTCTTGATCCACACAATTATAGAATAATTTAATGCTACTGCTACATACTCTGCTTCTGCCATGGACTGAGAAATACAATTCTACTTCTTGCTTGTCCAAGTAACAAGTCTATCTCCAAGAAATACTGCTCCTCCTAAGGTACTCTTTCTATCATCCACACACCCTGCCCAATCTGCATTTGTATACACATGAAGTTCTACATTCTCAGAATTAGGATACCATAAATCATAGTCTATAGTTCCTTTCAAATATTTGAATATCATCTTTACTTCCATTAGATGACTTTCTTTAGGTTCTATTGCAAATCTTCCAACAATACCAACTACATTAGATATATCTGGTCTAGATTGAGTAAGATATATGAGTTTACCAATCATAGACTTATATAGGGTTATGTCTGCTATTGTATATCATCTTCTTTTGAAATCTTTCTTCCTATTATCATAGGGGTACTTACTAGCTTGCAATCATCCATCTTGAACTTCTTCAATATTTCTTTCACATACTTAGACTGATTAATGAAAATACCTTTGTCTGTATGTTGCAAATTCAGTCCCAAAAAGTACTTGATAGGTCCAATCATGCTCATTTCAAATTCACTCTGTATCTCTTTACCAAATTCTGCACTAAGCTTGTCATTACCACCAAAAATAATGTCATCAACAAAAATAGCAACTAGTAATAATCCTTCAGGTGTCTCTCTTATGAATAAGTTAAAATCTATTTCTCCTTTCTTGAATCCAATCTTAGTCAAGTAACCATCTAGTCTTTCATACCATGCTCTAGGGGCTTGCTTAAGTCCATAAAGGGATTTCTTCAATCTGCATACCATATATGGTTTTGTTGATAAAGCAAATCCTTCAGGCTTCTCTATGTAGACTTCTTCCTTCAACTCTCCATTCAGGAATGTTGACTTGACATCCATCTGATATACTTTAAAGTCTTTGAATGTTGCATAGGCTAGAAACAACTTTATGGATTCTAATCTTCTTACAGGGGAAAATATATCTAAATAATCAATTCCTTCTCTCTACATATATCCTTTACATACTAGTCTTGCTTTGTTCCTTACTATTGTACCATCTTCATTCATCTTGTTTCTAAATATCCACTTGGTTCCAATCACATTCTTATCGCTAGGTCTAGGGACCAATTCCCATGTATCATTCTTAATTATCTGATCTATCTCTTCTTTCATTGCTTCATGCGAATCTGAATCATTACATGCATCTTCAACACTTAAAGGTTCAATTTGTGAAAGTAAACATACTACCTCATCAACTATTGAACTTTTTGCCTTTGATCTTGTCATAAATTTTCTATTCTAATCTCCAATGATATCTTCTTTTGAATGGTATCTTGATGTGAATTTTGGAACATTAGGTGTGACTCTCTCATCTATCTTCTATGATTCTTCTTCACTTGTTTTAGGGTCATTGAATAATACATCAATGTTGTCAAACATTTCTTCAACAACTATTTCTCTACTCATAAGACTAGGTTCTTCTTCAATCATAGGTGAATAATCATGATATCTCTCTTGAATCATAAACTTTTCATTAATATTTACATGAGCACTTGCAATGATCTTCTTAAATCTTAAGTTAAAACATATATAAGCTTTTCTTTTAGTAGAGTAACCAAGAAAAATACCTTCATCGCTTCTTGCATCAAACTTTCCAATGGCTCCATCTCTCTTGATGTAGCACTTTCTTCCAAATATTCTGAAGTATTTTACTATAGGTACATTCCCAAACCATAGCTCATAAGGTGTCTTGTCCACACCTGGCCTTAATTGAATTCTATTGATAGTATAGACTGCAGTATTGACCGCATCTCTCCAATAGGTGTGTATAACTTTTCCTTCAATCATGATGGTGTGCGCTATGTCAAGTATGATCCTATTTCTTCTTTTTGCAATTTCATTCTACTGAGGGGTTCTAGGTGCACTTAGCTGTCTCTTTATCCCATGTTCTTCGTAGTACTTATAAAATCTGTCAAAGGTGAATTCTCCTCCTCTATCTGATCTCGAACATTTTATCTTTAATCTAGACTCATTTTCAACTTTAGCTTTGAATATCTTGAACTTCTCAAATGCTTCAGATTTATCTTTTAAGAACGCAACCCACATCATTGTAGAATAATCATCAATAAACAAAATAAAGTACCTTTCACCATAGTATGATCTTTTTTGAGTTGGTCCACATAAGTCTGTATGCACTAGATCCAATTTGTTCTTTGTCGAATTATGCTTTCTTCTAAATGAATTCCTCACATGTTTTCCCATCACACATTCCCTGATTATTGTATCAACTAGTTTTGCAATACTAGGAAGGTCTCTAACTTCCTTTACATTGCTTATCTTTACTATATTGTCAAAATTAATGTGACATAGTCTTTTGTGCCATAACCAATTGTCATCTACTTTAGCAACAAAACAACTTCCTTTTGAATTAAGCTGAAAAACATTACCTTTTGTCTTTGAAACTAAAGCAATCATTACTCCTTTGTTATTAATGATGAACTTATTTTCTTTGAATTCCAACTGATATCCTTTGTCAAGCAACTGTCCAAAAATTAGTAGGTTATGTTGCAAACCATCAACATATAGAACGTTATCAATATTATTCTTTCCATCCAAGATGATAGATCCTCTACCTATGATAGGTTTAGGAGTGTTGTCTCCAAATCCAAGCATGTCACCTTTGTACTTATCCAGATGTACAAATCTATCTTTGTCTCCTGTCATGTGATGTGAACAACCGTTGTCAATGATCCAGTCTATTCTGATGTCTTCTTGTGAAATTAATGCTAACTCTTGTGCTTTCTTTTCATCTTCAATATCCATCTCATCAAAAAATTTCTCCATATCTTCAATGGAAATGAATCCAATTTCATCTTCTACTAAATCTTCATCTGATACTCCATCTCCAGCATAGTAACATTCTTTTGTATACTTAGGCTTGTAATTAGTTTTGAACTTCTTGACTCTTGTAGGACACTTAGATGCAAAGTGACCAATCTTGTTACATGAAAAGAATTTGAATGGTAACTGACCTTCATATTTTCCTTTTCCTTTTCTTTCTTTCTTATAAATCATAGCAATGAAATCATCTAGTTCTTTATACTCATCATCATCATCAAAGTTACTGGAAGTGTTCAAGGATATCTTACCATAGACTGAAGCTTTGAAGGCTGTCTCACTTTTAGGGTCTATCTTCAAACTTGATATCTTGAATGCTAAAATCTTGCTGATTAAGGTCTCTCTTCTGAAGTCTTTTGAAAACTGCATAGTCTCATCTAGGATGTTTATCTTTCTCTCATATTCTATTGTCAGAGTAGTCATCAACTTATCCATTATGTCTTCTTCCAAAATTTCTCCACCATTGTTTTTGATTCCTACAACTACTTCATTAATTCTTTGATTGTAGGCTTAGATGTTCTCTTCAGGTATCATCTCCAATGTATTGTACTTTTTCTTCCATGTCTTTTTGCATGCATTCTTGGCTTGGATGTCTCCTTCAAGCGTGTCTTCTAAATACTTCCATATCTTGTAGGCTTTATCTACTTTCTTGATCTCTGAAAACTCACTATCAAACAAGGTGCTGATAAGGGCTTCTTTGGTAATAGAATTTTGAGTGAGAAATTCCTTTTGCTTAATAGTTGCATCTTCCTTTGCAAGATCTGATAAAGAGGGAATCTGAACTTCTCTAGTAGCTACTTCAAAAATCTCAAAATCAATCCACTGCAAATGTGTTGTCATTTTGTTCTTCCAGTCTAGATAATTCTCTCCATCAAACTTAGGACTTTATTTTCTAAAGAATGCCATCTGATCAACCTCAAGCTGTTAAAATTTATCTCCGAGGCACTTGGCTCTAATAGTAATTGTTAGGAATAGTCCCAAGAGATAACTAAGAAGGGGGGGTGAATCAGTTATCTACAAGATTCAATTATTTATCCAATTAAGTATAGAAGAACATTAAGAATATACACAATAAGATAAAAATTAACACAACACCACATTTTTGGCTACAGGGAAACCCAAATAGGTAAAAACCCTGATGGGAATTAGCACCCACTATAAACTACACTAGAGTATAATGATCCTTGTTATAATATCTTACAACCCTATTAGGATTTGATCTTTACAATGCATGAAGTACAATGACTTGGTCAAAGGTCAGACCCTCTTAGGAGTCTTTTATAATTAACCTTGTTAAAGGTGAGGACACACTATCCGGGAGCACATTGCTCAAATGGTGAAGGCTACAACATTCTGTATAATAGATATACACTATATATGGATCTTGGTGAACTGGAAAGTAGACTTGTTCTCTTGATCAATTCCAATGAATAGTATATACTTTCTTCTTCTTCACATAGATCTTTAACTGATGATTGTCTCAGTACATTCGCATCTTATGCTCTACTCTCACAATCACAATCAGCAATCTCAACTAACTAGCTATAAGTATCTTTCTCCAAATGATGTAATCAAGTCGGCCTATTAGAACTTCCTTGAAATCATAATAGAGAAAAAATATAACTCTTCAATAACATCTCCAATGTCTATACTAAGAACGCAACACAAAATAGGACCGCGCAACTCAATATGAGTAGACACGTTGCTTCACACAGTCAGCTCCACCAAATTAACTAAAACATTATTCTCATACTGAAATACATTATGCACTCTTAACCAAACATTATTAACTCATCACCAAACATGTATATCAAAATGATAGGTGCAACTACTACAACAATATAAACATTGTCGACTCTATCAGATAAACTCAGAAAATTGTAACTAACAAATAGAAACAACATAACTCAACTTCAACTGCACCACTAAATTTTTGTCCATGAACATAGCATCATAAACATGTCTACAACATAAATATAAATGCACAAGGCTCCATCATAACCATATTGATAATATCATACAGAACTATGCATGTAACACTGTCAGGAACACTATTGATACAAACAACTACACAATTATCTGCACTCAGAATCAACCTCTGTGTCTATGATATCATGCTGATAACATATTTAAGAACCATATGCTCAAGGATCTCTCCATAATACTTCAATGCATGCTCCTTACCATATGTTATCATCAATGACAAACATATAGTCAACACTAGCTTGCTGGCAAATCTCCAACAATTCTATCATTGTAAAACTAAAAATATAACAATGCTGAAAATGAATATAATTGCACAGTAATTGTTGCAGGAAACTGTGTAATACACAACAATTTTCTATGTGTTCTACTTCTATAACTACCAAAGATTTTTAAAAAAATATCATAAGTGGACCTTTCTTAGATAATTTAAACTTTGATATATATCCTTAAAAGATCATACACAAGTAACATGCCTCTATGAAAATGTAATCTACTACTGCTATTAAAATTATTGTTGTTGTTACAAAATTACTTCTACAGAATGATGGCTCTCTACCACTTCTTTTATTTCTTGATTATAATTCCTAATGTATAGGCTTATTTACTCCCTAACAACTATCTAACATGTATCTCATGATTCCTTTAAATAAGGAAGAGACTTATTCTAAAACAATAACTAAGAAGCAGTGTCCTATTACAACTTGTCTTCTTGAATGATTGGAAAAAGAGTTTCTTTGGTCTCTTTTATGAAAAATATGATTTCATGCAGATTTTTGTGTGTTCATAAATACAATATAAATCACATCCAACCTCTTTTGAAGTTGTAACTTGGATTGCACAATAAATAGAAAAAGTTTGACCAAGTCTACTAATTTTATGTTACCTTTTTCCTGCAGCCAGCTTCAAACGGATGGTTATCCTTTATTATTGTGAGTTATCTCAAACTCTTTTACCAGGTTACTCTCTTCCTTCTTATCTTTCCAGATAATTTTGAAAATCTAAATTTCATTAAGAAACGTGGAAGATATGATCATTTTACTAAGACTGGGTTTTTGTTGCCTTCAAACTTAGCTATTTTTACTCAATCACTTCATATGAGTTCTTATCATTAAATATTGTGATTTATATCAAACCCTTTTAACACATTTTTCTCCTCCTTTTCAACTTTCTAAATTATTAAGAAAATATGGATTTCATTAAGAATTGAGTGAGATATGTCTGTTTTATGGAAACTAGTTTTTGAATTTTTTTGCATTTCTTGCAACTATTGAATATTGACAAGTGTCAACTTTCTTCTCCTTCTTTCTAGCTGCATGAACAACTCAAGTATCTCACAAACAACATGTTAGTCATCTCAAAACAATTATTATTTAATAATAACCATTTATCATAATAAATCATCATATTTTAGCATTAACTAGCTACACATACAAATGTTAATAAATCATTAATCATAGTTAATGCTTCATAAATCAAGGTAATGTATGAAAATGACTTGAAAAGATATTATAAACATGAGGTAAATTGTTATATAAAATGATATAATTATGAAAATTTATAGGCTCATCATTCCCCCAATTGAATTCTTGCTTGTCCTCAAGAAGAGGATAGGAATTAGTTAGACATGAAGGCTATTAGCATGAAATCTTGTGACAAATTCAATCCTTCATAGCACATGTCATGCATGTGTATTTGATCGTTAAGAAGATTTTCATTTGACATAACTATGGTTCGTTTTCTTCTTCTCTATTTATTTTCTCCTTAAGTCTTCTTATCATTGCTTTATGTCATCTCCAACACTTCACAGTCATACTTCTTCCCTTTGTTATCCCTTCATAAGAAATTCCATTTTTATTGCTCTTCACTTTATCATTCTTATTTTTACATAAATAATCATAAATATAGTCTTGAGGTAGTATAAAAATGTATAGGCAAGGTCATCCTCCTATATTCTCTGACAACACAAGGTATACACGTGGTCCCCCAGCTGAAAGGTCATTTGTCCTCAAATGACAATGTATGTATGAAAGTAGAAAAATAAATCAGTTATGAAGCATATAATTATAATAATGATAATTGACAAACAAAATGCAATGCATAGATAATCAAATACTAAAAAATGATAAATATTATGGATAAATACAAATCATAAATGTAGTACCATTTGTGTTATTATGAGAAGCTTCAAACTTGCAAATTACTGAAAGTACAAGTCCCTTAATTGTTGGATATTCAGTTCTCTTTGAGAGTGAAACATATTTAATATCAGTATTTATAGATTTCTTCATACTTGGTTCAAGTTTCCTAGGTGGCTGCAAGAAGTTGAGTCCCACTTTTGGGCAAAAAGGGGAAGTGTTTTCCCTTTTTTTCAAATTTCCTATCAATTGATGTCTAAATTTGAGGCACTTAGAAATTAAATCTCAAAAAATATTAGTAATAGAAAATGTAGTTCTTAGAGTCTACTTTTCAAATATGTAATTTATTTAAATACCCACATGGTATAAATTTCTTTTTAGTGGAATGTTTAAAAACCATTTTTTCAAACTACATGTTTCAGGACCATACCATAGTCATGTACGACCACCATATTTTGACTGAAATAAATGAATTTTTTCAAATCCTTCTAGGGAAATATACCTAAGACACCAAATATTAATGAGCATATTTTTCCTTATTTTTTTATTGAATATATTTTTTTTATTAATTTTTAACTGACTATAAAACACATTGTGATATTGCTATCAGGATTCAACTGTGTAGTTTTTTGAGTCAAACTCATTGATCCATGATTCATGAGTAGTGGTTCACATGAACCCATCTCTCATGAGAATGAATGGAACACTTAGCACTCATTGGATCTAGGTGATGCTCATAGAGGTGAAGCACCGAGACTTCCCGGGAGCTCACCCATCCCAGTACTACTCCAGCTCGAGCGCGCTTAACTACAAAGTTTCCTCCATGGTTAAACCCACTCTTCTTGCATCCTCATTTGCAAAACCTTCACCAAGTGTTGTGCCTTATGAACCATTCATTAGAAAGCCCCTTAACCTCATCAATTCTCCTACTTATAAAACACATTTTCAAAACCTTTGGTGTACGGCCACCATAATTTGATGATAATTTCATATTTTTTCAAAATTCTTTTTTTTTAATCTTCAATAGAATTGTATCTAGATTGATGTCATATAATTTATTTTCCAAAAAACCTAAAAACAAAAAAGTTATTAAAGTTTTAGTGAACCTCACTATTTTACATTTAGGTACCTCTTTTAACTAATAAATAATGCAAAAATAGTAAAAATAATCACATCACTATGAAATTTACATTTTTGAAATCATGATAGTGAGAACTCTAATGGGTTTTTTTTTCGTAAAAAGATTCGATCAGGAAGGCCCTCAAAAAATTACTGATTTTGGAATGAAATCTGAGGTGGATATGTGCTTCCCACTCATGTCTTAAGAAACAAGCACCCGTTACTTAAATTCAAAACTGGGCGCCTATTTTTTTTATAAAAAAAATTGAAGTGTTAAAATGCATTTTTAATTCTAAAAAAAAAAATAAGAAACGAGCACCCATTTTTTGAATTTAGGATCGGGCGCCCATTTTTTGAAAACAAGCACCCATTTCGAGTGACATCTTTCATTTCTACAAGACTTCCATAGAATTGGTACCCAACTTTGTGCATTGACCCTCCTTTTGAATCACAAAGTAGTTGTTGCAAGATGACTATTCAATCATATGGTAGTCACTACAGGACTGGCTGCTTAGTCACACAATAGTGGCTATAGGATTGACTGTTAAATCAAATAACAATGGTTGTAGGAAACATTTACTGCAAGAAAACTCCAAAAAAACTCTATCCATCCAATGACTTATAATAAAACTTTGGATGTTCATTTTCCATTAAACAAAATCTAATGAGACCAACTAGACACCACCATTGAATAGACATTCCTGACATCATGAAGACCAGACTACTTAATGGAACTTTTTGACAATATATGCAAAGACTCTCTTCCATAATTAGAGACCCGGATCACTTACACCCTTGAAAAATGACTTGAAATATGAGAAACCAATCAACTATGAACTCCTCCAAAATAGTCATTTAGACAAGAAGAACTAGGAAACAAACTAGACTAGACAACTACTAACTCTAAGACATTGTGTAACAACACTTATTGAATTAAAAACCTATCCTAACATATCCTAACCTACACTATCTAGAAAAAAATTACATTACCAAACAAAACCATTTACTGGCTTTTTGAAGTATCTTCCTCTTCTCAACAACTTCCAATGCTTCACATGCTTATGAGCAATTAGAAATAGTCGCAAGATCAATAGAAATTTAATAAACAACAAAAATACTTTTGGAAAGACATTAATAAACTTACTTATCACTTCATGGTGACAATACAAATTTTTGTATTGAAGTACATAAGTAACCTGAAATGTTTCTCCTTTAGGTGTAGCTGCATATTTAGCCTCATCTTCAATTGTAGCTTCTTACTTTGTTGTAAGCATAACTTGTGATGATTTATTTGCCTCCATATGAATGAGATGTCTGATAGAACATCCTTGAGAAAGAAAAAATTTTGAACCCTCCTTTTTGGCTTTGTGTAGATGGGCTTCTTCTTTATCCTCCTCTTGATTTTTAAAGACCACTTTGTGTGATTTATTTGATAGAAGTATAGAAATTTCTACACCATCTTCATGATACTCAAATTTTTTCTCTACAAAAAATGTTGGTTTAGCATCAGAGGTTAATAAAAATTCCTCTAAATCATCCCAAAACCAGTCTTCTTCAATATCTTCTTCACTTTTATGCATGTGAGGATTGATTCTCACTTTATTATAGCTCTCTTCTTGAAGTAGGAGTTCTAATTTGACATCACATTCATTTTGAGCAAAAAACTTGAGTATTTTAATGTCTTCATTTTGCAAAACAAGGTTTTCTTCATTTGTCTCCTCATAAATCAACACCTTGTCATCAATATGTAACCAAAATTTCTTTATGATGCTCGATACCATGTCTTCATTGATTTCCAAACTTTCTGCAAATGACATTGGCTCTTGGTTGCTATTCTTCATGGATATAAATGATAGACTACAACTGATTGAATATCTTAAGGGAGAGAATGAAAACCGATTGACTACTTCAAAGACAAAGACTGATGATCAATGAGATACAAAGGTATATGTGACACATTAAATCAATTATTATATTATATAGATGTCAACTATTTTTTACTGTACATATCATGATAGATACAAACATCTGAAGGAGGAAATAATGGTGAAGGAATGAGATATTAACATAAAGATGAGATGTATGAGAAAGATACGAATATGCTATTCATTGGGTAACTTATTGATGAGTCTATGACATTATGTTAATGATTTGATTGTATTACATAATTTTGTTATGGATTGAAGATCAAGAATGAACAAGTTTATGTTGTTTGTAAATGAAGAACTTAGCATACACCGATTTGAAAATAGTGTACACCAAGAAAGTGTAGTGTATACCGAGTACAGTGTTAACCAAGTAAGAAGTCACTGACACATCATGGTATTGACTGAGTGAAATAAATAAATGGAACATATGACTATCAACTAAAAATGATGAGCAAGACAAATATCGATGATTATGAGGTTAAAGATAAAGTTTTTATGAAGATCAAATGGCTGACAAAATTCAAGGATGATCAGATGATCTAGAATGAAATATGTTACAGACACAAGTTCTAAGGATGGTTGAAGCAGCAAAATCAATGGTGAAGATTAAGAGGAAAAATCTATGTCAGGAAAGAAAATGGTTTATTATGTCTATAAAAGGTGATAAGAGATTCATAATTATTTTTGGAATGCGTGTGAGAAGATTGCATTCATGAAAATCTAGTCAAACAGGTTGAAGATAGAATCGAGCAATTCTGTAGACAACACTGAGTGTCAGAGAAAGGAATTAATTGAGAAGAATAGAGTTGGAGGATACAAAGAAATTGAATTGAGTATATTGGCCAGAGGTATTTTGAGCTTAGCATAGATCTGAAAATCTGTAAAAGAAAGTTGTATTTGAACCAGATCATTTACTGTTGCATTCTAACGATTGCTACAGATAAATCTCTTAACCAAGTTAGACTTAATAGTCTTTATATTTCATTATGGCATTCAATGAATGTTGATTATTTTCATGTTGACCCCATAGTGAATGTTTAGTCATGGAGAACTATTAGTGATAAATCCTCTAACCAGGTCACACCTTACAGTGTGTTATTGTAACCTTTAACAGGATTGGCTCTTAATCGAGCTCACTTCAGAAGAGTTAAATTATTTTTGCGTACCGGTCCCAAGTGTTTTTTTCCCTAACAAGGTTTCCATGTTAAAAATCAAAGTTCTATATGTGTATGGAAGTGATGAATTTTTATTTTTTTTTACACATAATAATTACTGGTTTGATCGGTATATGCACTAGTTAATTTACTGGTATTCGGTTAATGAGCAGATTGGCACATTTGAAGTTTTATCGAGTTGTTTAATTGATTTGAAAGAATTTTTATATACATCAAAGAGTGTTTGGGACTGTAGGATAACTAGACTTAATTGAGTCACCCTCCCTCTCAATTATCTAACTGGTATCAGAGCAAGAGTACTTGAAGGAAAAGTTTGAAGGACTTAAGTAAAATATCACAATATGTATAAGAGAGAGGTGCCAAAGCTGAACAAATAAGACTTCTCAACATGGAAAAGAAGGATGACATTATATCTATTAGAGATTGGAGATTCTGCAATGTACTACTTCCATAAAATGAGTTTATCTTACCCATTGGTCCTTTGACTATCGACTAGATGAAAGAAAGACAAGAACACAAGGCTATGATGATTGAGATTGCTTCTTCTTTATCAAATAATGAATTTGAAGATATTAAGACATGTACAACTGCAAAATAGATGTGGGATAAGCTTGCACTAGTTCATGGAGGAGATGTGAATGTGCTAAGGGATAAAGTTGAAAGTCTAAGAGGAAAGTTTAATGACATCAAGATGAAAGAAGGTGAGAACATCAGTCAGTATAGCAACTGAAACAAGGAGGTTGTGAATGCTATTCGAGGAGTGGGTGGAACTATTGATGAAGACATTTTGGTAAGTAAAATTATCATAACCTTGTTACCTTCCTATGCTATTATAGTTTCTGCAATTCATGAAATGAGAACAGCTCCTGGTAATAATATTTCACTTTATATTTTAATCAATAGATTAACTGCATTTGAGATTAACAACTATGACAATAGTATTGTACCTATGGTAGAATCTGTATTTATGTCATCTCTAAAAATTGGAAAGTCAAGTGGTAGACATAAGATAAGAAATGGAAGTGAAAGTGAAAGTTAAATTGAAGAAGATGAACTCGATGAACTTGAAGCACTAATGGCTAGAAGACTATAAAAAGGTAAAGGAAGATATCGAGGTAAACTACCTTTGGTATGTTTTAAATTCAAATAGATTGGTCGCATTGCTGCAAGATGTCCTAACAGGAAAGAAGATGAGAAAACAAATAAAAGATTTAATGAAAGAAAGAATGATAGAAGAGATAACCGAGATCACAGAGGAAACTAACATTATGGCAACAGAGATAACTGAGACTATAGGGATAAAGGAAAGAAGTTGTGTTACCTAGTTGAAGATGAAGATGGTGACACTGAGACCGATACTGGTAAAGACATAGAAGTGGTATTTGTGTCTTTGAAAGAAAACTATGAAGAAGAATAAAGGTATGTTGAAATAGCACTTACTTATAAAGTTAGAAAGAATGACACTTAGATTATAGATAGTGGCTATACACATCATGACTGGTGATGAAGAAAAATTTGAATACCTTGAAAATTATAATGGTGGATCTATGAAAATGGGAAATGATACACCTTGTCTAGTGAAAGGAAAAGGATCTATATTGTTGAATAATAAGATCAGATGTGAGAATGCATATTGGGTGAAAGGACTTAATTATAATTTGTTGAGTGTAGCACAGTTGAATAATATAGGTCACTGAGTTTCATTTGAGAATAGAAAGGTGAAAATCTATGATGAGACTAGAAACTTGGTTAGTACCTGTGAACAATCAAAAGGTAACTTATTCTATCTTGACAATGCTAAAACTTCTTGTTCAGTGGCTAAAAATGAAGATGTATGGTTATGGCACAAGAGGGTATGTCATGTGAAATTTGACAACATGGTTAAGATCAATAAGAAAAGAAGAGTTAGAGGTTTACCGAGCATATCTAAACCTGGCCATGTAATGTGCAAACAATGTCAAATGGGTAAAATGTCAAAGTCTAGTTTCAAGAGAAAACACTTCTCATCTAATGCTATTTTGTAGTTAGTTCATACTGACTTGTGTGGTCCAATGAGAACTCAGACTTATTATGGAGACAAATATTTTATCTTATTTTTTATGACTTCTCTAGAATAATTACTATCATGTTCTTAAAAGAAAAATATGAAGCTTTCAAAATGTTTAAGTAGTATTAAAAAAAAGGTGGAAAAATAAAGTGGTAACTAACTGAGATGCTTAAGGTAAGATAGAGGTGGTGAATTTATTTCTGATGAGCTCACTAATTTTTGTAATGAGCATGGAATTAAGAGACAGGTATCTGCACCGAGAACACCCCAGCAGAATGGAATTGTTGAAAGGAGGAATAGATCAATTGTTGATTGTGCAAGAATAGTGATGATTGAAAAAGATGTTGCACAAATGTACTGGAGAGAAGTTGTTAGTACTGTTGTTTACACACTAAACCAAGATCAACTGAAGAAAGAATCAAACAAGCCACCTTATGAATTATATTATGGTTACACACCTAATGTGAGTTATTTCAGAATATTTGGAAGTAGATGTTACATTCTAAAATATGATAGAAATAGAAAATTTGATTCAAAAGGTGATGAAGGAATATTTCTAAGATATTTTACTAAAAGCAAGGCTTATAACTATTTGAACAAGGCTACTAACAAGATGATTGAAAGTCAAAATATAAGAGTTGATGATTTTGTTGAAAAGAATGATGAAGAAACCAAAAAGGAACTAGAAGACTATGGTAGATTTGTTTACATTGAAGAACCTGAAACTCTACCCAAGAAATAGTCTGATGTTACCCAACAATGGAATAATGCTACCAAGTAACAGTCTTTATAGACCGAACATCAACAAGAAGTTACTGATGAAAATGTTAATCATGCACTGAGTGGAGAACACATTGAATAATAGAGATCTAAATATGTACTTGTAAGATATGTGAGAAGACACCATCCACAAAATCAAATAATTGGAGATAAGAGAGTGGGAATGATGACACGAAGTAAGTTGAGGAATAACACATGTTTAGTTTGTGAATTTGTGCCTAAAAATGTTAGAGACGCATTAGCAACTGATGAATGGATCAAGGCAATAAATGAAGAGATTGAGAAAATACAAAAAAAAATACATGGACATTGGTACCGAGACTGAATGACAAAATATGATTGGAACCAAATGGATATTCAGAAACAAATTGAATGAGAATGGAGATGTCACAAGGAACAAAGAAAGAATATTTTGTAAAGGTTATGCACAAGAAGAAGGGATTGACTATGGAGAGAATTTTGCACCTATTGCTAGACTTGAAGGATTAAGAATATTGCTTGCATATTCTACTTATAAAGGATTTAAAGTATATCAAATGGATGTTAAATATGCATTTATAAATGGGATACTTGAGGAAGAGGTATACATTGAACAACCTGAAGATTTTGTTGATCCTAATCAAAGGAATATGGTATGTAAGTTACACAAAGCATTATATGGACTGAAACAAGAACTGAGAGCATGGTATGAAAGACAACATTCTTATCTCATAAGTATTGGATTTGTTAGAACAACTAACAACAAATATTTGTATTTGAAATGTGAAACTAATGACAAGATTCTTATTGCTGAAATATTTGTTGATAATATCATATTTTGAGGACATTATAACTTATGCAAATATTTTGTTGATGAAATGAGGAAAGAATTTGAAATGTCGATGTTTGGTGAGATCAAATTTTTTCTTGGATTGCAAATATTACAACAGAATGAAGAAATATACATCACACAATCAAAGTACATCAAAGAAGTATTGAAGACATTCAGTATGGAAGATTCAAAACCATTCGGTACATGTATGGTCACCGAATGCAAGCTAACAAAGGAGGACAAGTCAACTAAGATAAATCAAACCTTGTATAGATCTATGATTGGCAAATTGATGTATTTTGTGCATAGTAGACCAGATATTACACATGCGGTTGGAATTGTAGCTAGATTCTCTTCTTATCCTAAAGAATCACACATGACTATTGTGAAAATAATTTTGAGATACTTGAAGAACACTAAAAATTATGGTTTATGGTACAAGAAAGAAGGCAATTTTGAACTAAAATTTTACACAGATGTTGATTGGGCTGGAAACATTGATGATAGAAAAAGCACTACTGGTGGATCATTCTTTTTAGGGGAAAGATTGGTAACTTGGATAAGTAAGAAATAGGGATTCATTTCTCACTCCATTGCAAAAGTAGAATATGTTGTTATTGTTACTAATTGTTCAAATATTGCATGGATAAAACAAGTATTGGAAGGTATGAATGAGGAGATCACTAATCCAGTGATAATCTATTGTGATAACACAAGTGCAATTAATATTTTGAAGAATCCAATGATACATGCAAAAACAAAGAATACTTCTATTAAGTATTACTACTTGAGGGAACAAGTTCAAGAAAAAAAAAGTCAAATTGGAATATGTGAAATCACAAGAACTTGCTGATATATTCACTAAACCATTGCCAGATGACACATTTGAATACTTGAGAAGTAGACTAGGGGTCCATCTGTTGTCTAATAGTCACTACGGTGATATGAGGTTGCATCAACCTATACTTTATCATAATATCTAATGATGTTGATGCATTATGGTCACACTTTGGGATTCCTAAGGTTGTGAAAGATGGAAGACAAATTGAAACTAAACATTAGTACATACAAGGTACTGGAATCTCAACCAAACAATAGAGATACTGATTTGGCTATTGAAGAGTTGATTATTTTATTTTTGGCATTGTTGTCAAAGGGAGAGAGATTCAATAAAATATTCAGATATTAGAGGAAGATCTAGAGGGAGAGATGATTACATGGAATAAGAGAGAGAGAGAGAGAGAGAGAGAGAGAGAGAGAGAGAGAGAGATGTTAGTTAGAACTGAAGCTAACTAAAAGGGAAAGACACTGATGTTGTTTAGTGATTAAAGATATTAAATGCATAAGCTAGGGAGAGCTTGTTGAGTCACGATATTTACATACAAAGTTGTAGATAGATGTTTGGTATTCTATGGCATATTTTATATTGTGTTGTCATCAATGCCAAATGGAGAGATTGATAGACTAAAATTGATTGAATATCTTAAGGGAGAGATTAACAACTGCTTGGATACTTCAAAGACAGAGAGTGATGATCACCAAGGTACAAAGGTATATGTGACACATTAAATCAATTATTAAATTGTCATTGATATTCTCAAATATTTTTTACTGTACTTATCATGATAGTTACAAACATCTGAAGGAGGAAATAATGGTGAAGGAATGAGATATTAACATGAAGATCAGATGTATGAGAAAGATATGGATATGGTATTTATTGGGTAAGTTATTGATGAGTCTATGACATTATGTTAGTGATTTGATTGTATTATGTATAATTTTATTATGGATTGAAGATCAAGAATGAACAATTTTATGTGGCCAATAAATGAAGAACTTAGTATACACTCAGTTGAAAATAGTATACACTGAGAAAGTGTAGTGTATACCGAGTACAGTGTTAACTGAGTAAGAAGTCACCAACACATCACAGTATTGACTGAGTGAAAGAAATAAATGGAACATATGAATTCTGACTAAAGATGATGAGATGGACAAATATCGATGATTTCGAGGTAAAAGATAAATTTTTTTATGAAGATCAAATGACTGAAAAAATTCAAGGATGATTGGATGATCTAGAATGAAACATTTTATAGACACAAGTATCGAGGAAGGTTGAAGTGGAAAAATCAAAAGATTAAGAGGCAAAATATATGGCTAGAAATAAAATGGTTTATTACGTCTATAAAAGTAGATAAGAGATTCATAATTATTTTTGGAATGTGTGTGAGAAGATTGCATTCATGTGAAGCTAGTCAAATAGGTTGAAGACAGAACCAAGTAATTCTACAGACAACACCGAGTGTCAAAGAAAGGAATTAACCAAGCAGAACAGAGTTGGAGAATATAAAGAAATTGAATTCAGTATATTGGCCATAGGTATTTTGAGCTTAGCATAGATCTGAAAATCTACAAAAGAAAGTTGTATTTGAATTAGATCATTTACTATTACATTCTAACCATTTCTACAGATAAATCTCTTAACCGAGTGGGACTTAAAAGTCTTTATATTTCATTATGACATTCAATGAATGTTGATTATTTTTATGTTGACCCTATAGTGAATGTTTGGTCACAGAGAACTATTAGTGATAAATCATCTAACCAGGTCACACCTTACAATGTGTTATTGTAACCTTTAACAGGGTTGGCTCTCAACTGAGCTCACTTCAGAAGAGTGAAATTATTTTTGGGTACCAGTCCCAGGTGGTTTTTTCCCCTAACAGGGTTTCCACATTAAAAATCAAAGTGTTATATGTATATGGAAGTGATGAATTGTTATTTTGTTTTACACAAAAGAATTACTGCTTTGATTGGTATGTGTACTAGATAATTTATTAGTATTTGGTTAATGAACAGAAAAGCACAGTTGAAGTTTTACTGAGTTATTTAATTGATTTGAAATAATTTTTGTATACATCAGAGAGTGTTTGGAACTATAGGATAACTAGACTTAACTGATTCACCCCCCGTCTCAGTTATCTAACACTAAAATCTATTTTTCTATTTCTTGTGGTACTTTTGAAAACTTTTCTAATCCTAAGTGCTTTGAATGGAAACTACGATACTAGAAAAATGACAAAGAGTTGCTAAAAACTCAGAGACTCTCATAGCTTGGCCCATCCCAGGAAATAGAGCCAAAAATGTTGGACTCCTATAATGGTTTTAATAACTAGGCCTTAGAATCATAACTTAGGGATTGGACATCCATTCCAAGTAGTTATCTCATCATTATGAAGGCACATTTAAATTGTCAACCCGAGGACATATACTTGAAATAGGTCTGCAAAGTATATGCACTATGGGATTCTCTAAGCTATTTCCTATCATTGCAAAACTAAAAATATAACAATGTTGGAAATGAATATAATTGCACAGTAATGGTTGTAGGAAACTGATAGTAATAGTTGCAGGAAACTATGTAATACACAACAATTTTCTATGTATTCTACTTATACAACTACCAAAGGTAAAAACTATCATAAGTGGACCTTGCTTAAATAATTTAAACTCTGATATATGTTCTTAAAATATCATACACAAGTAACATGCCTCCATGAAAATGTAATCTACTACTTCTATTAAAATTGTTGTTGTTGTTACAAATTTACTTCTACAGAATGATGACTCTCTACCACTTGCTCATATTTTTGCTTGATTACACTTTTGAATGTATAGGCTTATTGACTCCCTAACAACAATCTAACATGTGTCTCATAATTCCTTTAAATAAGGAAGAGACTTATTCTAAAATAATAACTAAGAAGTAGAGTCCTATTACAACTTGTCTTCTTAACTGATTGAAAAAAGAGTTTCTTTGGACTCTTTTATGAAAAATCTGATTTCCTAGAGATTTTTTTGTTTTCATAGATACAATATAAATCACATTGAACCTCTTTTGAATTTGTAACTCGGATTATAATAAATAGAAGAAGTTTGACTAAGTCTGTTGATTTTTTGTTCCCCTTTTCCTACAGTAGCTTCAAACAGATGGTTCTCCTTTATTATTGTGATTTATCTCAAATTATTTTATTAAGACTAGGTTTTTGTTGCCTTCAAACTTGGTTATTTTTACTCAGTCAACTTCAGATGAGTGCTTCTCATTAAATATTGTGAGTTAAATAAAACCCTTTTAATAAATTTTCTCCTCCTTTTCATCTTTCCAAATCATTAAGAAAATCTGCATTTCATTAATAATTGAGTGAGATATGCCCATTTTACTAAAATTGGTTTTTGACTTTTCTGCATTTCTAGCAACTGTTGAATATTGACAAGTGTTAACTTGCTTCTCCTTCTTTCTAGTTGCATGAACAACTCAAATATCTCACAAAAACTATGTTAATCATCTCAAAACAATTATTATTTAATAATAACCATTTATCATAATAAATCATCATAATTTAGCATTAACTAGCTACATATACAAATCTTAATCAATAAATCATTAATCATAGCTAATGCTTCATAAATAAAGGTAATGTATGAAAATGAATTGAAAATATATTATAAACATGAGGAAAATTGTTATATAAAATTATATAATTATGACAATTTATAGGTTCATTAGTCCTAAGGTCGAACAAAGGGGGAGAATATACCTCCAATTAGTTTATAAATTTTTGCAAGCATCGTGGCATCAAGGAGTATAGCTAGATATACTCTAGAGAAAAATCAAGTGGCTAAGAGAAAGAATAGGACAATCATGGAAATGGAAAGGAGTATATTGAAAGATAAGATATTCTCAAATTAATATTGGTGTAAATTTATTGAAACAATAGTATATTTGATAAATAGAAGTCCTAGAAAGGTTGTCTGTGACAAAATTCAATAAAATAAATAGACAAAATGCAAGTGGATGGTTGAGAACTTGACAGAGTTTGTGTGTGGGGCATATGAATTTGTGCCAAAAGAAAAGAAACAAAATTTTTATGAAATGTGTGAGAAATGCATCTTCATGGGATGTTGTCAAGAGTCCAAATTATATGGATTATATAACCTAATCACCAACAAAATAATGATCAGAAAAGATGTTGAGTTCATTGAAAATGAGTCATGTGATGGCTTCACCAACACCTCTTCAAGTATCTTAGTTAGAGTGTGAATTAATGATGAAGAAAGAAGAGTATGAAGAGAAATAAGATGATGCTATCATAGGTTTGGAGCCTACTAGTTAGCTCTAGAGATCTCTAAATTCATATAGGAAGTTGGACATTTACCTCCAACTATAGATAAATAGTTAAACAGATAGGCACAAAGCTCTGAACATCTCTAGACCACTACATAAACAAAAAATACAAGGAATAAAAAACTCCAAAAATGATCTACATAGGAAATCCATGTAGTGGTGAGATTTTTGGCTCCACCCTCACCTATCTAATCCCAAGGAAGAAAAAAATATAAGGGAGATCTACCAAAATGAAAGGTATGGTGAATATTTTGATGAAAAATTGGATTTTTCATTTTTCCTCATAGGGATCTAATTTATTTTTTAGGATATTGTGAAAGAAGAGAAATGGTATGACACCATGAATAAGGAAATAGATGCAATAGATAAAAATAGAACATGGGAGATAATTTATTTTCCTCTCAATAAGAAAGTTATTATAGTGAAACATGGGTCTATAAGAGAAATGTTTAAGGAAGAAAGAGAGCCACAAGGAAATATTGTTTTTCAAGGGGTACAAACAGTAATTTGGAAGAATTATGATGAGACATGTTTTCTAGTTCCAAGGATGGAAATTGTATTTGAAGTCTTAGAAATAGTAATCTAACACAAGTGGAAGGTATTTAAAGTGGATGTGAAGTCCACCTTCTTTAATGAAGTGTTGAAAGAGGAAGTTTATATTGAGAAGCCAACTAGTTATGAAGTTTCAGGTCAATAAAAAAAATTTATAGGCTAAATAAATCATTTTATAAGCTAAATTAAGCACCATGGATATGGTATAGTAGGATTGACTCATATTTATTAATCAATGACTTTATCAATAGTAATGGTGAGCTCACTTTTTACATCAAGGTAGGTGATGATAAGATTTTGATTATTGTAGATTCAATCCAAATGATTTAATTTTCACTAGGAATGATGATTTCCTCATTATTCTAGTTTTAAAGGGGCAATGAATAGAGATTTTAAGATGATATATTTAGATCTCTTAAGGTATTTTCTAGGAATAGAAGTAAAATAAATGGATGATGTCATATTTATCTCTGAAGAGAAGTATGTAGCTAAGATTTTGAAGAGATTTACAGTCCAAAATGGCAAGACTACACCAACACCAACATACATAGGTCTAAAGTTGAGCAAGGAGGACTAGAAAAATGATGTGAATCCAATGTATAAAATTTTGGTTGGAATTTTGATGTATTTAATGGAAACTAGGCTTAATATAATGCATGTACTAGGTTTGATTTCTAGATTTATGGAGACTCAAAAGGAGATGCCATGAATAATAGATAAGAGATTCCCAAGGGATGTGAATGACACCAAAGGATGTACAATTTTATAATATGTTGTAGAAAATGAGTTTTGGTTGGTTGGTTGTATAGATAATGATTGTATGGGAAGTGTAGATGATAGGAAGAGAACATCATGATATATGTGCTCCATTTGGAGTCAAGAGCTATTTTATGGGCTTCCAATAAAAAATCCATAATTTATCTTTCTATTGTTGAGGCAAAGTATATAGGAGTAAATTTGGTGGTATATCAAGCTATTTGGCTAAGGAGAATCCTAGTAGATTTGTAGGAAGTACAAGAGAATGGAACAACAATATTTTATAGAAATCTATCATCAATAGATTTTACAAAGAATCTATTATTTCATGGAAGAAGAAAGAATATATTAAATACATATTATTTAATAAGGGATAAGGTTTAAAATGGTGAAATCAAGGTCAATTATTGTTGTGTGCTAAAATGTTGACACACTTCTATGAGTCATTATATCCAAGATTGCTCAAGAATGAGGTCTCAAATGGTGACTCATAGCTCTCTATTAATGGAGTGCAAGGGTTTGTAATGGAGGCCCTTAGTTTAGACCTAGTTTGTGCCCATGCAAGTACACCATAAAATGAGAGATTCAAAGAGAAAAAGAAAGAGTGCTAGTCTCCATGACCATCAAATATGCATGCAAATGAAAATGGAAGCTATTCTATATGATAACAATGCATGAAAGCAAACTAATCTATGAAAGGAAATACGCATGCAAGATTATTCTATGAAATGAAATATGAATCTAATCTACCATGCAAGTGCAAGAGTAATCTAAATGGATTGCCATGGAGGCATGAGAGATGAAGACAAGAAAATAGAAGTTGCAATGTTCAAGCTCAAGTGCTCAAACTCTCTTCCAAAATTGCTCTCCAAACCTGCAGCATAAAAATAACATAAAATTTGGATCTCTAAAATCTAGATGCCTAAAATGAGGAGGGGGCTACTTTTAAAGAGCAATGAATGGTAGAGATTAAGAGGCAAAATCCAAGGGTGGAGAAAAATTCTCATTTTGACTTTGGTGCACAAGATTCTCAAGAGGCAAAATCAATGGACATGGTTAAGAGGCAAAAAGATGTGTGGAATAGATTAAGAGGCAAAAGGAGATTCTACTCATCTTGGAAAGTGTGCATTCAATGTGTAGACAAAAAGTCTTTTTCTTTTATTTTTTAAATTTAGAAATTCCTTTTTCATGTGCACACATAGGATAAGGTAGATTTTATTATTTATTTAAAAGATTTTTTTTTATTTAATTAAAAGGGAGCATGTTCTCTTAATTAAATAAAACTTAGGATAAAATGATCAAAACTTAGAAAATATTGAAATATTTTAATTAATTACGATTTGATCAAGAAAATTGATTTGAATTGAAAATATTGCAAGGCGTTGATTTAGGAAATTGATAAATTGATTCTGTCATTTGATAAATTGAAGAATGGGGGCCCATAGTCAAGGTGACCATTTTAGGGTGCATACATTTGCCCCTCTTTGACTAATGTTTGATCTTTATGGGAACACATTTAGTCAAAGAATGCAGTTGAAGTGTGAGATCGATTTGGGATCATAAAACAACCCAGACGTGTGATCGACGGGCGGGAACACATCAAGACAAAGATAGGTTGATTGAAAAACACAAGGTCAACACCCCTATAAATAGGTGATTGACATGTCCAAGATAAGAATCTCAAGCAAGGTTTCCCCAAGCGGAGCAATTGATAGGATTGATAAAGCCGAATCAAGGATTGAAGTTTGATAGGTATTGCCCCCTCATGATCGAAATCAAAATAAGATAGAGGAGAAACAATAAATTGATAAATTTGATCAAATCAAACTAAAAATAAGGTTCTTGATGTAAGATGAAAGATATAAGGATCACATAACCAAGGTAGATCATCAAGCATTAAAGATTATGCCCCAAGGTTTAATTAGAAGAAAAGAAGTGGGTTGAAAGCGAATGGAAGATAGAAGTTTGGAAGAGATGGAAAGAAATGGAGAGAAGAAAGAGAATTTTCCTTAAGAAAGAGAATGCCCCAAAATCAATCAACTATTTAAGATAGAAAATTTTGATTGAGATCATGAAAGAAGATAAGGAAATGAAGATCAAAACATGACCACAGTTGATTAAAAGTCCAAAAGAAAGATGAAGGAAAACCCTGTCAAACTCATAATGCAGCCTAAAAATGCAAATTAACATGAAGTCTAACAATGAAAGCTACATGAAAATGCAAAGGTGTACTTGCAATAGAGAAACTGTAACATGGGATTTTGTGTTCATCATTCATTAGAGAATATTAAGGAACTTATTTTCATCATTGGGCCATAATTAACAAACATTGGAAAATCACACAATCATCACTAGTCACAAGCCCAACTATGAAGATATGAATGTGATTTATATCATATTAGAATGTGGAAAGATTCTAACATAAGCATCAAAGACATAAAGGTCAAGATGACTTCAATGTTAGCTTACCCAATTCAATGTAGCAAAACCACACTCGCATCAAGGCATAGATGTCGGGATGACCACAAGAACGGTTGTGCAAAAATAGTCAAGGATGATGCATCAAATATCCTAAGTGTTTCAAGGGGACAACAAGAGACACTCTGGAGTTTCAAGACCACACCCACAAGTAGAAAGCAAATAAAAACATACCTCATGCCCCAAGTCCTCTAGCTATGCATAATGGGGAGACTTATTATACAAGGACACTCAATGAAAATTAATAACAGTCAACACACAAAGAAAAGATCATGATATAGCTCAAGCATTAAGTGTTGTGTTTAAAAATTTAAGTGTGTTAACTGATACTAAGTTTCGAGGATAAGGATCAAATGCTTGCAAGTAGGTAAGATCACATGACAAAACTGGGTAAGACCAAACCAATAAGTGTTGAAAAAAACTCGATGTCAGGGGTTGTGTTGAAAACCATAATTGGGGTGGTGTTGAAAAACACCATTTGTGAGATGTTCTAAAGACTAACACATCCAAGAGACCAAAGTTAACACAGTTATGCCCCTTAGACAAAGACAAAGACCAATTCCAAACCAAGGCAACAAGGACAAGGCATGATGGAGAAAGGCTAAGTGTTGAGGACACGTGCTAAGAAACAGGAGTGCAAAGGCCTCAAGTAGTGCTTGTTTCCAAGTTTTCACTTGGATTTTATTGCAAAATTTTATTTTATTTTTTTAAGGACTTTTTATAATTTTTTGTATTTTTTCTACCAAGGCACCTATTTCCAGGTTTTCACCAAGGCACTTTTTCTATTTTTTTTTTAATTTTTTAATTTTTTTAATTTTTTGGTATTTTTGGAATATATGATTTTTTTGGAGATACATCAAACTCCTATTGCTAGGTTTTCACTAAGATGATCATTTTTTTCATGACATTTTCATATTTTTAGAATTGTTGACAATATATCATTTTTTTGGAATTTTTTCAAGATCAATAAGTATGTACAAAGGATGCCCCCTGACAGAATGTGCATCATGGATAGAGCTTCTTCAGGTGCAAGACATTGATAGGATCAAGGAGCTACTCTCCCTTTGTTGTAGATAGTAAATAAGCAACTGACCCAAAAGTTGTCATAATGATGTAAGGTCCAAGCCAATTAGGTTCAAATTTTCCCTTTTGATCTCTATGTTGTTAATTCTTAGGATTCTCACGTAGGACAAGATCTCCTACTTGGAATTCTCTAGGGTGAACCTTTTTGTTGAAGGCTTTGGACATGTGCTTTTGATAAACCCTCATATGGTCCCTAGTAGGAGTATGAATACTCATTCTATAGGCCCATAAAGCCATATTTATTTGTAAGTGTCAATCTCTACCACTCTTACAAACTGTTCTATGTAGGATTTTAAGAATGGTTTTGTTTGATGCCCCTGCTTGACCATTTCCCTATAGGAAGTAAATGGAGGAACAATTTTGTTTAATCTTGAATTTCTTGCAGAGTTGTTTAAGGTCTTTATTTTTGAACTGGCCTCTATTGTCAGTGATAATCTTGAAAGGCACTCCATATCGATAGATGATATGGTTTAGAATGAATAGAGAGATTGTCTTTCTCGAGGCAATAGAAAGTGGGATAGCTTCTACCCATTTAGTGAATTAATCAATAGCAGTGATGATAAAATTATGTCCACCTGATGATTTGGGATGAATCTGCCCAACAAGATCAAAGGCCCACTGCTGAAATGGCCAATGAGATATAGAAGGAATGAGCTCCCTGTCTGGAGCATGTATCAGGTTACCATGTTTTTGACACTTTTCACATGACTTTGCAAAAGTGACTACATCAATCTACATCATAGGAAAATAATACCCCTCCCTAAGCAACCTTCGAGCCATGGCAAGACCATTGGAATGTCCCCCACAAATACCCTCATGGATGTCAACTAACGCTTGGTCAAATTCTTCCTATTCTAAGGATCTAAGAAGTGTTCTATCTAGACCCCTCCTATAAAAATCACCAGAGATAAGGGAATGATGAGAGGCATTTTGGGTAAGGTTTATGCATTCAGATCAATTAAAGGTTTTAGGGATAATGCCATCATGAAGGTATGATTAAATGGCACCATAACAGGATGACTGACGACCAACAAGGGTAAAAATGACATGACTTTCTTGGGAGTCATAG
Organism: Chamaecyparis obtusa; assembly: GCA_027943335.1. Classification (NCBI taxonomy): domain Eukaryota; kingdom Viridiplantae; phylum Streptophyta; class Pinopsida; order Cupressales; family Cupressaceae; genus Chamaecyparis; species Chamaecyparis obtusa. Next base: position 688,344 of record BSBK01003547.1, read on the forward strand.
ATAGGGTGATGTAGCTCTTCCACCAGGAATTCAAATCCAGATTCATGTTCCCCTAACTGAAGGAGTGAAGCAAGTGTAGCCATAGCATCAACTGCTTTGTTTTCTACTCTAGGGATTTGCTGAAATGAGACAAATGTGAAGTATCATTTCAAGGAATCAACCATTTTCTTGTAAGGTACCAGTTTCTCATTTTTGTTTGATATTCATCATTGACTTGGTTGATTATTAGTTTTGAATCCCTATAGATGTGTAACTCTATGATGATCCATTCTATGGACATCTTAAGTCCATTTGTTAAAGCTTCATACTCAGCAATGTTATTTGTACATGGGAACCATAATGTAAGACTTAGGAATTGTGTACCCATGAGGAGAAATAAACAACACACCAGCTCCTAAACCATTTTTCATAAAGGATCCATCAAAGAACATCTTCCATGTTCTTTCAATCATATACATGAGGTGTTCATCTGGGAAGTCAACTTGAATAGGTGCATTATCTTGTATTGGGAAATCATCCAATTGATCTATTATGGCTTGTCCTTTGATTGCTTTACTCTCAATGTACTCTATGTCAAACTCTAAAAGGATCATCATCCATTTAGAAAGTCTTCCTGTGAGGGCAGCCTTACCTAGTAAATACTTGAGTGGATCTATTTTTTCTATGAGACATATAGTGTGTGCAAGCATGTAATGTCGCAACTTTTGGGAAGAAAACACAACTGTCAGGCAAGCTTTCTCAATGTTGGTGTCATTAACTTCATATGAAACAAGAGTACGACTAATGTCGTATATTTCTCTTTCTTTCCCATGTTCATCAAGTTGAGCTAGTAATGCCCCCAAGGAAGATTATGTCGCTAAAATGTATAGAATAAGTGGTTTTCCTGGGGTAGGAGGCATTAAAATGGGAGGATTTTCCAAGTATTTCTTGATTTGATATATGCTCTCTTGGCAATCCTCATTCCAAACACATTTGACTCCTTTGTGTAAGTTCTTGTTGAAAGGTTGAGCTCTATCTGCCAACTATGAAATGAATCTCCTTATGGATTGAAGACGTCCTTGAAGACTCCTCATTTGACTAATGTTTTTAGGAGGTGGCATATCTATGATTGCTTGGACTTTTTCAGGGTCTACCTCTATTCCTTTTGTTGAAATGATAAATCCTAGTAGTTTTCTAGAGGTGACACCAAATGCACACTTTTTATGATTTAACCTTAGTTGAAATTGTTCCATGCAATCTAGAATGACTTCTAAATCATCTAAGTGTGTGTCTCTTTTCTTAGACTTGGCCAAGGTGTCATCCACATAATCTTCCATGTTTTTATGCATCATGTCATGAAAAATGGTTGACATACCTCATTGATAGGTGGCTCCTACATTTTTTAATCCAAAAGGCATAATGTTCCAACAATAGGTACCCCATGCACAAGTGAATGCAGTCTTTTCTTGATCTTTAGGAGCTATCTTAATCTAATTGTATCCAAAAAAACCATCCATCAAGGAATAAGTCTCATAACCCACAGTCATATCCACTATCATGTCTATATTGGGAAGTGCAAAGTCATCCTTTGGGAATGCTCTATTGACATCTCTAAAATATGTGCAAATTTGAATGGATTTGTCATGTTTGGAAACTGGTACAATATTTGATATCCATTTAGCACAGTCAATAGCTCTTATGAATCCTACACCAAGGAGTTTCTCTAATTCTTCTTTTACCGGGAGAGCTATGTGAGGATGCATCTTTCTCAATTTCTGTTTAACTAGTTTGACACCCAGAGCTATGGACAAGTGATGCATAATAAGATTAGTGTCTAACCCTGGCATATCTAAATAAGTCCATGCAAAGTTGATCTTCTTTTTCTGTAAGAACTTAGTGTAAGCTTCTTTTTCTTATGGTGACAAGGACTGAGCCAAGTGTACTATCCATGGAGCCTCATCTGCACCCAAATTGACTATTTGTGTTGGTTCGATAAGCACTAAAGATCTATCTTGAAAGTAGCTAGGGAGATGATCAAGTACCTCATCCTTAGGCACCTCAGAGAGGCTTTCACCCTTGGATACATCATTTCTTTTTACTTATTTTGGTTCTGATACCGCCACACAGTGGTTTTTTCCATCAAAACTCTTATTCTTTTTATTTTGTGACTAAGGTACTTGATGTATGGCTCTATCATGCTGGTAGCTAGTTCACTAGTGGAAGAGACTATGGGTTCAATGGCATTCAAGTAACATGTTATCTCATAATCATTTTGGAGCATTGAGAGCTCAGGTTCTTGATAGTGTTGGGACCAATCAATGAGGTTAGGATGAACAAGAGGTAAGTCAATGAATGGTTCAAGGTTGTGAATGTGAATGATATCATCTTTGGTGACCGAAGAGTCAGAGTTCATCAAGTATCCTTCTAAGCTACCCAAATCGGGATTCATCCTAACAAGTGAAGAATCATCTACTAAGGAAATATGTGGGTTCAAATCCTCTAATCCTACACATGACTTGTCAGCTACCTCAAGTTGAGAACTATAAGTGTGGATGACATCAACATCCATGTCAACTGTGGAAGGCTGAGAAGGAGTCCCATTCATACTCATATGAACTTGTTTCTAAACTTTGACTAGGATGTTTACACCATGAAGGTTTGGGATGTCTTGATGTGGAAGTTCTAATGTCATGAAGGGTAATGCCTTCTCTTTCCATTAAATGAACAAGGTTCTTTTTTTTATGTTCTCTGATAGGATCTTCTACATCTGATTCATCTTGTTCTAAGCTTGCAACTGTCTCATGAGTGACTAGATTATTTGAATCTCCCCAAAGGAGATTAGTGGAAGGGACCCAATCTTCACACATATCTTGCTAATTTGTCAAATTAGGTATGTATTCTGGTTCATCTTCATTATCTGACTCATCAAGGATAGGAGCATTGTTCTTGTTGTGATTCGCAAATCCTAGGCCAACCGTCTTCTTAGACTTGCATCCAAAAAGATCATGATCAAGGGGTTCAGCTCTAGCATCCAACCTATGACTAAGAGGGCCATGTCCAGGATAGCACATCTATTTGAAAAAACTATACCCTCTTCCATAAGCCTTAGGAAAGGGAGAGAAGTTCTCATTGTGCATGTATTTCTCTTCTCTATAAATCCATTCTTTAACAATTATCTTTTCTTTCTCATCTTGAATAGGCACTGAGGACCCTACAAATGTGCCAAATAAAGTCATAGCTGAAGATGAAGGTCTCATTTCTTGTGAAGGCTTTCCATAAGACCTAGGTGAAACTGCTAGTGTTGTGATGGAGTTGAGTTGATACCCCCCCATGCCAAGGTATACTGACTTGATCTTGTCTTTACATTCAGCTAAGGTTGCATTGAAGTCTTCTTCTTCTCTATTGAGGGGAACATGAGCACTCACTGAAACTGAGTTAATAGATAAATTTTTATCCCCAGGTATTAAAATCTCTATTCCATTGTAAGGGAACTTAACACACTAATGATAGGTAGATGGCACTTCTTGCATATCATGAATCCATGGTCTACTGAGTAAGATATTGTATGCTAGGGAGCCAACATCAACTATTTAGAATAAAACATCTTTTTCAATAGGGCCAATTCTAACAAGAAGGATGACCAACCCCTTGGAACTTCTTTCCACTTCATCATAAGCTTTGATGCCGACTGAGCACAACCCTAATCCATTTGGTTTTAAAAAAATTTAGGAAATTTAGGGCATAAGTGAGACCAATCATCTTGACCAATTTGAATTCTAGCTTTAGTTTCCATCTTCGCCACAAAGTTGCTGATAAGTTGCGGTAGTCTCAAAATCCCCAATTTCCTCGATTTTACGATGGATGTAGGATCTGACATCCTCGACTAGAAAAACCCTAGGTGGGATGCTTGAGAAAGCTCCCATTGAATCTACTTTTTACATAACTTCTGGATGAAGTTTGTAGTGGGGTTCATCATAGTTAGCCGAAACAATAAGGTTCACTTCTTCTTCTACAATCTTGGATTTTGTTGCCTTCGATGCTATTATAATTAATTTAGGTTTTCAGCAAATGTATTGAATGTTCTTGGTAGAAGTTGTACTTAGAATAGATGAAGAACAAGCTTGGAATAGATGAAGAATGAGCTCAGAATAGATGAAGAACAAGCTCGATTCAATCTATAACTACCTTGAATGCTTCTAAAAACTCTCAGCTTTAATTTGCTCTGTGAAATCATCACTCTTTGAAATCTCTTTGTGAAGAATGAACTAACTCTTTCATGTATTTATAGCCTTTTTCAAATTCCCACTCAACTTTTTTCATAAATACTTGACCTACTTCTAGTACGGCGACAACTGTCAACTCAGTGATTATCGCAAAACATCAGCAACTTGGTTAACATAGATTTTTCACTCGGTTGATACTGACACTCGATTAACATTGGATAATGATTACCGACAGGTAACCTTCTACTTGGTCTTGCATATACTGACTGTATGACTTCGTTAGCTCAAAATTTATAAACCACAATGCATCTTTATTCATGCGGATTTGGTATGTGCCCATCAAATATAAGGAAATGTATGTAAGATAAGGTCAATTTGGAATATCAATTCCATACATACCTATTTGACCTTAGGTGGAGGTACCGATGTCACCCAATCCAATGGATGAGGTTTCACCGACTGCATTGCTTGACTCAGCATTCTCATTTGATGCCTTTCTCCACATAGTGTTTCTAATCCTCATGATATCTACCATAGTGTTGCCACTCTCAAATACATGTCCTTCTGGTGCTCAGTTTTTGCAATACTTGCTTAGGTGATCGACTTTATGACAATGTAAGCATGCCATACCAGTTCTTGTCTAGCTTCTTTATTTTCCAACCCATCTCTTCCTCATACAATTTACTTCAATATGTCCATACCTCCCACATACTATGTAGTTGACCCATGTGTTGTAATCCCAAGTGTATGCACTACCTTGTCTCTTCGGTTGATAAGGCTTGTTCTTTTGTTTTGGCATCCAGACTTGCTTCATCTTTTCTTTACACTCTTGTGAATAGTATCCATGTTTGTCGCAAGTGTAACATAGTTTCTCCATGGTAGGATTTCTAGAAGTCTTATTCATTTTAGCTCTACACTCATAATCTTAATATCCAAATTTACCACAATAATAGCAATAACCATTAAACTCAAGAGTGACTTGAGGTTTACCTTGTGCTTTACTCTTGCACACATTTGAAGTATGTCTTGATTTTCCATAGTGATAGCATGACAGTGTCTTGGGTTTCTATTTTTTATTTACTTGTTCAGCTGACTTGGATGATTCTCCTTCTCCGGTGTAGCCTAATCCAACTTTGTTTCCAAATCTTCTTTGATTAGTCAAAAAATCATCAATCTTCTTAGAACTATTTTCAGCCATTTTCATCATTTCAATGTGTTGTAATTGTACCTTTACTTCATTTCTCAGTTTCTCATTCTATTCCATGAGTACTCCAATATCTTCAAGTTTTCTAGACAACTAACCATTTACTCAGTTGATCTCTTGGTTTACAATCACCATCTGATTAGATTTTTCAAAATGATGCTTGGTGAGACTTCGTATCTCAGTTTCTTTTTCTTGAAGTTGTTCAGTCATATGTCTTCAGTCTGCAATAGCTAGGTTCCTTTCTTGCTCAGCTTGTCTAGAATTATTCATTACATCAATCATTCTCACCATCTATGATTCTTGACCGATCTACAGGGCTTTCACTTGTTCAGTTAAGTGAAGATTATTTTCAGACAAATCAGAGATTGCACTTTCAAAACCATTAGAAATAATTCCTGAACTAGATCCAATGTAATCAAATAAATCATCAATCTCTTCTTCATGGTAACGAGTCTCACTTTCTAGAATTGCAAGGTTCTTTCTCTAAACCAGTAACTTCTTCAATGCATCCTTAGCTTGTTTATACTACTCAATGAACATCTACATTTAAATATTTTGATTCTCTACTATTTTTCCAAACTTATATCTCTCCATGGTTAGATCTTTACTCTTCAGTGGTTAAACCATCCAATAAGAGATCAAAGCTCTAATACCAATTGTTGGAATGGAGAGATAGGGTACTGAGAGGGGAGGGGTGAATCAGTGCCCTCAAAAACTTTAACTCCCAAAACTTTATCAACAAATAGTAGTAAACTCAACTATGTACGGTATCCATTGTATGCATCATTCATTCAATTAACTTGTAAAAGCAAATAGCATGAAATAAACAACAAATTAATCACATAACACAAGTAAAATTGGTAACGCAGAAACCCTTGTTAGAAGGTAAAAACTACGGTGGGGATGACACCCACAAATCTTCACTACTACAGATAATAAAGTATGTCGGTTAAGGCTAAAATTTGTGATCACTTCTGGTGTTCTTACCCTATTAGGAGTAATAATTTAGATCAGCTAGATCTACCTAGTTATAGAATTTCAACAACACTACTTGAGTGTGCACTCGATTAAGAGATTTACATAAAGATTGTTAGGTCTACTCTGTTAAGAGATTTTACCAAACTCTGTTACAATGATTAGAAAATAACAGGATGTATCTGCAATTGACAACTCAACCTTGTTTGATACAGATCAATGTAGTATAGAATAGATATCACCTTTGTATGTTTAGATCTTGTCTCTGAACTGCTCGGTAACCTTGTCTGATTCTGCTTAATTTGAATATATTTGAACTTTTCTCTTCTTTGTCTAATAATGGATGTCTTGAAGTTGGCTTCTGCTTCAAGATCTCCTTCGCTTATTCATACCAAACTTATCTTCCTTGTCAAGCCTTTTGTCAAAATGACATGAAATACAAATATATAGCATATTGGTTTTGCCGCTTAACAAAATTAGGTTACAATATCTTAGGATGAACCCTAAGATCTACAATGCACAAAATTAACCTAGATCTAGCTATTACATAGAGATCATCATCATAATTAATGATTGTATCTACAATAAATGATCCTCGATCTTGGTAAAATGTTTTATGATTCTATTGTAACCATCTGCATAGATAGATGTGCCAAAACTGATTACTATGTCATTTTCTGTATTGCTCGATAAACATTGTAAATACTTATCACTAGCTATATTGGCACTTGGTGTCTGGTCTTCTCAGTGTTTACTAACGCCCAGTATCGGTGTACACTAATGCTCGGTAAAACTTCTCTGGTTCTTGGTTTGAACTAATATCTTTTGTTCTCAGTATTTCCTTGAGATAACTCGGTGTCTAGGCTTATGTAGTTAACTGACTAGCATGAATAGCTTGAAGTACTTTCTTTTACTGACTATATAGCATAGGTAACCAACTGATTATCTTTGATACTAATGACAATCTTTAATGCTCAAATAGAGATAATAGCATTAACATTTACAGTCTTTAATTTGTTGTTTACAAAATTAATCTCAGACTAATATTTCCTATAACATTTACAGAGATCATCAATTATTATAATTGCAGAGATTATTGAAATCATATGCTTGATGTGGTAATTACATATACACTATTATTGATTATTTCTCACAGCAAGCATACAATGATATATATGTAAGTAATATATTAAAAGGTTATGTCTACATAGAGACATGATCGTACATGGCTTATGCCACATAAGGTCATGTCCCTACGTAAACATACCTTTAATCATTGTTCAAGGGTTTTGTTTATTACTTGAGGTGAGTTTCTTTATGATACAAACCATAGCAAGGTAGCATGAGAAGAGTTACATCATAATGCATTGGCACAAGATAATAAAAATAGAGTAGCCATGGTTCATAATTGAGAATACAAATGGAAAATACATTGACAATAATATCATATTTAATTGAGGATACAACAATATATGGTGAGGGGGCATGGTTGAAAATCCATGAGAACAAAGAGAGCATGAAACAATAAATTCCAAATAGAAAATAAGGTACTTTCATTATTCTTTTAATAATGGCAACTTGAAGCTATCAAGAGTCACAGTGCTTTAGAGAATATACAAGGGGTTTTATTTTGTAACCTTAGCCTCCAATATAAATATATGAAGTCTTAGAATTTAAAGCTACAAAGAATGAGGATTTTCAGAAAAAAAAAATTATATCCTACACCCAAGTCAAGAGAGAAAAAACCCATAATATAAATTGTCAGGCGAAGTGATACACAATTCATGAAATAAAATTATGTTTCTCTATCTTCCAAATGATGAAATTTATGAGAAAATGGAAAGGAAGAGCTGATGAATTTATTTTTACCGAGAAAAAAAGGAATAAAACCCTCATGAAAACCTATAATATCCACAAATTGCAGAGCAGAGGAAAAGGAAAGTAATTCATTAATGGCTTTCATATAAACCAACATCAAATCATAGAGCATAGAATGTATAAAAGATTAAATATTTTCATCATTTTGTTTAAGGAAAGATCATGATAACCAAAGTCTTACTAGATAAAGAAGAGGACTCACTACCTGAAAGTAATCTTCATGAATATGAAGCAAAACCCCATGGCATGTATAGGAAAGCTTCAAATTTTAAGTCCAAATCCTAGCTCATAGTGACAGGATGAGGAAGATTAGAATAAAAAGTGCAAAATCAAAATGAGAAACAATGTGGGGTTACCCTAATTAGGACTGTAAGAATGAAAAACTCCTATGATTGGTCTCGGTATTCTTCAAATGTTATGGCCACATCTCAATGACTTTGAGTGCCCTCATAATCATAGATACCCTTTTTGGAGTTGCACAACAAATTTGAAAATAAGGTATGACTATTTTGGAACACACACACACACCAAATAATGACTGCTAATTTTGTTCATGAGAGCTAATTAGCCTATTTTTACAAAGAAACAACCTTATAAATTGACACAACACCATAATCAAGTATCCCACTAGATGTAATTCAACACTAAATGAACAATTTTGTTGTTTTTATGTTCCCAATCACTTGGATTCAACATAGATTTATTAACTCCACAAAACTGTCAATATTTACCTATCTAAAATTATTGAGTCCATGAGATAGGGCATCAACATAACACGTTCCATCACTTCAACAAAAACATGAATAGCGAGCAGCAAGATGGCTCTGATACCATGTTAGATTAGGTGAAAAACTAATCTCCCAAGAACACCTGCATGCATAACCCTGTCACATGGAAGAAGCAAAGAACAAAAGCAAGAAAAAACTATGGAGGCCAAAAAGCCAGAGACATCATATGCACATTCAAAAGAACAATCTCTATTATGAACAATGCATTGAGTTACTAAAAAAAGTACAAAGAGGGAATCCTTATAAAAGGATACCAAAACCCTAAAGGAGAAAACCCTAAAGAATAATAAGATGCCTAAGTCTAACTTAAGTGTAGAGAATAAGAGACTAATAATTAAATAAATTAATTATTAGCTATAATATGACTACTCTAACATATCTTAGGTATGATAAATAAAAGTTTGACTCCATGATACATCACTAGTATGGTTAAAGTGGAAGTTGAGTTAGTTTGTAACATTCAAGAATCAGTTATGAATGGAACCAATAAGTATCATGATGTAAACAATCAAAAAAGGAGAGATATAGTTACTAATGGTTCCTAAAGGGAACAAGAATTAGTTTGGGCAATTCCTAAGTAGTTGGTCATTTAAATAGAAATGTGAGAGGTTTTATAAAATGATGGAAGCCTGGAACAAGGTAGGGTGGTTGAAAAGATCAACTTTTGTAAGGTTTTGAATACAAGGAAGTTGGTTTATTGTCTGCATTTTCCATGTTTTCTTTGACAGTAAAAATAGTGTCATATCTCCCTAATGGACCATTGTATTTCAATGAACTTTTTATATGTTTTGATAAACCTAATTACACCATCCTCACCAGAGCGCGTGAAGAAAAAAGCTTTGGTTCGAAAGTTATGAACCTCTATGTGTGTGTCTATCCAAAGACAACAAGAAGGTTTTTGTTTTGAATATTTGTTTTCAAAATTGTGTTTAATGGATAAATGGAAGCATGGTATGCTTGGATTGTGTTAGCACCTAGAAAAATTTTCATGGCTCTAGCCCTTTTCCCCTGGTCCCTACAGTCATTTTTATGCCCCCAGCTTTGAAACCCTAAGCAAAATATTCAAAAAACTAGTAGTTGGTATGAAAACCCTTTGTCTAAACCCTGGCCTTGTTATATTTTCATGTTACTTTTCGTGGGTCACTTAAAGGTCCTAATTTGCATGTGCTTTATATTTTATCACTTTGTAGGTTTGGCTGTTAATTTTTCTAAGTTTCTTCCCTTGGCGAATTAAATATTTTCCTATAGTCCCCTACGCCTAATTTTTCCTTAAAGCCTAAGTCCTACGCTTTAATTTTTCCTATGTTCGGCTTTAATGTTTTCCTGGGCCCGGTCTTCTGATAGCATTTTCATCTGACGGTTAGGGTAATTTCTCATAGGTTGTGTTAGACGCTTGAGATCTTACGCCGATCGTTGATCTTTCCTGATGACATAGCCTTTATTTTTGTGTGGGTCCACTACCAAGTGTGTTGATTTGGTGGTATCTCATTGGTTGACAAAAGTATGAAGTGGAGTGTTGTCAGTGGGACTGGTCTTCTCAGCCTTCGGGCATATTAAAGTTTGGTCTGATCTTGTGGCTGTCGTTATACCATTGATATAACATGCTCAATTTTTAATGTAGTGGTATAGTGATAGCCATTGATTCTCATAAGGAAGGCCGGTGGGTCCATTGACACGTATGCGCAGTTGGCAGCTTCTGGTTGGTCCATGTAGTAGCATCGTGGCATGTTCTCAGTGGGACCTAGTTTCTAGATGTGTCAGAGGGTCCTGATCCTATCAGTGAATCAACGGATAGCGAATGATCTCATCGAGTGTGTCGGAGGCTTAAGATCTTGCGATGGCCATTGATTTTGTTTTGTGTCAGAGGGTTGTCAGGGCAGGGAGAAGATTCTTGATCTAATGATGGGCATGTAATCTGATAGAATCTCAGATGGGTATGCGAACTTCAGACGGCTGTCGATCTTCTTGATGTGGCCCTGGTCAAAGTTTCTCAGTCTTTTGGTGGTTCTGATAAATGTTTTGGCAGTCTAAAAAATTTCCAAGGCTTCGCTTGTTCACGTGAAATAGCGGCGGTTCTCTAAGTGTCTTAGCAGTTCAGTTAACAAGCGTTCATGGAATCGCTTAACTTTATGGCAGATAGATAAAGTGTTTCGTGAACTGGCGATGACCTTTGGTCGCTAGTTCACTAAATGTGGGACCGAGGTTAGAATTTTCTTTGGGTCGCCAAGTCACGGAGTTAAGTGATGGGTTAAGTTTTCTTTTCATGAATTGGAAATGCATTGTTGCATGGTCGCTAGAGGGTAAACCCAAGGTGGCAATTGAGTTAAGATCATAAAAGACCGCGAAAGGGAGAGATCTAACGGTTGTGACTTAAAGTTGATCTGATTTTAAATGTTGACCGCCGACTTGATGTTAAAGCCATAAAGTAACCGTTGAAGTTCAAATTCAAATTTATAGAGGGTTTCAAGCGACAGAAGGTACTAAAATTTATGGTTTTAATGGTTGATTTTGATTGATTTGGTGGTGTTGGTTGTTGCAGACTGGTCTGAGGGTCCCTGTGGTAGGTGGCATGATGTTTTTGTACCAGGAGAAGTATGGTTTTTTGCTCGAGATCCATCTGAGATTCATTTTCTCTAGTTTGCTTATGTTTCTTCCCCTGCAATAAATTTTGATGTAGTTTTTGGTTGGTTGAGTTTTTGAAACCCTAACCCTAGTCACCTGAAGCTTGATGCATCCTTTTGAGGATTCCAAGGTGACTAGGGGTATAAGAAGTAAAATGTTTTATTTTGAAAGGGTTCTGATCTTGATTAGTTCCAGGGAGTTGTAGCAGGCGGTATCATATTGTATTAGATTGAATAGAATTTCCTTGTAGTCTTTTGTAGGTTATTGAAGTGGTTTTATCTCTTCTCTTCTTTGAACATGTACATGATTCATTATACTTAATACAATTATTTCAAGCTTTCAAGTCTCTCCTTGGTGTCAATCTTGTGAATTCTATATTTTCTGATCCATTGCATAGGGTTACCTTTGTATATGTTCTAGTCTTTAGTTCTTGATCTAGGATCAAGTGAAATATACTTTGGATAGGACATAGATTCACTTTGATTTGTCTACAAAAGGATATTATAAGTAGTAGATGGGCTGAAATACTTGTGTTTATGGCTATGAGTCTTTGACAATAGTTGGTTCATGTTTCAATGTCTGTATTTGAGATTTTCCCAATGGATAATGGCACTGATCAAAGATTAGTATATTTAGTCGAGTTCAATGCTGGATTGGTCCTTGCTTACTTTTTTCCATCTCTAGATATCAACACTTTTCAAGTTTTAATTATATTTGGTTGATAGTAGTAATACCCTATAGTAATGGAGATTCAATGAATGTGAGGTTAGCATTTACTATTCAATTTGTTGTTTAGACCCAGTCTTTGGTGTGTGAAGTATAGTTTTCACTAGGTTAGGTGCACCCACCTTGGTTTTGCAGAGCCAGAAGTGAAGAGGGGAGTCTTGTCCCTATAGTTGGTCCAGTTACCCTAAGATCCTTATACATTTTGGAACTAACCAATCCTAAAATCAACTTGAGGGTATATTGGCAGCCTAAGAGCATAAGCGTCCATTTTGAACACCAATAGATTGATTGATGGGAGAATTTAATTTTAAGTGGTGATAAGATTTTTAGGACCCTTATGTGGTTTTGGAATCATAGTTGAAGGATGAAATCTTGTTCAAACACCAAACTGATGTAAGTCAAGTTGGTGAGTTTCAAGATTCTCCTAAGAATCTTCCAAATGTTGTTAAGGTCTCTCAAAAGTTCCTTCAACCAGGATCAATACTATGATCCAATCCAGTGATATGACCAATCTAGGGTCATGACACTAGCTCTCACCTTCACTAGCTCAAAATTTCCTTCAACCAGGATCAATACTATGATCCAATCTAGTGATATGACTAATCTAGGGTCACAACACTAGCTCTCACCTTCACTAGACTTCACACCATTCAAGTGTTTGAACAAGCTTCCATTCTTCAATTCTGATTCTAAAACCACATAAGGATCCTAAAAATATTATCACCACTTAAAATTAAATTCTCACATCAATCAATCCAAACATGCCATGCTTCCATTCATCCATTAAACACAATTTTGAAAACAAATACTCAAAACAAAAACTTTCTTGGTGTCTCTGGATAGACACACACACAAAGGTTCATAACTTTCAAACCAGAGCTTTTTTATTCAATCTCTCTAATGAGGATAGGCATAATTATGTTTATCAAAACATATCAAAAGCTCATCAAAATCAAACAGTGCATTTGGGAGATATGGCCCCCTCATTGAGATTGTTTTTACTGTCAAAGAAAACATGGAAAATGCAGAAAAATAACCAACTTCCTTGTATTCAAAACCTTAAAAAAGTTGATCTTTTCAACCACCCTGACTTGTTTTAGGTCTCCATCATTTTATAAAACCTCTTACATTTCTATTTGAATGACAAACTACTTGGGAACTTCCCAAACTAATTCTCATTCCCTTTAGGAATCATTAGTAACTATATCTCTCCTTTTTTTATTGTTTACATCATGATACTTATCGGTTCCATTCATAACCAATTCTTGAATGTTACAAACTGACTCAACTTCCACTTTAACCATACTAGTGATGTATCATGGATTCAACCTTTTATTTATCATACCTAAGATACTTAACATGTATGATTTTATACTACTAAGACTCCCTTATCCTGATTACATCAATTTTTCCCCCAAATGGATTACTAAGCCATATTGCAATATAAAATAACCATATGTAGATTCTAGGATCTTCAAAATGTTTCCAATCTTGTGATGTGCCCGCACCACACATGAAAAGACAATATTGCAAGAATGATTCTTTGATACATCATAACAGTAAGAATAAATGGAATCATGACACATTGGACTTTCACCAAACTCATCCTTCAATACTTCATAATGGTTCCATGGCTTGAAGGATACAAACACTAAAAATTTGGATCACTGACTCACAAGACTCCCCTACCCCTAGGAAAATTTTTGAACAATCATTTACAAATCATAAACATCTTAGAAAAATCCCCAAAAGCACTAGTCACCCAAACTATTACACCATCCACACAAATAGTCCTAATGTCTAGTAGCCCTAACCAAGGACAAAAGTTGTCATATCTCCTGGATTGGACAAGTTCTTCCCTAAGTAATCAAATTTATAGATACCCTTTTTGGAGTTACACAATAAATTTAAAAATGAGGTATGACTATTTTGGAACACACACACACCAAATAATGACTGCTAATTTTGTTCATGAGAGCTAATTAGCCTATTTTTATAAAAAAAACCACCTTATAAACTGACACAACACCATAATCAACTATCCCACTAGATGGAATTCAACACCAAATGAACATTTTTATTGTTTTTATGTTCCCAATCACTTGGATTCAACATAGCTTTATCAATTCCTCAAAACCGTCAACATTTACCTGTCTAAAATTCTTGAGTCCATGAGATAGGGCATCAACATAACACGTTCCATCATTGTTTTTTAGTTATAAAAATTATAAAATATTATTATACACTCAATAATAACTCAAAAAACCATTTTTATAAAGAATTACAATGGTGCAAAGTGCCAAATAATCCAATTCTTCTTCAAACCCTTATTTTTTGAGGGTATCATACTTGTAATAAAAATGTAATTTCTCATTGAAAACTCCATGAAAAGTGCAAAATAGAAATGTGAAACAATGTGGGGTTACCCTAATTAGGACTATATGAATAAAAAATTACAATAATTGGTCTCAGTATTCTTCAAATGTTATGGCCACATCTCAGTGATTTTGAGTTCCCTCATAATCCTTCGACCAGCATATGGGCAAGATTTGGATATCTCTCCAATCTTTGGTGTACCAACGCTATAAAAGAAGTGCCTAAAGAAGTTATTGAAATGGAAGACTAACATAATCCAAAGGAATGAACAAATGACTTGGTTCAATAAGGGAGATCTTTCTCCCAACTCACCTATTCAATATGAGCCAACCCAGGTGGCTACACATGACAAGATTGTTGGAGATTTGCCAACAGGCCAGTACTGACTGTATGTTTGTCATTCATGACAACATATGGAAAGTAGCATGTGTGGAAGTCTTATGTAGTAAGCTTTGAGTATATGTAGCATGGACATGATATCAACATGATATCATGGGCATAGAGGTTAACTGTTAGTATAGATAGTTATATAGCAGCTTGTGTCAACAGTGTTCCTCACAGAGTAACAGACAGTGTTCTGTGTATGGTTGTCCATAAAGTTATCATAGAGCCTTGTGTGCTTGGATATATGTTGAAGATATGCTAGTGATGTTATATTCATGGACGCAGAGTCTAATGATCAGTAGAAGTGAAGTTATGCAGTCGCTATTCACCAGTATCATTTTCCTATGTTTGTTCAGAAGAGACGACAGAGATTATATTGGTTCTAGAGTTGTGCCTATCTTTTGGGTATGCACCCTTGGAGTTAATCTTGGAGAAGAGTTATTGATGTTTGGTTAAGAGCACATGAAGTAATTCAGCTTGAGGAGAAAGATATAGTTGTTTTGGTAGAGCCAACAGTGTGTAGCGTTCGTTTACAATTATCTTATTGGACAGGTCCCAGAATGTGTTGCGTACATAGTAGAGCTGACAGAATATTTATCAAATTTTGTTATGGTTTCTCTAATATGGTTTCAAGGAGGTTCTAACAGGCCGAGTTGATTATATCATTTAGAGGAAAGATATTTATAGGCAGTCATTTTTTATTGCTTAAGTGTGGTTCATAGTTGATGAAGCAAAGCAAAGCAGAGTGTGCAAACTGTTGAGCCATTAGAGGAAGGTCTATGTGACCAAGTAAAGTGTTGGAGCTATACATTGGAACTGATCTAGATAGTAGGTCTAAGCACAGTTCACCAAGATCCAGATATAGTGTATATATGTTAAACAGAAGGGTGTAGCCTTCACCCCTTTGAGTAGTGTGCTCTCGGACAGTGCGTCCTCTCCCCTAACAGGGACTATTGTAAAAGACTCCTAATAGGTTCCGACCCTTGACCAAGTCTACTGTACTAAATATATTGTAAAGCAACTCCTAACAGGTTTAAGGATCTTCTAACAAGGATCATAATACACTAGTGCAGAATATTAGTGGGTGTCAATTCCCACCGGGGTTTTTACCTATTTGGGTTTCCCCGTAACCAAAATATTGTGTTGAGTTCAAGTGTTATTTCATTATGTTTATGCTTTATGTTTAAGTATACTTAATTGGATAAAGAATTGAAACTTGTAGATAACTGATTCACCCCCCCCCCCCCCCCCCCCTCTTAGTTATCTCTTGGGACTATTCCTAACAAATACAATATTGCAATAATGATTCTTTGATACATCATAATAGTAATAATAAATGGAATCATGACACATTGGAATTTCACCAAACTCATCCCTCAATACTTCATAATGGTCCATGGCTTGAAGGATACAAACACCAAAAATTTGGATCACTGATTCGCAAGACTGCCCTACCCCTAGGAAAAATTTAGAACAATCATTTACAACTCATAAACATCTAAGAAAATTCCCAAAATCACTAGTCACACAAACTATTACATTGTCCACATGAATAGTCCTAATGTCTAGTAGCCCTAATCAGGGACAAAAGTTGTCATATCTCCTAGATTGGACAAGTTCTTCCCTAAGTAATCAGATTTATAGATACCATTTTTGGAGTTACATAACATATGTGAAAACAAGGTATGACTATTTTGGAACACACACACACCAAATAATGATTGGTAATTTAGTTCATGAGGGCTAATTAGTCTATTTTTACAAAGAATCCACCTTATAAACTGACACAGCACCATAATCAACTATCCCACTAGATGGAATTCAACACCAAATGAACATTTTTGTTGTTTTTATGTTCCCAATCACTTGGAATCAACATAGATTTATCAATTCCTTGAAACTGTCAACATTTACCTATCAAAAATTCTTGAGTCCATGAGATAGGGCATCAACATAACACGTTCCATCACTGTTGTTTAGTTATAAAAAATCTAAAATATTATTATACACTCAATAATAACTCAAAAAAATATTTTTATAAAGAATTCCAATGGTGCAATGTGCCAAAAAGATCCAATTCTTCTTCAAACCCTTATTTTTTGAGGGTATCATACATGTAATAAAAATGTAATTTCTCATTGAAAACTCCATGAAAATACATGATACTTGATTTAAAATGAAGCTAAGATAGATATGTATTCATTCCAATGCTCCATAGAGAAAGAAACTAATGTACAACACCAATATTGCAAGCATTATAACAATGGAAAATTAGAGAATTAATTATAATGGTCAAGTTTTTCAATGAGGATTTCATTCCAAAATTGGTCTCTAACCCGAACAACCTTGAAAGATTTGTAAAAACCTAATTTTAGGCACCTCTAAATTATAGTGTTCATACACAGAAGATTGAAGGGAAAAACCTAGAATCTCCCTTTTGTGTTCTCTTTTGTAGATCCCTTAGGTGCCTCTGTTATAGAGATCATACACAAAAGATTGAAGGGAAAACCCTATAATCTCCCTAACCAGACAAACTCGACCGATAAATAAATGAGATCTCTAACTAAATTGAATAAGAAGATTTGTAAAATCTTTTGTCAAAGATTGGAGAACTATTTTATTGGTTTCATTTGTTAAATGATAGCTTCCTAAATGACAGATTTGTAAAATCTTTATAACTCAAAGTCGATTAAAAATTATGTTAAAATAATATGATAGAGATTGATATCTAGTGCTATCTTCACGGCTTCCGACTCACTAATATCGCTTTGAAGCTTCCAGCTCACTACTGTCGCGTGAAAAAATGAAAATGACATAGGGCTGTATTTTTTTTAATGTGTGCTTGCAACTGTCGGAATTGTGACGCTATCGAGTAGTATTGAAAAAAAAAGACCAATTTCAAAAAATGTGCCCCTCCGTCGAAAATAAGCGTCGTAAAAAAGGCCCAAATGTACTAGTGTCCAATTGGATTTGTTCCTTCATCTCCATCCAATACTTTCTTATCCCTATCAAATAAATTCTTTGACCATCACAAAATAAATTCATGCCTTATTCCAAATACACCAAGTATCCTATTTTCAATCAAAATTCCAAAACATGTACTATTGAGGAAAATTGTTATGACTCTATGTACAAGGAATTTCAGAAATTATCTAACTTGAGCAAAATCAAAGATTCTAGTTCCTTAAATAAAAATATCATGAACAAGACACTAGTAATATACCTCCCTTTCCTAGAAAAACTTCTTCCACCAATATTCCATCACTCCCATCACCTCTATCCAAGACTCCTTTAATCCCTTCATTGACCTTATTCATCTAGATGAAGTGTACGAAAATAGGATATAGCCTAAGAATAAGAACTAGGAACTATTCCCAAACTATTTCATTGAAGAACAATCAATTAAGCCAAAGTCCAACCCCTTAGGATAGTTGGGCATAGATGACTAATTATTCCCTTTTGAATGTTGATGATTGGATGATGATTTAGATATGAAAATGCAAGAACTAGGTAAAATGCTAATAAATTGACAATATTTAGCATAAACATAAAGATAAAGAACTAAAATTGAACAAAGAAGGGTATAATTGGAAATATAACACATAAAGGAACATATCATTGAAATTTGCACCTAAAAGTGGTGGACTAGTGAGCTAGGCACCATAGTCCTTACAAGTGTCCTACAACATGAGACTTTAGATTCCAGATTAGAATGCTCATCAAGTTACTGTTGCCCAAAATTTCATATCCATTCATTTTTGGTCATAGGCTATTTTGAATCCTAGATCCTCATGCTTTAGGTCCTATTGAACACCTCTAAAAAATTTCATGGCTCTATATCTTTTCCTCTGGTCTCTGCAAGTATTTTGTCTGTCTTTGGCTTCAAAAGGCCTAGGTCAAAAAATTCATAAAAGTAGTCATTGGCCCCAAACGCCCTAAAAAACCCTTTGGCCCGTTATAATTCTTCATTACCTTTTTTGGCCACTAAGGGTTTCTATTTCCACGTGCTCTTTATTTATTTCTTCAGTCGCAGAATCTCTTATTCCTAGCAGTTAACCCCTTAACACCCAGCGACCTGGCGAAGCAGTTACAGTTTGTTTGGCGGTCTCAGTTTTCCTGCAAGTTAAATCTTGGACAGAATCGACGATCATCGCTATACCACTATGGAGATGTGCTCGAAGGTTAGCATCGCGATGCAACGATGGTCGTTGATCTTCTTTTTAGTGTGGCACTTCTATGTCAGTGGGTCCACTGCCACGTAGTCTGAGGTGTAAGTTTCTTATTGGTCAAACGGCTGGTGATGTGGTGCCATGTCAGAGCGGGCCCAGCAGGCTACCTTTCCTTAAAATCTAACAGCTGACGCATGATCTGATGGAATATTCCTGGCCCATGAGATCATGCGCCAACCATTGATCTTACTTTATCTCCAGGCTCTGTCAGGTGGGTCCTCTTCATCTGACGTGCTCGCGTTCCATTGGTCGGCTAGGTTGTGATGTGGTAGTTTGTCAGTGGGCCCGTGGTCTTTGGCTTATGAGGCGGGTTAAGATCCAAACAAGATCTACAGTTCTCATTATACCGCTGAGGAAAAGTTCTCGAGAGTTAAAACTGCGGTATAATGACAACCGTCCGATGAAAGATTTAGAATCTCATGGGTCCGATGTGTTACCTGGCACTGACATGCTTGATTCTCATTGGCTACTGGGCAAATCAATTGGTGTTTGTCAATGGGTCCGGTTGTCAAATGATTCACAGAGTTGACGAAGATCTACGGTTGTGTTGTCCTCAATTTTGACATCACAAAATTGAGGCAACCCTACAAAATTTTCTTGTGAATTCGTAGGTGTATCCTCTACGATTTGGATGTTTTGGATAATGCATTATAAAGACAATTCGTCATCCCTGAAATGCTCTTTGTAACACACATTTCATGCGTTCTTTATGTCCTTTTTTTCATTTTTCTCTTTCTTATTAACAATTTTTAATCTTGATTTTCCCTTGAGTCAAAAGCCTTTTGAAATATGCTCGTTTTGAGCTAACTTAGACATCAAATGGAGTTGTACAACTCAAGTGATGATGTAAAAGGTGGGGTTTTTTAGGCTGACTGCATATTCTTTAAAAATCTTCTAAAAGTGAGCTTTTTATTGTCAATTGCACGAAATAAAATTATTTTTAATATCTAAAATGGATTTTGACATCCATTTTTAAATTTCAACTCACTCTGAGTTGATTTGACCATAGTTTTTAATGATTTTATGAAAATTGGCTTTTTCTAGTCTATTTTCATGTTACTTTATTAAAAACTATAGTTATATATTAAATTTAATTAAATTTAGTCACTTAAGTGCATAAAAGTGGGGTTTTTATCATTCATTGCATATCATCCACATGCAAGTCATCTTTTAAAACCCACTTCCAATAAAATCTAAATATTAAATGCATAAAGGTGGGCTTTTCATATGCAATTGCATATACTTGAGTTTAAAATAATGCATTTCAATGTTATGTTTTACAACTTAAATGAAAAGGTGGCTTTTTCAAGCCTAATTACATGTGCAATTGATATCTAAAAGTACGTATGCACAACTTAAGTGAAAAGGTGGCTTTTTCAAGACCAATTGCATATGCAATTGATATTACAAATCTCGTTTTATAACTTAAGTGGAAAAGTGGCTTTTTCCAAGCCAAATACATATCTTTTAAAATATGTATTTGCACTCAAAAAGTGCGTATTTAATCACTCAAATTATAAAGTGTTGTTTTTATATGCAAATGCATATATAAAACAACATTTTTAAGACCATTGAAGCTAAAATACATGTTATTGACTCCAAAAAGTGCGTTTTTACTCATTTTTGCTTATGTTTTCATTAAAAAGTAAGAAGTGGTGATTTTTGAAAGGAAAACATGTGTTTTTTACTTCAAAAAAACCCACTTATTTTGGGGGTTTTTGAGAAAAATGAGATTTTGAAGCCAAAAATCACAAGATTCATGGTCAAAACTCAATCATTTTTGCTCTCCATAAGGTCATTTTTGCACTAACTCTTCTGAGGATCATTCTTGGCTTCTCAAAAATGAAGATTTGAAAGGATTTTGTTCACAAAAATAGCCCATTTAAGGACGTTTTTGGGCATTTTTGCTCAAAAACGGCCCATTTTTGGCCATTTTTCTTCATCAAATCTAAACGGTTTTATTCCAAGGTGAGTTCTTGGGCATTACCTTTCATTTGCAGCTTGTTTATCATCATTTCTAAGCTATTTTTTATGCGATAGATGTCATTTTTGGTTGTCATATCATATGCATTGAAAATGTCAAAATGGTTGCTATTTCTTTGCAATTAATTTCTCATTCCTTCCCACTTGGCTGTATATGCATGTTGACTATCCAAAATTGAAGGAAAAAGACTAGGAAAGAGATTTATAGATAGTTTTTAAATCCCATCTTTCCTAAATCTGAAAATGCATTGGATTCATTTCAAACTTTGCCCAAAATTTGAAAAGATTTCTTCTTGAGGATTGAGGTAAAGTCTTTTTCCTATTTCTTCCCAAGATATCTTGTTTAGATGTAAACTTTCATTTTTAGATTTACATGTGTTTGAATTTGTGTTCCTTCTATCTTCTGTCTTCATTTCTCCAAGTTGCATATGCAAGTGCTTCATCTTGCTTGTATATGCAGTCGGGATTAAAAAACCCCGTTCTTGAAAGAAACCGTCAAAGAAAGCAAGCTCATTGATATGCCCATGAAAATTCATTTCAAAATCCCACTTTCATGCTTACACGCACTCTATCCGCGCTTGTTATATCATTGTCATGTGACTTAAAACTCATGATGGTGGTTGCTTGCACACTTTCTTATGATGAAAACATAATAATTCATTATAAGTAGATGTTATGCTGCTCATTTTCCATGCATTTTCCACACATAAAGATTGCTGTCCACACATGCTATTACCCTCCAAAAACCTATTTTTGGGTTTTTCTCACCATATAAGTGACCATTTTGAGCTCAAACACATCCACCATTTCGTTGTCCCAAAATTTCCAGCCATTTTCCTTGTTCATAACATCCGAAAACTCACTCATTTGCATCAAAAAACATGCAATGGATCTATCTTATGAAGATGTTATCACCTTGTGGAATTTTCATTTCACATGCTACATGATTGGAGATTCAAACAAGGATTTTTGGCTTCAAAAGTTTTTGATTGTTTTGTTTCCAGAAATAATGCAAGTTCCTCCCAAGGAGAAGAAGGTTCTTCTCCATCATGCAAATGCAAGCTAAAATTCCACCTCCAAGAGTTTACATATAGTTTTTTCACTTTTCGAAAAGCTGCAAATGGACCTCTAAACCATGTTTGTGGGTGAAAAATACTTTCCAAAATGACATGTAATGGGATTCAAAAACCCCATTTACAAGAGAGAGATCTTCCCATGCCAGTGCAAAGAGTTGAAGACTAGATGACGACATAGAAAGTTTTCAAGACTAATTTCAAGCAGACAATTTGTTGATGCCATCAAGACATAATAGTCAAGGATGCACATTCATGTTCCAAATCAAGATGCTTTCATCATACCAGAGTATATTAAGCATTAGGCATTCTGTAGCAGCATGAAGACAAACAAAGGATGATGTAATAAGTGTCGTGTCTTGTCAGGCACTTAGAATATTTTCATCATGTCTTTGTAATTTGTATTTGACATATGTAATTGCATGTGATAGTATCACGTGCAAAGAGGTAATATGTAATCAGGTTGCAAGTGCATTAGGCATGCAACTTTGAAAAAGTCAAAATTAGTTAGTTAGTTAGGGAATAAGTCAAGGTGGTTAAGGGTTTACCCCTTTCTCTCTCCTCTTTTCCTATATAAAGGAGGGAGCTCATTGTAAATAATCATCTTTTGGCAAGGCAAGAAAATTCTACCAATTTGTATTGTGCACTCTAAGACTTTGTGCTTGGATGTAAATCAGATTGCTTTCAATAAAAGAGGCAGATTGTTTTGAGACTTTGTGCCAATTCAAACTGTTATGTGACAAGATTTTCTTGAGTTGATTGCAAGTTTTTATGCTTTGATTCAAGAGGGATTTGGATTCAATTGCGCAGACTTTGAGCTACCTGTTGCATTCAGAGCCAATTTGAACTTTTGAAGACTTTGTGCTGCAGAAGGACAAATTGTGATAGATACTAGTGGTTGTAATTACTTAGAGCTGAAGACTTTGGGCTTCAGTTGTAAGTGTTTTTATTAAATTTGAGAGTATCCAGTAAGAGACTTTGTGCTTTACTATTTATTCTACTTGAATCCTCACAAGACAAGTGCAAGAGACTTTGGGTTCCTATTTTTGTTTCACAAAATATAAAAAGAAAGTTGTTGCCCCTGGTATTGTTCTTATGTCAACTCCAGGGTCACTGGTATTATCGTAGCAATAAGGCACTTTTTGTTAAGTTGGAAAGTTGTAGTTGTATGCAAATCATTCGTGAAAAAAGAGGAATTGATTAAGAGAATCACCCTTTTTGTAATTTCAATTAAGTTCCTGTTGAAGCCACCTACGGTAAGAAGGGAACCTCCCCTATTGCTGAGAGGAGAGATTTATCTCATGAGACGTTGCCTAAAGTTACAATTTTGTAAGGTGTAGTCTTAGTGACTTACAAAAATTTTAGCCAACAGGTTGTCTCTTGATCGCAACGAATCTTTTGAGCCCATGAGATCATGCGACCACTATCCGATGAGAATCTCAGTGGGTCGTGGGTCCGATGTGCTGCCAGTTGTGCTAAGTTGTTTGCTTTTCATTGGTTTTCTCTAGCGAGGTGGCAAAAGACTTTTCAAAGGGTCTCCTGAATATTACAAGGATGATCTGGGCCATTCATCTACCGAAAAAATAATTATCGATGGCCACGTTTTAAAATTAGACCAGCTAGCCATTATTTTCAAATTTAAATATTTTTACGAGGTCTTTCTTGCTAGTTTCTTGTTGTTGGTTGAATGCGGCTGCGGGTAGCTAAAAATTTATGTCTTCGGGATAGTTGCAGTTGGGAGGATGATGAAGAATATCCGATGGTCATCATGTATGATTTCTTAGGGTACCAAGTTGGTCTTCTTGCACCGAAGAAACATTAAAGGGTGGCACCACCTATGGCCTTCTGTACTTCAAAATACAAATACCAAGACCAGGATCAGATTTTAAGCATTCATGATGAGCCCGACTTGCAGAGAGATGGGATGGGCACGCAATTTGTGTTCTAATCAGTCAGGATACTTTCAAGATACATTTATGATCAGACATGATAGTTTTAGGGTTTTTGATTATTTTATGTCAATTTATGTAACCCTAATTAGGTTTTGACTCCTACCTGTGTGCAAAAGGGAGATGTATATATTGTTTTTGGAGCTTTTTAAAAGCTCAGAGTTGACAATTGTAAAAGAAGGATTTTCTCTTTCTCAGAATTTATCTGTGGCATTCTTTCTGCCCTCTGATTTCTGCAGTTTGAAGCTTTCATTGATTGTTCAGATATTGCAAAGGTACTTTCTGAATTCTTTCTGTCCCTATGCCCTTTTTGTCTGAATTGTCTCTTAATGAATTCAATATATGTATGTTTTCAATGATATTTTAGGGTTCTTGATCCCTCTTTCTTTCTGCAATTTATGTGTATGCCTGTGAATGATTTGATTTAAATGCTCTTGTGGGTATACTTCAACCCCTGGCAATCTGTCTCATTTTTATACCCAATTACAAAGGTGAATGTCTATTTGCAAGTTATAGTTTGTCTAAGTTCTTAGGAGTGCTATTGCTTTGTGAAATTCTCTCTTTCCCTGCATAGCATCTCTCTATTGTAGACCCTTCTATAAAATATTGATGCAAACTTATTCAGTGAATTGTGATCTCCTAGACCTAAGCTTATGTACTGATTTCATCCTATATGCTGAAGTTCATACCATATTTTTGATGTATCACCTAATAGGTAGTTTTCTTTCAAGTCATTTCCCTTTCATGCATTCCTTCTATCCCTTTCCCTCCAAAAGATTTTACTTTTCATGTCAAGAAGCAAATTAAAGTGATTATCCAAGAGGAACCAGCCTAGAACCTGGAGGTCTCATCTCAGTTAGCATAGGTCCCACAACTTGGAGATGATTCCCATGTTATACTAGGTTATCAAGACCAAGAGAGCTTGAAACAAGGGTGCAAACTTAGTGTATAACAATTCTGGCACGCCCGATGGGACTAGAGGCAGATTTATGTTCAAAGGTGTTACTAGGATCAGATTCAAATTTAGAAGACAAACCCACCTTGGGTGTAACATTTCTGACTGTAAAAGAAGTTCATTTTTAAAGATTATGCTATCTCTGATATACTGATTGCATAATACAAACTTTCAAAAAAAAAATTTATCAATTATATTTGGTGACTCCACTGATTTCACAGATCCAAGCTAAATTTGTTCAAGGTTTATGAGAAAGATTGAGACTAGAAGCTCAAAGCCTACTGAATTTTTAGAGTTGCCCTTAAAAAGATGCTACAAAGGTAGATCAACCCAAAGAACATCTCATATAAGGAGAGTACAGTCTACACCTCCTAATACCTTAGAAAGGAGACCTTTTCCCTTTCATCTCAAAAGAAGAGGAAGATCTCTAACTAGAGATCTAGAAGAAGATTCAAATCTAGCATCAAATACAACTCACACAGTTGCTACTCAGCAAGTTTCAGTCCCTACAATGGCTAGACAATTTTCTTTTGCACCTTTCAACCAAGGGAGCCCATTAGCCTTTGCTCAACATCATGATGTGCCCTTGGTGGCACCAAAGAGTCTACCTAACTTCACAGGTGAAGGACAAACCACAACTTTTGAGCATATAAGATATGTGACCACCATTTGCAGTATACACAACATAACTCAAGAAGATGTGGCCACCAAATTATTAGCAGCCTCTCTCAAAGGTAAGGCTCTTGAATGGTTTAGAACCTTAACTATTGGTTCCATTACTTCATGGGATGAATTAGGAGATGCATTGAGTAAACATTTTGAGGATAAATCAAACAACTTGTCTTTGGTTGAACAGTTGACAACCATTAAAAGAGACCCTCA
Organism: Chamaecyparis obtusa; assembly: GCA_027943335.1. Classification (NCBI taxonomy): domain Eukaryota; kingdom Viridiplantae; phylum Streptophyta; class Pinopsida; order Cupressales; family Cupressaceae; genus Chamaecyparis; species Chamaecyparis obtusa. The sequence goes on from BSBK01003547.1 coordinate 714,570, forward strand.
AGAACAAATGACAGATTACAACAACATATTCCTCAAGACATGGAATAGAATTCTAGTCTCAGTGAGGCCATCATCTGACCATGCCTTCTTATATTTCTTGCAAAGCTTGAATAGCCAAATTTCTATCATGATCCAATCTATGGGTGGTAGCTCTTTACCCCAAGCTTTTGACATAGCTGTCAGGGCTGAAAATTATTTAATCCAAGCAGGTATGATAGCTAGAAGGCTACCCATGCCTATCTTTCCTAGCCTTCAGCCTATTGCACCTCCACAAGTACCCCCATTTACCCCTATTCCCACCATATTAGCACCTCAAGCCATTACTAGTAGTCAGGAGTTAAAAACAAGTTTCTCTCAAGAGCTGCAAGAGATCAAAAATAGCCAACAGACTAGTCAGCAAGAAATGGCAAATTTGTTGCAAACTTTGACTAAAGAGGTCACAAATCTAAAGAGGCAAGGGCAAGGAATCAGACCACCCTTTCAGCCATAAGGCCAAGGTCCTAATCAACAATATCAGAGTCAGGGACAGCCTTATCAACAAAATAGGCGACAATACCAAGGAGGCTATCAAGGGCAAAGACAAAATTTTAATCAAAGACCATTCCAACCATATAACCATGCACCTCTCAATTCTATAAATCCAGTTAGGGACATGGTCCCTAGTAAAAATAATATGGCTATGGACAATGAATGGTGTTTTCCTTGTAATCAGCCTCACAATTAGGCTACATGTTCAAATGGATGGATGAACCAAGCTCTGATGGTTCAAAATGCCTCACAAGCTCAATCAGAGGCTTCTTCCAGTGGATCAGTTCCTCAACAAGAACCACAAGATAATGAGATTGCTCTTTTCAATTGGGAGCAGCAAGACTTCAATGGAGTCATTGGTGAACCTTCCATTGCTGCCAACACAAGGTCAAAGAGAAGAGCTCAAGATATGGAGCGATCAGACTATGGCACTAAAGCTACTACATCTACAAAGCCAATATAGCCAGCGGCACCCATCACATTCAAGAAGGCTCCTGCCATTACAAGCAAAGAAGGCCAGACTCTCAAAGAAGTGGAGCCCATCATAGTAAAAGCACAACAAAGAGTACACTCTGTGACACCTTTCAATATTGTAGACAACATGAAGAAGGTGAACATTACTATGTCTATGTGGGACTCTTTGGCTATTCCAGGGCAACCTAAGATTTTGAGAAAGGCTATGACTGAAATAACAACTCCTTAGCCTACAAAAGAAGCTGCAAAGCTAGTGGTGGTCAACACTGATCAAGAAAAGGAGGTTCCAAGTTGCAACTCCAAAGCCAATAATATGCAAGGTAGGAATTCAAAACCACCTCCCTTTTATGTATCCATAATTATTGGAAAATCCTTAGTACATAATTGTATGGTAGATAGTGGAGCTACTAGCACTATAATGCCCAAAAAAGTGGCTGACCAATTAGGACTCAAATATGAACCCCTCCAAAAGAAGGTTACACAACTTGATGGATCATCAGTTAACACCATAGGTGTAGCTAAGGATATCAGTCTGATCCTTCATGCTAGTCCTAATTTCTCTATCCTACTTGATATATACATCATAGATCTCCTTGCTTTATTTTCCATATGCCTATCAAGGGAGTTTACAGCTAAAATAGGAGGCTACCTTTCTTCTAATTGGTCTCACATGCTTTTCCACACAAGATATGGTACCAAGGTTACCATTAAATCAGAATCATTAGCAACACACCACATAAAGCCATATGTGTCCAATACCATCAATGTAAACTATCCTATATTTGATGACAATGATTTCCCAACTATCAAAGAAGCAAACACTAAGACAGAAAGTATCCTTGATATTTTCTTAGATGAGCTAGAATCAGAAAAGGCTTTTGAAGCCCAACAAAATTTTATTTGGGATGTTGGTTTGGGAAGCTATTTCATACAAGAAAGTGGATCCATAGAGCCAAGTCTTTTCAAGGAAGACACTGATTTAGAGGATCAGAGAAATCAGGTTTGGGAATTGTTTTTTGATGGAGCTAGGAGTAGACATGGTTCTGGTGGTGGTGCTATGCTAGTGTCCCCAAAAAGAGAAAGATACTATATAGCTTTCAGATTCAGTTTCTCCTGCACTAGCAACACTGCAAAGTATGAGAGCCTTGTGAATGGACTAGAGTGGGCTAGAAAAAGAGGGCTTAAAGCCTTCAAAGTTTATGGTGACAGTGAATTAGTAGTTAGCCAAGTGAGAGGGATAAGTGCAACTAAAAATGACACCTTGAGAGCATACAAACATAGAGTTTGGGATGCAATTGAAGATTTTTGCGCTTTCAATATTGTTGCTATCCCTAGGAGGCTAAACCAAAATGTAGATAGATTAGCTGCTATTGGGTCTCAATATGACATCCCCAATAACATTTCAAAAGAAATAGACCAACAACATGTCAAATTGATTGTCAAACCCTCTATCCCTGACAACAATACTAATTGGCAAGTGTTTGACAATGATGAGCAAATTCTGCAATTCTTGTTGGAAGAAGATGTCTTCTCAAAACATAACCAAGATAGGCTATCACAAAACTATGGTGACCAAGTGATACAGCTTAAGTCTAATAAGATGCCTAGAGGTCTTGTCACCTTAGAGACTGTCTTCAACAAGGATGATCAAGTTAAGAAGAATAAAGTTGGCCTGGTAGTTCAACAAAAACATTGTGTTGAACTAGAGTTGGAACTAGGTAAAAGTTTACAATTTGGAAAGGTAAACACTGATTCAGAAAAATAGGCTTACAGCCAATTATTCAGAGAATTCAGTGATTTTTTTGCATGGCAATATGAAGACCTCAAAGGTTTTAATCCAGCCCTTGCTTAGCACACTATTGAATTAGAGCCTAATGCCAAGCTAGTGAAGCAAAAGAAAAGGCCTGTTAATCCCAAGCTTGAGCCACTTATGCATAAAGAGGTGCTCAAACTGATAGAAAGTGGTATCATCTACCCCATCAAGCATACTAGTTGGGTTTCCAACCTTGTTCCTGTCAGAAAGAAGAATGGGGAATTGAGGTTATGTGTTGACTTCAGGGATCTTAACAGGGCCTCTCTAAAGGACCGTCATCCATTACCATCTATGGAACAAATCTTACAATGTGTCTCTGGGTCTGAGAGATTTTCATTATTGGATGGCTATTCAGGATACAATCAGATCTTGGTTAATGAAGAGGATCAATATAAGATTGCATTTACAACCAAGTGGGGAACCATGGCTTATCAAAAGATGCCCTTTGGTTTGTCAAATGTAGGTGCTACTTTTCAAAAAGCAACGGATATGGCCTTTAAAAGCCTCATGTACAAATTTGTGCTGGTCTACTTAGATGACATAACTGTCTATTCTAAACATGCAGCAGACCATATCAAACATCTAAGGAAAATATTTGAAAGATGTAGAGAGTTTGGGATATCTCTTAATCCCAAGAAATGTGTGTTTGCATTTCATGAAGGAAAGCTTCTAGGATATATAGTATCCAAGAAAGGAATTACAGTAGACCCTGAGAGGATTGTAGCCATTCTAGAGCTACCATTGCCACATCATAAGAAGGGTCTCCAATCTTTCATAGGAAAGATTAATTTTCTTAGGTATTTCTTGCCTAATATTGTAGATTTATTAAAGCCTTTAACAACCATGTTAAAGAAGGGTTCAACCTTCAGCTGGACTAAAGAAGGAAAAGCCAATTTCCAGGCTATCAAAGAAGCCTTGACTGAAGCTCCTGCTCTCTTAAACCCAAATTTCAGTAAGGATTTTATCCTTTATGGTTATGGGGGTCATGATGATATATCTGTAATGTTGACTCAAGAAAATTTAGAAGGGTTGGAGCAACCTATTGCTTTCTTCAGCAAAGGTCTAGAAGAGTATGAACAAAGGTACTCTTTTATAGAGAAACATGTACTTGCTATGGTGAAAAGCCTTAAAAAGTTCAAATATCTATTGACCCATAGCAAGGTACACTTGAAGATTACTCATCCAAGTATCAATGAATTTTTTCTTTCCAAGGACCTAAATGAGAAAAGAGCTAGTTGGATTACTAAGGTAATGGAATATGACATTGATGTCCAAACCACCAAGCTGGTTAGAGGAAGAGGTCTTTGCAAGCATTTGGCAGGGGGTGAAAGTTCAAAGAAAATAGAGAAAACAGATGCATCTCTAGTTGTGCATTTTACAGAAGAACATGCCAAGGCATCAGGTTGGTTGCCTAATATGGTTCATTACTTGAAAATAGGACAATGTCCTGCAAGCCTAGATTCAGCAAAAAGAAGATATTATAGATTACAATATGTTCCCTTTGTTCTGATAGATGAGGTTCTTTTTAGAAAGTATCACAATGGTGTCCTTTTGAGATGTATTGATTCAGAAAAGATAGCTGATGTCCTATTTGAATTTCATGATGGACCTTCTGGAGGTCACTTTTCTCCTAGGACTACTACTTTTAAAATCATGAGGGTTAGATACTATTGGCCATCTATCTTTAAGGATAGTCATGGTTATGTGAGAAAATGCATCAAATGTGCTATGTTTGCAGGAAAAGAAAGGCTTGTAGCTCTGCCCCTTCAGCCAATCAAAATAGAGCAACCATTCATGAGATGGGGCATAGACTTTATTGGTATGATTAATCCTCCATCTAGTTTAGGACACAAGTGGATAATCACTGCAACTGATTATTTCACCAGATGGACAGAGGTAGTTTCCTTAAAAGAATCAAATGAGAGTGTTGTCTTAAGTTTTTATGATGATATAATTCATAGATTTGGCACTCCAGACTCCATAATATCAGATAATGCATTGGCATTTACAGGCCTTAAGGTCTTAGAATGGGCAATCAGAAATGGCATCTATCTGAATACAAGTTCAAATTACTACCCTCAAGGCAATGGTTTAGTAGAATCAACTAACAAGAACTTGATTAGGATAATCAAGAAAACTCTGCAGGATAACCAAAGAGATTGGCATACTAAATTGAAGTCTGCCTTATGGTTAGACAGGATCACTCCAAAGAAGATTATTGGGAATTCTCCTTATGTGTCGGTGTATGGCAGAGAGGCCAAGTTGTCCATTTCAACCGAATTGCCAGCTTTGGACTTGGCTACTCAATATGCCTTGTTTGAAGAAGGAGATCTCTTAAAAATTAGGTATGCTCAGCTGATGGAGTTAGAAGAACTCAGAGACAAATCCATGAAAGATATGTAGTTCCATCAGGATCATACAAAGACGGATTTTGATAAAAGAACCAGGGCTAGAAGCTTCAAAGTTGGAGATGTATTTCTCAAGTGGGATGAATTCAGATCAAAGCTTGGCAGACACACAAAATTTGAGTCCTTCTGGGGTGGACCATTTGTTATTACAGAGTGCAAGGGGCCTAATGTTTTTTAGCTATCAACTCTTGGAGGAGATGCCTTGCCTATTTCAGTTAATGGTTTCCACTTGAAGCCTTTCTTTGAGGTTAATCCCTCCTTGTAAATTTTTGTGAATATATTTCTTACTTTCTTTCCTTGCATTCTAGGTTAATTTGTCCTGCTTTCCAAGAAGTGCCTATGCATAGTTTTGTCCCTTTGGTTCTAGGTCTATCTCTCTATCAAGGTTCTGTGTTCAAATGATGACTCCATGCCCAATGAATATGTCAAAGCCACTGGTTTCAATCTCTAGCAGGCTGACATCCAGCAGAAATCACCAAAATGTTGCCCAAAATTTCATATCCATTCATTTTTTCTCATAGGCTATTTTTAATCCCAAATCCTCATGCTTTAGGTCCTGTTGAACACCTCCAAAAAATTCCATGGCTCTGTGTCTTTTCCTCTGGTCTCTGCAAGTGTTTTGTCTGTCTCTGGCTTCAAAAGGCCTAGGTCAAAAAATTCATAAAAGTAGCCGTTGGCCCCAAATGCCCTAAAAAACCCTTTATAATTCTTCATTACCTTTTTTGGCCACTAAGGGTTTCTATTTCCACGTGCTCTTTATTTCTTTCTTCAGTCACAGAATCTCTTATTCCTAGTGGTTAACCCCTTAACACCCAGTGACCTGGCGAAGAGGTTACAGTTTGTTTGGTGGTCTCGATTTTCCTGCAAGTTAAATCTCAAGTAGAATTGACGATCATTGCTATACCGTTGTGGAGATGTGCTTGAAGTTAGCATCGCGATGCAATGACGACCGTCGATCTTCTTTTTAGCGTGGCGCTTCTATGTCAGTGGGTCCACTGCCACGTAGTCTGAGGTGTAAGTTTCTTATTGGTCAAACAGTCGGTGATGTGGTGCCATGTCAAAGCGGGCCCAGTGGGCTGCCTTTCCTTAAAATCTAACAGCTGACACATGATCTGATGGAAAATTTCTGGCCCATGAGATCATGCACCAACCATTCATCTTACTTTATCTCTAGGCTCTGTCAAGTGGGTCCTCTTCATCTGACGTGCTCGCATTCCATTGGTCGGCTGGGTTGTGATGTGGCAGTTTGTCAGTGGGCCCATGGTCTTTGGCTTATGAGGTGGGTTAAGATCCGAACAAGATCTACGGTTCTCGTTATACCGCTAAAGAAAAGTGCTCGAGAGTTAAAGCTATGGTATAACGACAACTGTTCGATGAAAGATTTAGAATGTCGTGGGTCTGATGTGTTACCTGGCACTGACATGCTCGATTCTCATTAGTTGCTGGGCAGATCAGTTGGCGCTTGTCAGTGGGTCCGGTTGTCAGAGGATTCATAGATTTGACAAAGATCTACGGTTGTCGCTTGATCGCAAGGAATCTTCTAAGCCCATGAGATCATGCGACCACCGTTAGATGAAAATCTCAGTGGGTCGTGGGTTTGATGTGTTGCCAATCGTGCTGAGTTGTTCGCTTTTCATTGGTTTTCACTGGCGAGGTGGCAAAAGACTTTTCAAAGGGTCTCCCAACTATTACAAGGATGATCTGGGCCGTTCATTTGTCGAAAAAATAATTATCGATGGCCACATTTTAAAATTAGACCAACTAGCCGTTATTTTCAAATTTAAATATTTTTATGTGGTCTTTCTTGCTAGTTTCTTGTTGTTGGTTGAATGTGGCTGTGGGTAGCTAAAAATTTGTCTTTAGGATAGTTGCAGTTGGGAGGATGATGAAGAATATCTGATGGTCATCGCGTATGATTTCTCAGGGTACCAAGTTGATGTTCTTGCACCGAAGAAACATTAAAGGGTGGTGCCACCTATGGCCTTCTGTACTTCAAAATACAAATACCAAGACCAGGATCAGATTTTGAGTATTCATGATGAGCCCGACTTGCAGAGAGATGGGATGGGCACACAATTTGTGTTCTGATCAGTCAGGATACTTTCAAGATACATTTATGATCAGACATGATAGTTTTAGGGTTTTTTATTATTTTATGTCAATTTATGTAACCCTAATTAGGTTTTGACTCCTTCCTGCATGCAAAAGGGAGATGTATATATTGTTTTTGGAGCTTTTTAGAAGCTCAGAGTTGACAATTGTAAAAGAAGGATTTTCTCTTTCTCAGAATTTATCTGTGGCATTCTTTCTGCCCTCTGATTTCTGCAGTTTGAAGCTTTCATTGATTGTTCAGATATTGCAAAGGTACTTTGTGACATTCTTTCTGTCCCTATGCCCTTTTTGTCTGAATTGTCTCTTAATGAATTCAATATATGTATGTTTTCAGTGATATTTTAGGGTTCTTAATCCCTCTTTCTTTCTGCAATTTATGTGTATGCCTGTGAATGATTTGATTTGAATGCTCTTGTGGGTATACTTCAACCCCTGGCAATCTGTCTCATTTTTATACCCAATTACAAAGGTGAATGTCTGTTTGTAGGTTATAGTTTGTGTCTAAGTTCTTAGGAGTGTTATTGCTTTGTGAAATTCTCTCTTTCCCTACATAGTATCTCTCTATTGCAAACCCTTCTATAAAATATTGATGCAAACCTATTTAGTGAGTTGTGATCTCCTAGACCTAAGCTTATGTACTGATTTCATCCTATATGCTGAAGTTCATACCATATTTTCATTGTATCACCTAGTAGGTAGTTTTCTTTCAAGTCATTTCCCTTTCATGCATTCCTTCTATCCCTTTCCCTCCAAAAGATTTTACTTTTCATGTCAAGAAGCAAATTAAGGTGATTATCCAAGAGGAACCAACCAAGAACCTCGAGGTCTCATCTTAGTTAGCATAGGTCCCACAACCTGGAGATGATTCCCATGTTATACTAGGTTATCAAGACCAAGAGAGCTTGAAACAAGGGTGCAAACTTAGTGTATAACAGTTACACTCTCCAAAATCTAGATAAAATATTTTAGACAATTGAGTGGATAAACACAGTCCAAAGGTTTTCACTTGCCTAATTTTATAATTGTAGTTGTTAATTTGCACTCTATGAATGTACAACTCTTTGTTGTCAAGTTTTTAACCTACAAATAGAAAATAAGGGGAAATGTTTCTAAACGGGCTTTCCTATATGAAACCCATGGCAGGTATTAACCTCTACTAAAACAATGATTAATTGGAAAAGAGAGCTTTCCCCTAGTTGAATTGACAAGATTATAACTTTGGACTGATAATGGTTGTGATGCAATTCTCTTTAGTAAGTCCTCCTAGTATTGATGCAATAACATGATAAATCATAAAAAATCACATCACAAAAACAAAAACATATTGAAGATAATATGTTGTAGCTTGTTTCTCCTTGAACTCAAATCTGAAGAAGTTTTCTCAAAATTTCTTTCTCTAAGATGTTAGAGAATGGAAAGATGTCCAAATGTATTAGGAGTGATGGCCTTATATAGGTTTCTCAAGGTTTTTTCACATTTAGGTTGACTTCCAATAGTCAGATTAAAATATCAAGATCTGATAATGAATGGTAGGAATCAACACACCAAAATATTCAAATTTGGGCCTATTTTGGAAGGACTATGGTTCTAGGTGTGCTAGTCCACCAGGAATATGATAGTAGGCACCATAATCTTCCCAAAAGAACAAAAAATAAAGTTGTTTTTAGAGTGCATGGGACCAAGACAAATCCAAAATAAGTTTAAAAAGAATCAAAAGGTAGGAACACTAAAGAAAGAACCTAAAAAGGAGTGTGAAATTGTATGTGGTTATAATTTACAACACTACATGAAGCTTCCACTTTAGCAAGAGTAGGAATTTACGCTCATACTCACGGTAAATTAGAGATGAAGAGATAAAGAAGCTAAGAGAAAGGCATGCTAGGGATGGCATGACACTAAGTTAAGAAAATAAACAAAGCCCCCAAGAATATTATCCTACCATTCCATGCAAAAATTATTCAAATATACACAGAAAATAACATTATTATTAAAGAAAACAAAAGATTTGAAGTCAACTAGTCAAAGAGACATTGATGTAAAAAATGTCTCAACCACTAACATCATTCTTAGCATGTTTTTGCATGAGAACAAGTGGACTTATAGAAAGAACAACAACATGCACAAATTGGTGAGACAAGAAGGCATAATTCCATTACTAAATAATTCTATGCAAGAAAGGAAAATCATCATAGACCCTCATAACTACCTTGAAAATAGACCACCATATATGTTGGAAATATTCAAGACTAGCCAAGTTACTGAGAGGGGAGGGGTGAATCAGTAACTTCAAAACTTTTTACAAATTGCAGATCTTAACCATATTCCAAATAACGTTTAGATCAATAAGCTAACTGCATGCATGAGTAACAAAAAGAATAAAACATTCATAACACTTTGAACACAGAGATTTGGTTACCCAGAAACCTTCCAAATAAAAAGTAAAACTGGGGTGAGGATGGTACCCACAAAACTTTAATATTGCAGTATAAAGTTGGTCGGTTAAGGCTTACAATGATCACTTCTCATGATCTGTCCTGTTAGGAGCAATTAGGACTGCTAGGTCCACCTTGTTAGAGGATTTACAAAAGACTGTTAAGTCTACCCTGATAAAGGATTTCAAGCTGATTCACCTGTTAGGATGAAATAGTAGATCTCTTACTTGCAACTGTACTTGCTAATTGAGATTCTTTGATGTACTGATCACCTTCTGTGATAGATATGTCTCTATTGCTCCTTATACTGTTGTAGCCCTTTGTAATTCGCTTATCTCTGCCTTTCTTCTCTTTTTCACACTTCTCGCTTATTCACACCTTAGATATGATACAAAACATTGCTTATATATCAATCCAAAATAATTACAAAGTCGGCTGCTAAAATACAAGTCAACACAAGTATTACTGAGTCGGCCCAAATATAGTTACAAAGTTCCTGCAAACTAACTCAGTGACTTTCTGATACTCAGCATCCACTGCAATACTCGGCATCATCATGCTCTCAGTAGGAGTGGAGACTCGGTCCATACTGACCACTCGGTTGTAGTTTCGAACTCGGTATACACTAGAGACTCAATAGATATAGTGTCACTCGGTAGAAACTGAATTCCCTGTTTATCGTGCTGGCACTCAGTAAACACTGCTCATCTCATCACTCGGTAATGATAACTCAGTAAGCACTGCGAAGCTCGGTCTACTCCGTAAGCATTGTTCTGCTCGAATTTCTCGATAAACACTGTTCTGCTTGGTCTACTCGATAAGCATTGTTTTGCTAGATGAGCTCGATAAGCACACAGAGTCTGAATAAGTGTTGTCACTAATGAAAAACATACTTAATGCCAACAATCTCCCCCTTTGGCATTAGTGACAAAAACACTTATTGCCCAAAACTTATATACAAAAATCATGCTGAATCTGTTTTTGATTTTTCAAAATTTGTCTTTGCCAATCTCTTGTATATACATTTCATAACTCCCCCATATAATAGACATATATACAAATATTTTATTTCACCTCATACTCATGTTAGGAATGAATGCAAAGTATTTTGGCAGTCATTCTGTAGCAGTTGTTGTTGCATTCATGACTTGGATTGTCATTGATGTCAACACAGTGATATTCTGGATATCAACAGGAAAGCAGGTATAGTTTTGTTTTGCGCACATGTTGTATTGTAGATTGGCTTTTGCACAGTTGATGGTATTTTCTTTGGTGTGTTATTAACCTATGGTTAACAGCGCAAAAAGAAATTCATTCATTTATGAGAGTTATGAGCATTTTGGTGAAAGCGGTGTTTAGACAGTGTTTCTGTGAAGTGATTTTCAGAAATCAGAGGATATCTCTTAGCTGGGATGGAATCTGATTTTGCCCAGTTAAAGGGATGTTGGAGACTCATTAATGATGACGTGGTTCACAGTGCAAACTTCGAATATATGTTTGGAGAAAGTTACAATATCTGGAAGCCGACAGTTTTATGTGAAATTTTGTATGTAGCGTGTAGAATTTATTATTTTGTAATTGAGGACCGACTCATTACAAGTGTGGCTTTTCTCTTGGGGTTGTGAAAGAGATCATACTTGGTAAAACTAGAATTCAGAGGTGTTTTTAGAAGGACATGCTACATGCTTATGATTTACAAGTTCTCTCTTTGGTCATGGTTATCTTCTTGGATGTTTGGATTCACATAACATTATTTTTTGAGATATTAGGTGGAGCAATGGTGATCACACTTTTGTGGTCATGTGTTATCACTTGTACATTATTATTTTATTGTCATGACACGGTGGTTCCTTTATCTCTTTCCTTTGTTGGATGTGGAGAACATGGGAGAGTTATGGAAACTAGTTGAGAGAGATGCTTCTTGCAATAGTTTTGTTATAGGAATTGCATATCTTTGTGGATGGTCCTTGGTACTACATGGTTACACTTTTTATGTGTTGTGATTAGTAGACTTGGTATGCCTTTGATCTTTCATATTCGACATTACCCAAGCAGTGGGAGTTCTTGTATGTGTTTGGTCTTCATTGACCGGTTTGCACATGGAGCTTGAGGTTGCAATTTATGGGTTGGTTATGTTGGTGGCATGAATTTGCTAATTTTGGATACCTTCGAGCTATGGGTGATTGGATGGGTTAGCATTTGTTGTGAATGCTATTTTCAATCTCATGGGTTTATCAGTTAAATTGGAGAAATCAATTTAGTTTTTGTTCTGGATGATGTTTTATCTTTCTTTCTAGAGGATTACTTCACATTTGTGTTGGGCTTTGAAGTTGATGTTTTTTATGCTTCTATATAGCTCATGAGCGCAATGGAGTGGTGGTAGTATCTTGTAGCCTTTGTTATCACTAGGATCTTATGCTTGTGTTGTTTGGACTATTATCTAAATGGAGCACAAGAGCATGTTTGATATTTTTGTGATTTCATGGATGGTTGTCATGATATGGTTTCATCGATTTAACTCCTTAGAAGTTGATATTGTAGACTCTTGACAGGTCTTTGACAAGTGGGAGAATGTTGGGATTAAGGTGTCTCAACCTTAGAGTCTGAACATGTTGAATTATTTAATTAATTGATTTATTCTAAGTTATTAACTTCCTAAATTGTCATTAACTTTGTGGGACCTCTTGGTGAGGTGGCATCCTACATGGTAGGTGATGAGATGGCATATTTCTTAATTTCTAGGAAGTTGGTACCCACTTGGAAGATGCTAAGTTATGGGAAGATATTATTATATATTTCCAATATGACATGGAAATTAATTTGGCAATTTCCTATGTTGACTAAAGAGTCTTGGTTGGCAATTTCTATTGTGCATTGGAGTTGTATCTTAGCAATTGGCATTTATGGTGGAGTTCACTTTTGACAAGTGGTGTGAGGTAACGAAGGTGCCTATTCCAGGTCATGGTAATTTTTATGTTGTACTTGTATTGCATTTGGAAAGATGACCGTTATGGATAAGATAGGTGATGTTGCCTTGGAAGTTGCTATAAGCAACATGTCATGGAATTAGCAAGTTTTTTATATTATAACATGACATACCTCTTGTGTTGAGCTCTATATATGTTGGCTTGTTTGTTGATTTATGGTGTGTGTGTGTGTGTGTGTGTGTGTGTGTGAGAGAGAGAGAGAGAGAGAGAGAGGAGTTCATTTCATAGGGTTATGTTGCCAGATATTTGTGTTTTCTATTATGTCTCATTCTTCTAGTTTCATGATCGTAGAATATTAAATCTACATGTTGTAATGCTACTGAAATTTCTTAGATCTGAAAATTGCAATCACGTTCCTTTAAGGTTTTAATTGTGGGAAATCAACTATTGTTGTTTCTTCTTTTATGGCATAGTAGTAAGTGCTTGTATAGGTTTGTTGGAATCTATTGAAGAAATTGTTAGATACTAGATGTGCATACTGATCTCAGATGGCTTTCTTATATGCCCTCATTTCCCTTCACAACACCTGTACTTTATCAATTTATGCACTTACCTATCACACTTTAACAACATGAACAATCTTCAATAGATATCCAAAGTAAGAGAATGTTTGTGTTGATGATGAGTTCCATCTCCTAAACCTCCATCAATACTCCAATGAATGTGAAATGCTATGGCCATAATAATCTTGTAGACATTGACACAATTATTATTTTTTATCATAATTCCCTTTGTAAGAGGCTTTTGGTCCCCAAAATTTCTCAAAGACTGCAAAAAGAAATGAAGAACACTTCGATCCATATATGATCATAAGAAGAATTCTTAACACAAATTGGAAAGGCACAAGCTAATTCACTCTCCATGCATGGGAACTTGTTATGAATGTCTAGCTACCACTTGATTGATCCTAAAATTAAATTAGTAAAACTAAAGGGTAGAATGTTATCCATCCATAATGGTCTCAATCTATCTCATGCTTTAAACCACTAATGAAGTGCACTTACTTACCTTCATATGGTAGCCTTGCACACTATTGCACTTAATTCGCCCTAGTTTCTTGTTCCACATGTTTGAGATTCTATAATAGCCCATAAACAATGTGTGTGTGCAATTTTTCTCGCTCGGCAAAGAAGAAACAATCCTTAGATTAACATTGATTAGTCTTCTAATATTCAGAACTCTAGTTGTTGCAAATTTTGACCTTTTCTCCATAGTAGTTCAAAGCACAATCTTTCCCATTCAATGTCAACTTATACAGATTTGTTCTCATATTATAAGTAACACTCCTTACGTATGAAATCACAAACATTTGCTGGAACAATATCAAATCACTCTAAAGTCAATTCCCCCCTTGCATTTGTGCAAACAAAGATGCAAATGTAGGTTCCAACAAGCCTCTTTTATATGCACACTCATTCCATGGGGATGGCATCAAGTAATGCACAAACATTTGAACAACTCCTAGTTCCCTAGCTATTTATCAATACTATTTCTTATTCTAAGAAGCAGCCATACTATGGTTATGGAAGCCACATAAGCCAAATGAGTATGCTTCAAAATAATTGTATGTTATATGCCCTTTATTTTTTTAACAATATCACACAACATTGATACTATGTTGATCATGGGCTCCTCAGGCACCTATTTTGACTTCCTTTTAACTTCCTCTTCTCATTTTGGCAAAATTTTCCCCAGCATCATGTATTGTGTAATTGTCCTATTCTAATTGGAGTCACCAACTTGCTTTCTTGAGGCATCTTGTCCTTCTTAACCACATACACATCAACTTGGGCAAAAAACTCATCCTTAGCCTTAAGAAAACAAATGGTCATTATACCTTGGCATCCCTCCTATACAAGTAGGGACTCCCATAAATTAAATCACTCGCAGTTAATGGGATAGAATCAAACAATACCTTATCTATGAATTTTGGATGAAGACCCAATTGCAATTTGTATTATGTGTCCTCATATTTGCTCCTTGTTAACTCACTAACTAGCCTTCTAGAGACCAAATCACTTGAGAACATGAATTTCTTACCTTATACTTGCACTTCAATTTGAAAAGGTTGGGTGACCTCCTCAAATCCATGAGAGTTGCCACTAACTTTTTGTACTTTGTTACACTTTGTGCATGACAAACATGCATGCACATCTAAAGAACACTCAATCCCTTGTCTCATTCAAAGGCCCCAATTATATGTGCAATTTTCAACACTTCTCTTCTAAATACTCGTCTATACCATAGGGACGCAATGAAACTTTGTTTTAGCTCTACCCTTTGAACTGGTAGTGGAAGAGCATTTTTGTTGTTTGTCTTTTTCATTGTACTAATTTCTATAGCCACCAAACTACTACACATCATTTTGTTCTTGTTGAAAGGATTCCCCATCTTATCCAGCCCAAGGCATCGTGTACATCATTTATATCCTGAGATTTGGCCATAAGCATGGGCCTCTACAAATGTCCAAACAATCCTCCAACATCCTTCATAAGAGTTTATTAGCCCATTACATCCTTTTCCATTTGGACTCTCATCTTTCTAAACTCACTTGTGTGCTTGCACACTTCGTCCATTTCTTTGTCTCAAATAATGCCATTGCATCACCTACTCCTCTTAATGACATATGGGGTAGAACTACGTATGCAACATGCTCTTGAAGTATTTCCAATTCAAAATTAATGGATCTTTCCCAACTTCCAACAATTGTACAATGCTCTAATAGCATGTAAGAGAATACCTAGAAAACTTCAACCTTACAAAAGAAATGTGAGTGAGGAGGCAATTAATGAAGACCAACTATACCTGCATTTGAAACCCATTGGTCCAACTTCTCAATATCAATTTCACCATCACAAGATTTTATGGCATTTTTTTCCTCTACATTAAAGAATCTTTCTTAGGACTCACCTTGCTCCAGCTCTATGATTTTCTATTCTCTTCTTCTATGATATGTTTTAGAATTGCTATCTTAGAGATTAGGACAATCATCATGATTTTCAATAGAGCTACCTTCTTTGTTGCACTAAGAATCTATGGAACATACTCTACAAGTTTCTAGAACATTAAATCTTCGTCATCTTTTTTTGACATTCTTTCTCTCCATAACCTCTCTCAATTCAATTTCAAGCTCAGGAGATGACAATACCTTATCTTCACTTGATCTTCTAGAAGAAATATACATGCAAACCCTAAAAGCAAATAGCCAAAGGATTCAACTACTTTGATACCATTTGAACCGTAACAAGAGGGTATCCCTCATGCATTGTTCTTCAACAACACATACTCACTAAACTTACCAAAGACTCTCAAGGCACACTAGCAACCGCCTTTAATGGTAATCAAAACAACATTCTAATGGTGCATATCAAGGATGACTTTGAGCTCGACAAACTAATAAAACACACAACAAACATACACAACAAACTTGAACACAACTTTCTATTGGAGAAAACCATGATTAGGTTAAAAACTCCAATTCTAGAGAGTGGATACTCTTGGTTCCAATTTCAAAAGGCTTGATTACAAATGTTATATTGCCTCCACAACACCCATGATCTTGGGTAACAAGCTTGGAGCTCCTAATAGACTTGCAAAGGTACTCTCACAATAATAGACTTGCAAACACACTCACAAGAATCAACAAATGAATTAAAACCACCATAGAAATGAGAGGGAACCCCACACAAGTCATGGGAGAGCAACATCTAACCTCCCTTAAGTCTCACGTCCTCAAAAAATGAGAAGCCAATCAACAAATTAGACAATAAAATGACAAAAACTCTTTCTATTCTACATTTTGTCCACACAATGACAAAACTGTGACTTCACCAACATGAAATCAAGTGTTCCTAAACTGATACTTCTTTTGAGCATTCACAGCCATATTAGAGCAATTGTGAAGGTGTTTGTTCATTTGTTGCAGTTTTCACGATATTGCCACATTAGAGAGTCCATCAATTGTTTACATATTTCCTCACTTGTGACAAGTAGCAATTTCGCCAAAACAAGTTTACCAGATCCTTTTGAGGTTTATAATATTGATCAAAGACCTCCACAGATGTCCCATACCATCCCTAATCATCCTCACCACCATCATGGCTCCTTTTCTCCATATTGTTGACAAATTCTCTCCTGATTCTTCATCAACACTCCAACAAACATGAAACAGTGACCCATGTTCCAGTATGCTTTGACCTGATTTTTCAGATCAAGTAAGCCACGTGGAATAAAATGCACCAGGGCTAAAAGTTGGAATTCATCAACTTGAGCCTGCAAAAGTTACATGGTTAGATAGACTACTTCAAAAAACAAACAAACAATGCAACCTTGAAATTCTCAAAATTGTGTTTACAGGAAAAATCTGCATGAGTTCGTAGGAATAATCTGTTGTATTCAACCCAATAAGTTATCTTTAAAAACATCACACTTAACAGAAAACAAGTCATTGTCTATAGTCAAATCAGAAGAGGCAGGTTTTCATTGTATGGAGGAGTGCACATCATTTAGATTCATTGTCAAATTTAGAACAAAAGACATTTCATTCTATCAGAAACATCTCAGTGGCTATCACAAGAATAATTTACAATTATTATTGCAATAGATCCTCTTTAAAGTCCTTGTCCTCTAATGAAATTCTATGCAGGAGATACAGGCATGCTCATCATTCAGAAGATTTGTACTATTGCAAAACATTCCAAATCTTGGTATATTATTACATTTCAACCTGCAACATTGATTTCCATCCTAACCCCAACATTGTCAATTATCAACATAGATTTCTCAGTGTGTGAAACCATTAAGGTGTGTAAGCATTTGAATTAAAGAATATCATTTGCTGATATTGTGTTACTATCAGACTAAAAATGCATGTCTTGAATTGCTTCTACAACTAAAAAATCCTCATTTTATATCATATATAATAAAGAGATTGTTGTGTTGATACAATTCAGCCATTTTAAATAATAATTTAATAACTAATTAATGTGTGCTGTTCTGAGATGTATAAACTATAAAACATTTCAGAACCCAGTGTATAGAAAAACTGCAGTAAAGAATTAATCTTTCTTGCGTACAAGCACAGTTGAACTGAATGTTTATGAAGTAATTGCAGTGTCAATTGAGGTTTCTTCCATCAATCATGCAATACAAGGGACAAATTGTTTGGGAGCACAGTTTCCAACATGTGCCACACCTAAAACTGCAATCAATGGAATCATGGTATTAATCTACTGGATAATCCAACAATGAAAATTATCAGAACAATGAAACTAAGGAAAACCCACTCAAATAATTAAGAGTGCAGTTTCTAATTACCATCTAGATAAAATCTCTAGATTTAGTTTAAACTCCTTTGGCTCCATCGATTCCATTTGCATGATCAGAAGATTACATATAGAAAAAGATAAAATAAGTTCCGTACTCCTCTTAGGAAGCTAGCTGCACGTGCCACAGGAAAAAGAACTTCATTAGACTTGAATGGCAGTTATACATGAGCAACTACACCTTTTCTGAAAATGCAAAATAATTGAAAAAACAAAAATTGTGTTTAGCACATTTAAGAAAAAATAAATGGTATACAGATTATTACAAACAATGCATACCATCAATCCAAGGTAAAAGATTGTAGCTCAGCGGGCTTGATTAACCAATCCACAAAAGGTGAGGAACTACTGCGAAAAATCTCCAGAGCAGTATTATATTTCCAGGCTGAGATCTACTGAATGTGTTCCACACAATTGACACACGTAAGATGGTATCATAGAAAACTTAATGAGGCATACCGACCAATTCAAACTTTTATGCTGCCTATCACAAAATTCTTGTCTATTAGAAACTCCCGTAAATCTCATCATTAACTTTGAATGTACATAAACCATGCATTGTATAAATGACATCAAGAATTGTCTTTGCCCCTAGAGTTACAAGAGTATCAATGCAACTGTAAAATGGTTAGAAACAACATTCAAATGGACCTATAACAATTGTGTAAGAAACATCACTGTCAAGTCAGTAGAAATTACTGAAATTGTTCTCAAATTTTTTTCATACTGATTTAGGTTAATGTCAATACGTCTGCATCATACTTCAACCTGTAACATAGCGTATGGTTAGAAATAACATTCAAATGGACCTAAAAAAATTGTGTCAGAGAAATCACTGTCAAGTCGGTAGAAATTACTGAAATTGTTCTTGTTAAGGTTTTAGGATCGTTGCAAATGCAATAGCACTATCTTATTGTATGTGTTTTCCAAATGCATCGATCTCTTTGTATTTATACATGACAAGGACAAGAAGAGACATGTCCCTTCATGGGACATGTCTATACATTAATTTATTTTATCAATTTAACTATTTAGTTATTATGAGAGTAATTATAATCTAACTTTATATATATATAGATATATATCAATGTATATAGTAATATCAATTATTTTATATATTGATATATATGTATATATATAATAAATCATTTATCATAATAATCATATAGTCAGTATTATTTATCTAACCGATGCTACAAACATCAACACTCCCTCTTAGCTAGGGAGGATAAATCAATCCAATGTCAACACTTAAGACACTTGACAACATCGATCATATGATGTAAGCAATAAAGACATCATCCTCAAGATGTAATTAATAGAAACATAGACTCAATATGTGGATTGCCTCCATCGGCGATTCTATCCATTTGACATCTTGAGTATTGGCCTATCAGAATGTTAACACATGACATTCACCAAATACTCTGAGTATTGGCCTATCAGAACATCAACATATGATATTCACCAAATACTCAATAAGGTACTGGCCTACAGAATATCAACACATGATATTCACCAAATACCTATCATATATCTATACAAACAACTCATAGACCGTCAATTTAATGACATCTAACACTTAATTGTTGATTTAATCCATCATGATCTGTTTCAACATTATAAATAATGTATATCATGATTTAAGTTATTGTAAGATCATCACCTTCCAATAACTTCCACAAATACAAATGATAATCATTTCGAAGTCGTCACTTCCTCATGATTTACATAGGGCCCAAAAGGCATTCATGATTCCTAGTCCTCTGACTATTAGAGATTCTTGATCACTGGAGAATCCATCTCAGTATGGACTACTCCCTCTGAATCAATACGACCAAGATTATCAAAAGTTGATTTAACCATATCCTCTATTTGCTCCCTCTAAAGCTCAAGTTCTCGTATCAACCCCTTGTCTTCTTTTGAAATGTCAGAGTCCCTCTGCATCTGGTCTCAATCATCAATTCGTTTGCAAGCATTAAGTTCTTTCTCCCTTGAATGCAATTTTCTTATGCTTCCATCCTGAAGGTACGTCAGAGAGAGATTACAAATAGCTCACTAAACTATCTTGACCCAAAATACCAATGATAGAAGCATACAAGATTTTACTAACCAATAGTATAACATGAATTACAAACTTTAAAAAAATTATGTGCATTAATAAAACATGGAATACTTATCTTTTATAAATTTCAAGTATTTCATTCTGTAAGGTGAGCCCATATAGAAAATATCATGCAAATTCACAGAATGATGTCATCGTTTTGAAACATTACTAGAATTCTTCACATGACCTATCTTGAATATCCAAAGGTTCTATACACTATCACAACCTTCAATTTTATTAGATCTCCCTTCAAGCGGTTAGGCTTCTAAAGAAGGAACCTCGCTCTTTTACAGATTTTGCATAGACCCATACCCAGTCAGTCATAGCTTTTGAACCCGACACTTTTTCACCAATCGCTCTAGTGAGATTATTCTAAATTTATTTTTCACCAAGATATCCAAAATTTAGAAAAATCCAACAGTTTATTTGTGAGATATGGTTCTCGTACTGAGACTGTATTTTCTGAGACAGTCACACATTCACCATCAACAAACTACTCTCTTACATTTGCAATTTCGCTCTGATACCATGTTAAGGTTTTACAATTGTTGCAAATGTAATAGCACTATCTTATTGTATGTGTTTTCCAAATGCATCGATCTCTTTGTATTTATACATGACAAGGACAAGAAGAGACATGTCCCTTCATGGGACATGTCTATTCATTAATTTATTATATAAATTTAACTATTTAGTTATTATGAGAGTAATTATAATCTAACTTTATATATATATATATATCAATATATATAGTAATATCAATTATTTTATATATTGATATATATGTATATATATAATAAATCATTTATCATAATAATCATATAGTCAGTATTATTTATCTAACCAATGCTACAAACATCAACAGTTCTCAATTTTTTTCCATACTGATTTTGGTTGATGTCAATACATCTACATCATACTTCAACCTGTAACATAGCGTACAGCTTGATTGAAATGGATACTAGTGACAATTGATTTTTTATAGCCAAAACAAGTCCTTTGTGAGTTCTCCAATAGTAACAACTGTAGATGTGTTGTACTTAGTGCTTGATATCATAGTTCAAAATATCATTATCAGCAACTTATAGCCGAGGGCAAAAAAAAGATATAGACAAATATCGGAGATAAGTCAGGAACTTCTCGGGAGAATATCGGGAACTTAAATTGTTTAAATCTAATTAGAAATGCTTTTTTTTTGCACAATTCAATAAGGAGATGCATCTAATGAGTCAATAAATGAGTAAACAAACCAAATAAGTTGATCTAGATATATATAAATTCAAATAGGATACAAAATTGCATCCTCATGTGGAATGTTGATGGCGCGTAGCCATAGTCTGATAGTCTGAACTCCAAAGCAAACTAAAAATGGCAAATTGTCTTTGTAAAACTATAAGCAAATACAAGTGTCAAGTACAATATCAAAATAGTTCAAATTATAGCAGATATATCATCGCTCTAGAAGGCTGCAAATGACCTTTCTCCTCCAAACCCTTTCTCTCCTCTCCAAATCTGCTCTTCCAAACAAAAAAAATAACTTTTGCACTTTTACTAGGCTATCACAGTCAAATTCCTTGGAGCGAGCAATAAGTTTTTTATTTATCGCAATAAATTCATGATTTATCGCCAATAAATTACACATTTCTCTGCGATAATGTTGGCAACTTCTCTGCAATAAGTATCTGCGATAAGTTGACGTGTTAAATTGCCAAGCAGAACTTATCACAATAAGTTCATTTATCGCAAATATATCTGCGATAATTTGAACTATGCTTGATATTATTAAAAATCACTTCAAGAAAATCCTTGTAAAATTTAAACTTGCTGCAAATGGGGTTGTTATTGTAAACATGGAACAAACTAACAAGAATACCATCCAAAAGCATATAGAGAGAAATATATCCAAGTATTGACTTTACCCGTAGGCTTTGCTAGGTTATCAAATACAATAGGTACTAGATGTTGGGAACCGTAGGTTGGGAAAAGTGACTAAGATTTAGCAAGATGGAATGTATACTTAGTTGAAAGACATTTGAATTGTATTAAAAATTAATGGAAAATTACATCCGAACAGTCCAACAAAAGGAATTGCTAAGTCATTATACCAAAAAGGAAGGAAGATTTTTGAATCGAATATAATTTATCCTAGGATCTCAATAACTCACAGAAGATCCTCCTAGAAGGAGACATATTATTGCATCAAACCTAAGTTGCCAGTTCGGATTCCGTTTTGGATGTGGGTTCGAAATTCGTCCAAAAAAATTTTGGGCTAGGTTCGATTCGTTTTGGGTCCGTCCATACAAGAATTTTTTTTTTTTAAATATATATATATATATATATTTCATACATTACTATGCTAATAATAACACAACATAGCAAAATACACCACCCAATATATTGTCATTTTAGTTCAAATGACATAACAAAATGCCAAAATACACCACCATATCAATGTTTCGGTTCAAAAACAATAATGCCAACATTAATAATCACTATCAGTCATCAGTGATCAAAATATCATCAAGAATCATCAAACAAATCATCATCATTATGTTGTTGCAGATTAGAAGCACAAACAGTGCCACTAGCATCAGTACTAGCAGCCTCAGGATCGGCCTCATGATCAGCCTCAAGATCACTAAGTAGCTCGTGATCACCATCATCAATTGAAAGTGCATCTAAGTGGGCTTCCAACTCCGCAGATTCTAGTTCAACATCCCAATGTTGTGCCTCCCCTTTTTTGTAATTATTGTCTTTGTGTGTTGTGAGCCTCAAGTGTGAATGCAGAAAGACCAAGTTATCTGCCTTCTTGGAGTTTAGTTGGTTGCATTTTATTGAGTGGATGAAGGATTATGTGCTCCAGTTCCTCTCAGATGCTAATGAACTAACAACCTATCAAGATTTACAATTTTGAAATTAGAGAGTTCAGAGTTTTGAATATAAATTTTTAAAATATAAATGCAATATTTATCAACAAGAATTTAGAAATTAGAATCTTTAGAGTAAAGAACTTACTTGTGATAAAATTTTGATGGCAATGGGTTGCAGGAGCTGGTACATTTGTCCATGGAAGTACCACCATTTATGAGCATCAGCATTTTTCTTGTCTGCAAGAGCTTCATGGCCACAATCATCAGTGCTCGCCAAACTCGTGAATTCATACCTCATTGTAGGTTGTAGGTGCTCGGGAAAGAGTCTTCGAAGGGCTGCCTTGTACCCTTGAGCAACTTCGGGATCTCTGTATGGGGCAACTCTAGTGGTACTCTCATTGAGGACCAATTGGCTATAGAACCTGGGGCTCAATGCAAAGGCAAGTAGATGCAAAGGGGTAGTCATTTGGTTCCACCTCTCTACCATGATTACTTGTAGCTCCTTGAAGGACTTTTCATCAAGATCTTCCTCTTTCTCATTTATGATATTTCTAATATCCTCAATCATGGAGTCAATGCCATCATATACCTCACCCAAGCAAGGCCTATCCATGTCAATGTATCGGATCATGCTCAATATAGGCTCGGTGAACTTCAGAAGGTACTCAACACGATCCCACCAAGAGTCATCTAGTATCAATGCCTTAACGGCAGCTGCCTTGGCACTATTAGATTGCCTCCATATGCGCCAATTAGCACTGATTACCATTCTAGACAATGCTTCTTTAACCTTGACAAGGCGTCTCAAAACACTAGTGTTGGAGGAAAAGCGGGTCTCGGCAACCTATTTTAAGATGAAAACAATAATAAATTAAAATCAAGATTAAAATTAAAATTTAAAAACATAGAAGTTTACTAAACTAAAGTGACTAGAATGCTAAAACATGTTTAAATTTTAAACAATTGAACTTACCTACAAGAGCTCCAATTTCGAGAATTGTCTAAATATGGCTTGCGTCATATGGTGGTTCGTGACAAACATTTGGATCTCCTGTGCCTCTTCATACATTTTTTTAATCCACTCAATCTTAGTGCCAATTTTTTGCAGCATTAGGTTGAGTGAGTGCACAGCACAAGGTGTCCAAAAAATGTGTTCGAAGCGCTGCTCAACCAATAAGCCAGTAGCCCTACAATTCTTGGCATTGTCGGTTATTACCTTAACAACATTTTGAGGGCCAACTTGCTCAATGGCTTGGATGAGAATGTTTGCAATGAAAGGACTGTCCTTCACCTCTCCTTCACAATCCACAGCTTTTAGAAACATTGCACCTCTTGTGGACATTGCAATAACATTGACCAAAGGACAATTTCTCGCATCTTTCCATCCATCGGATACTATGGTCACACCTGTTTCAATCCATGAATCCTTGATGGGCTGCATGGAAGCCTCTACATTGATCACCTCTTTGTCCAATAAAGTGGTGCGCACCTTCTCATAACCTAGGCCTTTGAACCCCTTTGGAGCCTCATTAATTGATCTCACAATTTTTTGCCAATACGGTGAGCGAACAACATTAAATGCCAATCCACATGCATAGACACATCTCGCTATGGCTTCCTCGGCAATGTCTCTAGCTTCATTTTGAAATGATGTTTCCAAGGGCCCCATTGCTCTCTTCTTTGCAATTAGTTCTTGAGGAGCACACAAGAATGGATGGCCCTCTGCGGGTGGTTCATTGGGAGTGGAAGTTGAAGACATAGATGATGTTTTTATTTTTTTCCTAGCATTTTGCAAAGGATGAGAACTTGCCCTCCCAGCTGCTTCGTCTGCTTGTTTTTGCTCTTGAATATATTTGTTCACAATGTGGTTTGGAAGAAAGGTTTTAGGTAGTACCCCATTAACTCTTGGTTTCTCTGTACAAAATTTAATACCCTGTTAGGGAATAAAGCACAAATGTGCTTTCACTCTACTGTAAGAGCTACTGGATTCCTCTTTGCAATGGCTGCAAATCCACACATAACCTCCTCCACCTGGCATTGGTTTAATTATTTCCACATATTTCCATAGTGGAGAGTGTCTGTCTATTTTGAAGCGGGAGTTTTTGGTGCTAGAAGCACTTGCAGCCATTCTAAGTCTGAATGATGAATCTATAAACAACAAACAAAGCAAAAAAATATTAATATAAAACAATTACCTCTCTGAGACAACATTTATAATATTATTTATTATTATAAAATAAATTACGACTCTAAGACAACATTTTGCTCTATATTGCATCCTATAGTTGTGCGGTCTAGGATGTTGAATGAGATAGGTATCATTTACCTACTGTTTGTTGACATAAACTTAGTTGTCATTGGTAAAGTAAGTGGCAAACATCAATCCCACCGGAACACAAGTACATCACACCGGTACTCGTAATTATGAACCGGTAGACTAAGCAAGAAAGTTGTGAGCTTTAACCGGTCACACTTATATCGGTCCAAGTTTTTCCAACCGGTCTTGACACACGCACAGGGAACAGATGACTAACCGGGTACAAGCTCTTCACCAATTGCAAGCTTTTCTGCATGCATGATTTATGGGAGAATATATAGCTTGGTGAAACTATGAGATGTATTTTTAATAAAATAATTTCTTATAAATACAGGTCAAAGGACATGAAAGATGTGTTGTTGAATATCAAGAGTATAGAGCGAAGAAGAGCGTGAGAGCAGAATCTTCTGAGAGGAATCACAGTCACGAGAGGTGAAAGGGAGAGAAAGATTCAACAGCCAAGCAGAGGAAAGGGTAAACAGGTATGATCTGATTCGACAGATAGTGTCATCATAAGATCATTGATTTAAATTGAGAAGCATATTTAAATCCCTCAATCAAAGTGAACCCTTACAAGTTCTTTGTATAAATCCTTTTACCAGGTAACATCTTTAATGGTGTTCTAAGTCCTCTTACAAGGCGACTTCTAACAAGGTCAAGATCCTAACAGGTCTTCTATCAAATCCCTTAACCGAGTAGCACTCTTACCAGTTCTTTGTAAGCCTCTAACAAGGCAGCTTTATTACTGCAATAGTGGAGTTTGTGGGTTTTGTCCCACCATAGTGTTTTTTCCTTCTAACCGAAGGTTTCCACGTATAAATGTTGTGTTGACCTGTGCATTTAATTTTTGTTTATGGGTGTTATAGTTTTCTTTTAATTTTCGTATTAACAAGAATATATGTTTTCTTAAATGAGAAATAGAAATTGAATTTACTGATTCACCCCCCTCTCAGTAACTGGTTAGGATTAACACTGTCAAGTTTTCAAGTCATGATACCTTCAACAGCAAAAGCTATAAGAGTTTGAAGTTGTGGTTTTGGGAAGAATTTGACCTATAGCAGCGTATCCTTTGTTGGAAATTATAAGAATTTGAGCTAGCAGTTTTGGGAAAAATTTCAAATGATAAGAAATGAAATGAAATGCTCCACAATATAAAACATCAGTTACTTACCTCAACTTGTAGCAGCATAGCTAAACACGCGCTGAATAAAGAAGACCAAAAATGTTGAGGAAAGATAAAGAAGACCAAAACGGCTGCTACGAATGGAGACCCAGACCAAAAACGCGGCTCATCATGGAGACAAAAAGCCACGTGACATAAAAACGTTGTGTTTTTAGGATTAATCTGTTAGGAATTTAAGTTGTCATTAGTGTTCATCTACAAACACGTTGTATCGGTAAGGAGTCACCGGTCATTCATCGGTAAGGAGCCACCGGTCATTCACAACACCGGTCGCCAAGCAAAATACCAAATATACACCGGTAGATGGAAAGAAGTGCACTCACCGGTAGACTAATCTAAACAACACTCACCGGTTTCCGAGTACATGTATAAGGTGAACCAGATACAAAATTGCATCGGTTTCGGTCTAAGACAAGCTAAAAATCCGCACCGGATTAAGAGGATCAGTTTCAGTTAAAAACCAAACTATATGGGAGTTAACTTTCTAACAATCGTTAGCTTTATCCTTGGCGGATGTCTTACATGGTAAACTCCAGATCATTATTTGCGTTCTGTCGCTGATTGCATGATTCATTGCAGAGTTTGCGTCCTGGCAGTTCTGTAAGTTAAGGGTTTCATTACGATGAACTCTTGTTTAAATACAGGTCATAGGACGCAAGAAAGTAGTTGTTGATTATGGGTGATTGCATGGAGAAAATGAGAGACATCTTCTGAGAGAAGAGCTGCAGACACAGAGGTAGCAGAGATCAACAGTCAGGCAACCAGAGAAGAGGTATGATCTAATCAGACATTCAGTGTCATAACAGATCATTAATTCTATTATTAGTGAAAGCATATTCAAATCCCTTTATTAGGGTGGACCTAATCGGTTCGTTGTAAAAATCTCCTAACAAGGTAACATCTTGTTGATGTTCAAAGTCTTATAACCAAGCAGCTCCAAACAGAGTTTAGATCTTAACAGATCTCTTGTAAAATCCCCTAACCAGGTAGCACCTTACTCGGTGCTTTGTAAGCTCCTAATAGAGCGCCTTCATTCTGAAATAGTGAAGTTGTGAGCTCTATCTCACCATGGTTTTTCCCTTGTAATCAAGGGTTTCCACGTATAAATACTTGTATTGATCTGTGTGATTTTGTTAATACTTATGAGTGACTGTTACATTCTGTTTATTAGTTAAAGTTAAGAAGTTCAGAATTAAAAAGTATAACAGCGAGTATTTACTAATTCACCCCCCCTCTCAATAACTGGTAAATATTAACAATTGGTATCAGAGCCTGTTCTCTCTACTTCAAAGCCTAACAGCTGGAGAGAAAGATCATGGAGGTTTACCGATATCCAAAGCAGCTAGAGGAAGCCAATGATATCATCACCTCTCTGGAAAACAGATTGAGGAGATCACTTGCGAAAAGAAAGGAGCTAGCGCTACAACTAAATGAGAGCAAAGAAACCATCGATGAACTCTCTGGGAAGAGTGGATCTGATGAAGCTGAGGAGGCAATATCTGAACTCATGGAAAAGAATCAGATCCTGACCAATGAGATCTCTAATCTTCAAAGAGACCAAGAAGACAATGCCCTGAGGATGACTGAACTAATCGAGAAAAAGAGAAAAGTTGAAGATGAAAGAAATTCAGCAGTCAAGTTTCTGTCATCCTCTGAAAGAGCAAGGGACCGGGCAGTGGAGGCCGTAGTGGCAAATGAACTTATCGTTCTACAACTTCAAGAAGACGTGCAAAGTGTTGTAATACCCCAAAAATGGGTTATAGGTTCATTAACCTCTTATATCAACACATCGAACAAAATCGACATCAAAGTCCTAACCTAAGGCACATCTGAACATCATCGAATTCTAATTGATTATCTCAAATTCTACATCGGAGAATATTCCTAGTAATATTCTTCATTATCATAATTATCTTTAATTTAATGATTATTTGGCGATAAATCTTATTTATCCTAAAGTTTGATTAATTGAATATTCTCAATATTTAATTAATTAGATTTAATTCTGCCACTTAATTGTTTAATTGAAGTTAATTCTATTATTCCTAAATTGTATTATTTAATTTTGACAATAAGTCCAAAATCCTATGAATAATTGATTAAATTCTTATTTAATTAATTAAAGCAAGTTGTCAATTTTTAATAATATTGTTTTTGAATAAAAGTTTGAAAAATAATTGATTAACCCATAAATCAATTGTTTTATTTTTCAAAATCAGTTAGGTTGGAAATAAATCACTTTATTATTAAATTAATTCATATTAAATCATGCACAATCAGAAAAGCAAACAAATATCAATTATCAATTAAATCTAAACTCTATTTTGAGTTAAACTCTGCTTTTGCATGTTTTTGTGAGTTAATTATCTTTTATTTAAAAATAACTCAAAAATCAACTTGAGTTATCTGAGTGATTTATGGCTTTTATTCATGCACCTCCAAAGCCCTGGATTTCTATAAATTAAGGTCTCAGCTCTTCATATCAACCTCTCATATTTTTGCAAACTTATGCTGGCGAATTGCTATCTGGAGAATCGGAGCTTCTTTGCGAATCAACCACGTTTTGTGAGATCACTTTTGTTTTCATATCATTGTTAGATCATTTTAGCATATCAATTTCCATATTAGCATAGATTCATATCAAGTTTTCATTATCTTATTTGCACAAAAAAACCAAAAAAAAATCGATTAATTGCATTCATTCCATATCTAGATTAATTGCATTCAAATCCTTCGTTTAGGTGTTGTCAAGGTCACTGATCTCGGTCCAATCTGAGAATACATACTCGCATCTACTAGAAGGCAGTAAATCGCCTGATTAGTTTAGTTTCATTTATTTGCACGATTTCGATTTCAACTAACCTCTAATGTTTTACTAAAGTGTTGTGTCTACAGATCAGGTACAAAATTCACACACACATTTCTTTCAACTAACCTCTAATGTTTTACTGAAGTGTTGTGTCTACAAATCAGGTACACGAATCTTCAAAATTTTACATAACAATCTGATACTGAAACACTTAACAATTGCAAAATCTAAGTAAAAATCCTTTTCTGGTGTGAACTGAATATTCTGTCAGAGAACAGCCAGTGCTGTGTCTCGAAATCTGTGTCTTGAAATTTGTACCTCAAAATCTGTGCCAAAACTATCAAACTGTGTCCTTTTATCGCGCGAGATTTCAACTTTCTGAGTACTCTTTCGCGCGAGACAGCACATTCTCGCGTGCAGCCTAGTACTTCCTCGCGCGAAACAACATTCTCTCGCGCGAACCTGTCCTGAAATTTGCAAAACAGAGAGCTTATTACTGCCAGTTGGTCAACTTCCTGTCAAATCTGATTTTTGTCTAAGATCTGTATGCCTATTTTCCTGTTGCACGTTGTCTGAAACTGCATGTCTAGAGTTGAGAAACACGTCTTGAAATCTGTCAAACAAATCACTGTGTCAAGAACAGAGCAGATCTTATAACGAATCCAATCATTTTCCTAAAGTGGCCTTTTGAATCTGATTTAGCCTTCTGTTTAATCGATTTGAGTCTTTATCATCTTGTGTCAAAACCTTGTCATAACTATCAATCTTCAATCAATCACCAAAATGGCTAAGTGTTGTGAACTCGTGTCCGCTATCTTTTGGGAATCATACCCATACATCTAGAGCACAATCTCCCTCATCTAAGTCAAATCTATGCTTCAATCAATCAAACCTTGACAAGGTTGCGTCATCTGATCATCTTGGTTCAATTCATTCTTCAGTTGTCTTCATCTTATTCTTTTGCTTCACCCAAGGTTAATGGTGGAGACTAGAGCTTCCTCTCACAAGAAATCGGGAGAAGCACTTAACACTAGAACTTTGTCTACTCACGTAGGTCCAACTCTTGAGCAACTCTACAATTCTTGTCTTTACGAAGACGATGGTCTTGGCAACCTTTGATTAAAAACTAGTTACATTCCTCCTTCATCAACTCACGGAGGTAATCAACAAACTCCTCCTCAATCTATCCCAGGTAAAACTCCCACCATGTCTCAAGCAGGGACAAACTTTGGCTCTCAAGGAGCTCAATCTCAACATGGTGTAGATCAGGAACCCACACCTGAAGAAATTGCTCAATATCAAAATGATGATAACTTCAAACGAATGATGAAGCATTTCTTGAAAGAGGATAGAGAAGCATACTTTTTGCAATTAGCTCATCAAGGAGCTAAACTTCCTCCCAACTTTAATGTCGAAGACATCATTACGCATGAGGAAGAAACTCCACTCACAGCTATGATGAAACAGATGCATGTCATGCAAGTCAAACTTAATAACCTTGAGAAAGAAAAGGAACCCAAAGAGTTCTCCATGGAGACCCTATGTCCTTTTCCATTTGACAAAGACTTGTACATGCCACCATTCCCGAAAAGAGTGGAGATGCCTAAGTATGATAAGCATGGACACTCTGATCCTCAAGATCATGTCAGAGAATTCTGTACACAATCTATGGAGTTCATGCACGAACCAACCTATCTGATGCGTCTCTTTCCTCGATCTCTAGGAGGAGCAGCCATTCATTGGTTCTCTAGATTGCCTTCTACTATCAAAACTTTTGAGGAGTTGATCAAATTGTTCTATTAGCAATACTCCTACAACATTCAACATCCAGTCACCATGATTGATATTTGTAATCTCAAGCAATATCCAGGCAAACCATTCTTGACATTTCTCAAAAGATGGAGGAAGAAATTCTCTCTATATGCTAGGCCTATTCTAGAAACTGAGAAACTGGAAATCTTCATCAATAATCTTATCCCAGAAATCAACTATCCTCTACAAATGCAAGATCATACATCTTTTGATAAAATGGTAGACAATGCGATCAAAATCGAAAAAGTACTTGTGAAAAAAGGAGAAATCGCACTTCAAAAGGACAAGTACGAATCAGGATCCAGTTCTAAAAACAAGAACAAAAACTAGAACAAGAATAAAGGCATTGTCACAGATGGTGTTGTTGATACTATCCATACCCCATCAAAGGCACCAGCTTTCAATCTAACTATTGGCACCCAAGCCATCAAAGCTTCAGAACAAAAGGTGTCTGAACCATCTCAAAAGAAGCCAGAGTATAAAAAGTGGTCCGCTGATAATAAACGAACGTTCACTCCTCTTGGAGAATCTTTAGAATCAGCTATGAGAACTCTGCTAGCTAATAACATCATCTCCTTCCTTGAGATCTGACAATCCAATCCAGATCCTAAACCGAAATGGTGGAGAGAGAATTGTGAGGCCTCACCTCAACCCGTCATAGCATCTTTTCTTTTCTGCATTTTGATACATTGATACACTTGTTGATCTATTTTGATAGAGACTCGAAATATGATATTTTGATGGTGGTTATTATATTATGTATGTGTGGATGTGAATCTAGAGTACATCATGATTTTGATTATGCATCGTTGATTAAGTGAATTATTCATGATTAGATTTGATTACTGCACATGATGATTATGTACTTATGATGTTCGAATATTATTGAATGGGAAATTGTGATTTGAATTGAGCTATACATATTGAGTTATGATACTAAATAGGAAATTGAATATGTATATTTCATGTAATGTTATCATCTTGAACTACTGATGCTTGATGTGAAGTGTGCAGGTATGAGAACCATAGGAATTATTGGAGAACCAAGGTTAAACACATGTGAACTGAGTAAGTCAAGGCTTAGTCCAATATGGGATTACAAAGCCTCGTTGTAATGTGCACTTGTGTAAATGTGAATTTTCATGTGCATTAGTAGTTAGCTTCGTGTTGTCGTTCATGGCATTTGTATGTAATGTGCAATTGTTAGTGTCACTTGACACTTGTAATGTGCTCATTTAAATTTATTTTATTCCAGCCATTTCTAGAGGCCAATAAGAGGTTCTAGGGGTCATTTTTGGCATTATTTAAGTATCTTAATGTTAGGGGTATGGGTTAGAAAGGTTTTGAACATATCCTAAATCCCCTAGAGACTTTGGCAACCTTTTTTTGGACCCATTTACCCTTAGCCACGAGATTGTATGGATCTTGACCCTTACCCAACTTTCCCTTTTCTTCCAATCAGGCATTAATTATGGGGGGACAAGGAAAACCAAGTAGACCAAAGAGGTCAAGTCTGCATTTATGTTTGGTGGGTGGGGAGAATTTGGAGCCTTTTTAGAGGCCCTTGATAGAATTGGAGGGTGTTCACCCACTCTCTAATTTTAGAGACTTTAGGGTTTTGGAAAGAGGAGGACAAGTGGATAGCTCTTCTCAACTATCAATTGCCATCACACTTGTGAAGGTTGGTCTTTCATTTCTATGGAGATTTTCTTGTTTTTGCTCAATAGATTAGATGTGTTCTTGCTCTTTCATGTGTTTGAAGTGTATCCTTGTTGTGCTATAGTATTGTATGGGAAGGGAATTTGATGTTGAAATTCATGTTTTTCCTTTGTTTTGCTTGAATGAGGGTGTTCATGTGTATGGGAGTAAGGCATTACTCACCTCTTTGGGAAGAGGAAGAAGTGGCCTTGGGTGAAGGGGTTAGTTGGGCTCTTCATGAGGTGAGAGTCTCTTCTCTTGGAGAAGAGGGAAAAATTCATGGTGTATGGGCACCATGAAGCCATTGAAATCTTGTATCATGAAGATGTGATAACCATTGTTGTGTATGGAAGATGGAATTGTAGCCTTGAAGAGGCAAATGAGATATCCTTGTTGAGGAATTTGTGAAAGAAAAACAATGGCATTCTCCCCTTGGAAAAGCCCACCTTCACCCTTCTTCAATGAGCTTGCAAAGTTCATGTGTGTAGCCTTGGAGGGAGTAACTTCTTGTTATTGCATGTGTGTAAAATTGTGAGTATCTTGTTGTTTGTTGTACCCCGTTTATCCTTGGTTCTCCAAGCTTGGGGGTGGTCTCATAAGAGACCTAGGTTGGATGGTGAGCACCCATGGTTCTCACTCCTTTTATTGCAGGTATGGAAGCCAAAGATTCATGTGGAAAAAGCTTGAAGAGATCCCCTCCTTGATATGCTTGTAGTAAACTTTCATGTGTTGTTGCATTGGTGATCTTGAAAAAGATCCTCTCTTGTAGTAATTTGTAAAGTTGTTACCATTCTTGGGTTCATTGTAAAGTGATAGATGAATATGAAGTGATACATGCATTGTGATGAAGTGAAGTTGTTATGTTTATGATTGTATCTCATTGAATATCTTCTCCAAATTGTATTATATAAATGAAAAGTGAAAGCTCCTTCATCATAGAGATTTTGTAATGAATTTGATAAGATGACTATAACGAAAATGCAATGCATTTCTATCATGTCTATTGGATTTTGCTTCTTAAAATAGTGGAGTGGCTTTCATGAAATGATATTCAAGATTATGAAAATGAAATGTGATAGTTTTCAATGTCTTCTAAAGTTTAACTTATGCATGGATATGGTAGGTTCTCTATTATAGTTGAAGAATTGTCATAGTTATATTAACAAATTCAAATGAACCTAATTCTATGCTCATTTCTCATCAAATGTAATAAGGAAATATGGTTAAATAACATAGTTGATATTATTGAAAACCTCTACAATAACACTCTAATTCATCAACCTCAATGGTATATTAATCCTCATATAGATGCCCTCAATTACTCAAATGAAGCAAATGTGAAAGGATGAAGAAAAACTATGTTCTCATAAAAATAGACACTCCCAGAATTTTAGAGAGCAATTTGCTCTCTGGAAAATGTATGGGGATGATATTATCCCCATACCACACAGAGAATATTCCTCTTATTTCATTTAGACACTAATTAAAATTAACCAAAACTAAAACATACTCTATACTACTTTAAACATAAGGACTTAGCAATATAATGAAAATAAAATAGTGCTTTTGGGCCCTTTAGTCTACTCCCACTTGCCATTTGGTGGGACCCAAAATCCCACTCTCCCAAAGCTGGCGTAGGTATGGATATGGGGGGGGGATTTTGCAGCAAATCATAACATTTAAGGAAGGCAAGTTGACCCTTCCATTACCCTTGTCTACGTGCATATCAAACACCCACTTTGTAACCAATTAAGCATGGCCTTAATTCCCTTTTTGCAGCAAGGTACTGGCCTTTCCATCACTTGTACGTGGCTGACAATGTCAGCATTAACGTCCAACCAAGGTCAAAGACTTTCTTGCCCTCATTCGAATTCCTCTTGCAAAGAAAAGGGGTGATCAATGAGGTTGGTGGGCCCCACATTCCTAGGACGATGTAACCCACTTGGATGTGAATTCCTAGGAGAGCATTTTCGAAATTATCATGGGGAAAAGTGTTCCCTCCCTAGGCAATCACGCAGGTCTTGTAAGGCTTGCATTTAAGGAATGTAGATAGAGGCCTTGTCAACCCCCATTTGACAAGTGGCCATGGGAAATAGGTGGGTTGTTGGGTAGTAGGTTAGGATAGTAGGAGCTAGTGTAGTAGGGATATCTAATAATTGTAATTTAGGAATACATATTGTTTTGCTTAGGCTTATCACATAATTATATTAATTCATAATTATAATGGTGTTGCAAATAAGTAAGATACAAATTAGTTAAAAGGTTTAGATAATTATTTCTAAATAGGTGAAGGACTTGGGATCTTGGATCCAAGTCTATTATTTTAATTTTGTTAGGAATGATTTTTTTGGAATTAAGTTAGGATATCTTTTTATTATTGGGATGCTTTAATTTTTAACCTTATGCATATATGCTTGGGTAACATATCATTCTAATAAATTTTCCCTCAAGGTAATAGTGATCGGAATGGGATTCATTAATAAAATTGAAAACGGATGTTGAGTTATGGTTGTTAAGGTCATAGATTTATCTTTAAATGTGAATAGATATATCAATTCAATGGTTGCTTGATCAGTAGGATACCAGTGTAATCAAGACCATCCTTATAGCATTGGAAATTTATCATATTGGAGTGATGATCCTTAGGACAACTAACTTCTTTTATTGATTCAACCAATTAGTCGATAGAAAATGATTTATGGTTACCATATTGAATCGTTAATTGAACCATTAGTTCGTGGATTGTATCTCTAGCGGATTGTTAGATTTGGGGTCATTTCTTTTGAAACACTAACCATTTAGGTGACCATTGTAGTTCTTGCTATTAGATCCCAATTTTGGAAATCCTTGAAGAGATTATTAGTTAGTGATGTTAATGACCTAAACTAACTAGGAAGGTATCAAATTTTATTGTGTAGCAGTGTCACCATGTAAAGTTCTAACACATCTAGTGGAGTAATGTTCATCAGGATTAGGGCCAACTCTGCTAGGGTCTTTTGACAATAGGATTCTTAGATTCGTAAGGCCCTTAGGGTTAAAGTTCCTTGTATTCTATTTCTGTATAATCTAACACAAGTATCGATAATCCTTATGAGGACTAGGTTAGCTTTCCTTATTACTATTAACCTTAGACCAACACTCCGTAAAATAATATTTAATTCTTTTCAAAAAAAAAAATTGTTGCATTTTTAGTTGGATATTTTTGGGCATGACAAGAATGAATTATGTGATTTCCATCGGGGTAAAGGTCACAAAACTAATAACTACTTACGCTTGAAACATACTATTCAAGATCTGATTGATAAGGGAGATATCACCATAGACAATCATAAGAGCAATAATGATCATACAGCATTCACAAAACCATTTCCGAAACATGGTCAAGAAATTTCATCTTCTCAGCCTAATATGGGGGCAAAGGTCAATTATGCTTACCCTGGAAATAATGTTGTTATCAATATGGTTGAACCTTGTCTCTCTGAACATTGCAATGTCATCATAATTGTGCGAAGAGATAGAGATCATCCTTCAGCTAACGCAATTAGTCGATCACAAGCTCAGGCACATCTGAACAGACAAAACCCAGATTCATCAAACGTCCCTAAGATGCCCTTCAATCTTTCTTCCACTTCCAAACAAAAGGTTGTTTCTAAATTTTCCAATCCTAAAGATACAAGGCCAACATCTTATAGCATTGTTCAACAACTCCAACACACTAATGCAAAAATCTCCATGTTTGAGTTGCTTCGGATATCTCCAGCTCATAGAGCTATTCTAGACAAAGCTTTGTTCGGATCCAATGTTCCTGATGACCTTGATTTAGACAAGTTCCAGACTATGGTTGGATATCTTACATCTCCGCAATATATCTCCTTTTCAGAGGAAGATGACAACTCCTTGAGTCACCCACATAACCAGCCTTTGCATATAGAAGTCTCGATCCAGAACCATAGAGTCAAACGTGTGTTGATAGATGGAGGCGCTGGCCTAAATTTTTGTTCTTACAGCTTGGTCACACAATTGGGATTTTCAGAAATGGCTATTGATCCCAGAAAGAAAATA
Source organism: Chamaecyparis obtusa (assembly GCA_027943335.1). Taxonomy (NCBI): domain Eukaryota; kingdom Viridiplantae; phylum Streptophyta; class Pinopsida; order Cupressales; family Cupressaceae; genus Chamaecyparis; species Chamaecyparis obtusa. The sequence goes on from BSBK01003547.1 coordinate 751,506, forward strand.
ACTATAAAAGCCTATGATGAACAAGAAAGATCTTCTAAAGGCACCATTGTCTTCCCTATCAGAGCAGGTCCAGTTATCAAAGATACTATATGTCAAGTTCTTGATCTACCTTTGGCTTACAATAGCCTTCTAGGAAGACCATGGATACATGAGATGAAGGCTATTCCTTCTACATTCCACCAATGCTTGAAATTTCCTTATGAAGGAGTAGAGGTCACTATTCCAACAGACATATCCACCACTTGCAATACATTGAAGGAAAGTGCAGATAAACTTGTGCCTAATAACAAAGAATCTGCCATTGAGCCAACTAAAGAAGCATCCACATCTAAAATGAAAGATCTTGCAAAAGAAGTTAAGATCAAAGAAAATAGTATGGGAGAATATACTATGGAGCCAGTCTAATCTTTAACATCTCTCCCTATCTCACCTAAGTCTTATGGCCAATCTTTGAAACAATCCAAACCAGATTCTAAAAAACCTCTTGAGGCATATAAAAAGAATTTTGTAGCAGAACAAGTCTCCAAGCAAGAATTCGAAGAGGATGAAGCTGTGCTTGCATGGCTATACAAAGGTGAATCTGAATCCCATGATATTCAAACTAGTCACTTAGCAGTACCAAAAGATCCTTCTAAGTCATATGGCCCAGGAGATAAATTGATAGCTAAGATGGGATATCCAGGTAAAGGACCTCTAGGAGTCAGAGGAAAAGGTCTTGAGGCACCTCTCCCACATACTGGTAGAGCAAATAAAGACAAAGTTGGCTTAGGATTTAAAAAGAAACCCTTCCACCTCAAAGGTAATTGTTCTCATGTCATAGAGCAGATCGCACCAGGAGAACCTCTTCTTCAGAAAGAAGAAACAGAACCATCAAATAGTGATTCAGACAACTCAGAACTCATCCCCTATGAAAAATTGCCTAAAGAGATCAAAGACCTTGATGATAAAGATGATCCAATCAAAAGAATTAATGTAGTAGAAACACAAGAACATACTATCAATCAAGAGATAGTTGCCACACAAGAACCAGCTAATCTCGAAATAAATCAAGAAGAGGAAGGTGGTAGTGATTCTGAGATAGATTCCCATGAGTATGAATTTAAATCAGAATCTGAGGGTAACCCTTCTTGGGGTATTCATCCTGACTTTACCCATGTTCTTAGATTTCCTAGAGGCATAGATGAGGAATCTAATGACTATGAATGGGGAGCCATTCCAGAACCAGATGATGAGCTTATTACAGAGAAACATGTTGATGTTATTCACCAATATGCACCTAAACCCAACGTAAGTCTAAAGCAAAATGATGAACTTATCGAGTCTTATCCACCTATGGCTGAATTGGACTCTCACAATGACATTGAGCCTATTCACGAATTAAATGTCTTAAGTTGTAATATCACCTTTGAACTCGAGCGTCAAGTTAGGACTAATGATGACAGATCCATATCCGTAAACACTATCTCTCTATCTTTCCCCACTTTGACTATCCGATATCCAGACCTTCTTGATCAAACCTCCACAAATTTGAGCCATGGTATTTATACCTTCCCGAATGACTATGCCCTTGCTTGCTACCTCAATGCAGTTGAGCCTATGAGGACTTCCATTAGTGAACCGAGCATTAGCATGACGGAGTCGGACATCAAGTATCTTAGTCAGAAAAATAAGAATAAGAATAAAAAGAAAAGGAGTTCTGAGGGTGAAAACCACTTTGTGGCAGTCTCAGAACCTACAAAAGTAAAAATAAAAGACGTATCCGAAGGTGAAAACCTCTCTAAGGCGCCTAAGGATGAGATATTTGATGTCCTTCCGAGTCATTTACAGGACAGATCTCCAGTTCTAACTGAGCCCACTCAATCCATCAACTTGGGAACAACAGAGGAACCACAGTTGATCCATGTAGCACAATCTTTATCAGAAGAAGAGAAGCAAAAATTTACAACATTCCTAACAAAAAAGAAGATCAACTTTGCATGGAAATATTCAGATATGCCAAGGTTAGATCCTAATCTTATAATGCATCATTTATCTATAGCTCCAACTGTCAAACCTGTCAAGCAAAAATTGAGAAAGATGCATCCTCATGTTGCACTCTTGATAAAAGTTGAATTAGAGAAGCTCCTAAAAGCCGGATTCATCCAAGTTATTGACTATGCCGAGTGGATCTCTAATATTGTACCTGTTTCAAAACCAGATAAATCAATCAAAGTGTGCACAGACTTTAGAGATGTGAATAGAGCATGCCCTAAGGATGATTTTCCACTACCTAACATTGATATGATAGTGGACATGACTGCGGGCTTTGAGATGTATTCTCTAATGGATGGTTTTTTGGATATAATCAAATAAAAATTGTTCCAGAGGATCAAGAGAAAACTGTTTTCACATGTGCATGGAGCACCTTCTGTTGGAATGTCATGCCATTTGGGCTTTAAAATGCTGGTGCTACATATCAAAGAGCCATGACATCTATTTTTCATGATATGATGCATAGGACTATGGAGGATTATGTTGATGATACTTTAGCAAAATCTATGATTAGAGTTTAACATCTAGATGACTTGAGCAAGATACTAGACAGAATGGAAAAATTTAGTCTCAGACTAAATCCTAAGAAGTGTGCTTTTGGTGTCACTTCTGGAAAGCTCTTAGGATACATAGTCTCAAAAAAGGGGATTGAAGTTGATCCAGCTAAAGTAAAGGCTATCATGGAAATGCAACCTCCAAAGAATATTAGTCAAATGAGGACATTGCAAGGAAGAGTTCAATCTATCAGAAGATTTATATCACAGCTAGCAGACATATCACAACCTTTTACAAAAACATTACATAAAGGTGTGACATTTGCATGGAATGAAGAATGCAAGAACTACTTCAACCATATCAAGAAGTATCTATCAAATCCTCCTATCTTGATGCCTCCCATTCCGGGGAAGCCTTTGATCTTATATGTCTCCGCTACAGATACATCACTGGAGGCATTGCTTGCACAACATGATGAGAACAAAAAGGAAAGAGCTATATACTATATCAATAGAACATTGGTTGCATATGAGAAGAACTATTCAATGATTGAGAAAGCTTGTCTAGCTGTGATTTTTGCAGCACAAAAATTGAGACACTACATGTTAGCTCATACTAAGATTGATCCACTCAAGTACCTACTAAGCAAAGCTGCCCTCACAGGTAGATTAGCTAAATGGGTCATGCTCTTAAGTGAATTTGACATTGAATAAGTTGAGAGAAAAACTATAAAAGGACAGGTTATTGTTGATCAATTAGCAGATGCACCCATGATTGATGATACACCAATGCAAATGGAATTTTCAGATTCCTCTATCATGACTCTTTCTTCTAGAGAATGGCAGTTATTCTTTGATGGCTCCTATACACAGAATGGATTAGGAGTAGGCATATTGTTCATAACTCCTCAAGGATACTCAATACCAAAAGCATTCAAATTAAAGTTTCCTTGCACAAACAATATTGCAGAATATGAAGCCCTTTTGAATGGTATGAAAATAGCAATTGAATGGAGAGTAACAGAGCTACACATTCATGGAGACTCTCAACTTGTTATCCATCAAGTCAATGATGTGTACCAAACTAAAGATGAAAAGCTCATTCCTTACAAGAGAATGGTAGATGATCTAAAGAAGTATTTCCTATCTATCACATTTGAGCAAATTCCTAGAACGGAGAATAAGGCTGCCGATGCAATGGCAACACTATCTACTTTATTACAGCAACCTGAACATGAGCTACGCTACGAGTTCCTGGTGAAAGCACTATCTTATCCTACATATGATTCTCCCAAAACCCGCATGATTTGCACTGTTGTTGGCCATGATTCATCCAGATACAAAAACCTATTTTCTTATCTCCAAGACCAAATCATTCCTGATACCTTCAACCGCCATGAAAAGAGATAGCTTATCCGAAATGCCTCCCGATATGTCATCATTGGTCATGATCTGTACAAATGAGGTCTAGATGGTACACCACTTAGATGTTTAGAACGGGAAGAGTCTCAACGTGCATTAGAGAAAGTCCATGATGGTATTTGTGGGTCACACTCGAACGGTTTAACACTAGCTCGAAAACTTATTAGGGCTGGGTACTATTGGCCTGAAATGGAGAAAGAGGCTATCAAGTTTGCTAAGAATTGTCAAAAGTGCCAAGTGCATGGCAACTTAATTCATGCTCTAGGGAGGGATCTAATTCCCTTTACTACACAATGGCCTTTTCACCAATGGGCATTTGATCTTATAGGAGCTATACATCCTCATTCTTCCAATGGACATACCCATATAATCACAGCTACAGATTATTTTACAAAATGGGTAGAAGCAGTCCCTTTGACACAAGCAACTGAAAAACAAATCTCTATGTTCATATTGAACTATATAATATGCAAATATGGGATACCTCATTCTATAATCACAGATAATGGTGGACAATTCAAAAACAAAGATCTAGATGATCTATGTGCCAAATTCAGGATCACACAACATTGGTCATCTATCTACTATCCTCAAGGGAATGGACAAGCAGAGGCTTCTAACAAGAATCTATTGAAAATCTTGCACCATACAGTTAATAAAACAGGAAGAGACTGGCATCTCATGATCAATCCAGCTCTCTGGGCCTACAGAACAAGTATCAGAACACCTACTGGGGCTCTACCATTCGCTTTAGTTTATGGGTCTGAAGCGGTACTACCTATTGAGGTTGAAATCCCATCACTAAGAATTAGAATGCATGGTCTAGTAACTGATAATGACTACAGAGTATCTAGGTTGCAAGAACTTGAACTACTAGATGAGCGCAGACAAGCAGCGTATGATCATCTCAGAGTATATCAGAAGAGAATGTCTAGAGGTTACAACGAGAAAGTCAGACACAGAGATTTCAAGTTGGTGATCTAGTCTTGAGAGAGAATCCTAAAAATCAATCACATAGAGAACGCAAGGGGAAGTTTGAACCCAATTGGCTGGGTCCCTTTGTAATCACTGCTACTTTTGGCTCTGGTGCCTATCAACTCTCAACAACTGAAGGAGAACAGCTCCAAGAACCAATCAACGTTCTCCATCTGAAGAAATTCTAAGCCTAAGACATTCAATGTATGCTAAAATGTCCTTAAAAAATCTTTAAAATTGGAAAAAGTCCTGAAAAAATGAACATCTTGGTGAAAACCTAGCAATAGGCGCCTTGATGATTCACAAAAAAAAAAATCAAAAATATCAAAAATGCAAAAAAAAATTGAAAAAATGAAAAATACAAAAAAAGGAGAAAAAAAAGAAAAAGTGTCTTGGTGTAAACCTGGAAACAAGCGCCTTGGTAGCAAAAATAGAATCTCTGCCAAGATGGTGAAAACCCGGCAAACGGGCGCCACTTGTTTCAAAACGCTCCATCTATCAGCACAATCTTGGTCTTTCCCAGCTTTCAATCTTGCTTTAATTTGTACATATCTCCTGGTTTGTTTCTGCATTCTTGTTTTCAATAAGTCGGTCTGTACACCAATCAGCTCAAGCGTCTGTATCCTATCAATGTTCAAACTTGGGGGCAATCAAAGTCATATCCTATGGCCTCCAATGTATCTTAGATGTATCATATCCAGTCAGAGTCCTTTGAAGCTTCATTTGAGTCAATCAGTCAGTCTCATCTCCAGAAAGGATTTTGCATCAACATCAAACACAAACTGAAAACAATATCTGCTTCATGCTTTTATCTCCTTGTATGCTTACTGATTCGCATTGAGATTTTTGCATATTATGTCCTTTCGAGCTCTTCGATGATGTCCTTTACAGGATTTAGAGAGTGATGACTGGGGGCATAATCTTTTCTTTGTTTTCTTCTTGTATATGAAAATCTAACAACTTTGAAAATTTTGGATTGAAATGGTGTCCGACTGTAAGAGCCTCTATCTCGAATTGGATGGCCACGCGTACCTCGACCATTGATACCCAAAAATTCAAGGAAGTTTGATCTAACTATTGTCTTTTTGAGTGAGTTCTTTCTCCTACTGTGAAATGCAATCTTACCTAAGGATGTGAACGATAAAGGGTCACTACGGGTAATTCACATTGGATTTAGAATGATCTTTTGATTGTTTGATGTGTTTGAACCGCAAGGCGTATTCTGGTCATCACAACGTTTATGTTTTGATGCTTATGCAAATTGCTATATCAAAATGGACATGATATTCAAGTCATCCTAGCGTTTATGCCTTGGTGCTTATATCTAATCCGACATTCCGAAAATAAAATCAATATTCATATATCTATGGTTGATTGACTAGTGGATGTCATATTGATTCCTGCGCATACAAATCGATATTCATATGGCTATGGTTTCATAACTAGTGGGCATTGTATTGATTTATCCGGTTACCTAAAAATTCAATGATGAAAACGACCGACACATGATCAGTGACTAGGTCCTAGGTCTTAGGTTGCATTTCATTTTGCATGTCTCTTTGCATTTTGCATATTTGCATGATCTCACAATGTTTGAATGAACTTCAATGCTTAAACAATTCTCCACTTGTCTCTTCAAATCTAACAAGAGCTGAATCTTACACGAAGGTCCATCCAACGAAACAGCAACTAGAATCCTTTTTCGGGATCAAAATTAAAATCTGAGATTGTTTATATTATTAACTACTTGCACAATCAACCTTCAATCATCACAGAAATCCAGTATTCAACTTAACTGATTATCTTACATCAAACTATCGAAATTTCAACTTGGTCAACCATGGTCAACTCATGGTCAACTCTAGTCAAACTTGGTCTCCAGGACCTCCAAACGATACAAAATGCGTTCTCGAACGTGTTTAACCACTTCTCCAATCAATTAGCATGCTTCTAAACTATCAACGCTGACTTTTCTAGTCAAATTTCAATTTTAATCCCGAAGGGGGCATGGTATTGCATATCATTCAAAGTCTGTAATCTAAATTTGATATCATATCTTTCCTCAGTAATCAAGACAACAACCACGTCTAGTTGCTGATTCATCAAAAGACAGGCAAATCAATCATCACTCGGGGCATATCAAATTCATCGAGATCCATATCAATCTGGTATTCTCTTAATCTTGTAAATTGTATCAGTTTTTGCAACTATCGGTTCAATTGTGTTATTTCCTTGGTTCTTCGGAAACTGAAGGGTTTGGATGTGATACCAATGTGATTCAATATAAAGACAATCGGGTCTAGAATCGGTCACTCACTTCTTTGCAATCATAAGGTTCAGAATCAAGCGTTTTGACACTTTTTCGCAATCATCGGTTCATTTGCTGTTATAGTTAACATTATCTTTGGTCATTCAGGACCTATTATTTTCATATCAATTTCAATCAGTTTCTATCTCATATCAATTTCAATTTCAAACATCAGTTTCAACATCATACACAGACCGTCTTTGAACTACTGCGCTTCGCACAGTAATTCAAAGAAGGACAAAATGTAATACCCCAAAAATGGGCTATAGGTTCATTAACCTCTTATATCAACACATCGAACAAAATCGACATCAAAGGCCTAACCTAAGGCACATCTGAACATCATCAAATTCTAATTGATTATCTCAAATTCTGCATCGGGGATTATTCCTAGTAGTATTCCTAATTATCATAATTATCTTTAATTTAATGATTATTTGGTGATAAATCCTATTTATCATAAAATTTGATTAATTGAATATTCTCAATATTTAATTAATTAGATTTAATTATACCACTTAATTGTTTAATTGAAGTTAATTCTATTTATTCCTAAATTGTATTATTTAATTTTGACAATAAATCCAAAATCCTATGAATAATTGATTAAATTCTTATTTAATTAATTAAAGCAAGTTGTCAATTTTTAATAATATTGTTTTTGAATAAAAGTTTGAAAAATAATTGATTAACCCATAAATCAATTGTTTTATTTTTCAAAATCAGTTAAGTTGGAAATAAATCACTTTATTATTAAATTAATTCATATTAAATCATGCACAATCAGAAAAGCAAACAACTATCAATTATCAATTAAATCTAAACTCTATTTTGAGTTAAACTCTGCTTTTGCATGTTTTTGTGAGTTAATTATCTTTTATTTAAAAATAACTCAAAAATCAACCTGAGTTATCTAAGTGATTTATGGTTTTTATTCATGCACCTCCAAAGCCCTGGATTTCTATAAATTAAGGCCTCAGCTCTTCATATCAACCTCTCATATTTTTGCAAACTTATGCTGGCGAATTGCTATCTGGAGAATCGGAGCTTCTTTGTGAATCAACCACGTTTTGTGAGATCACTTTTGTTTTCATATCATTGTTAGATCATTTTAGCATATCAATTTCCATATTAGCATAGATTCATATCAAGTTTTCATTATCTTATTTGCACAAAAAAACCAAAAAAAAAATAGATTAATTGCATTCATTTCATATCTAGATTAATTGCATTCAAATCCTTCGTTTAGGTGTCATCAAGGTCACTGATCTCGGTCCAATCTGAGAATACATACTCGCATCTACTAGAAGGCAGTAAATCGTCTGGTTAGTTTAGTTTCATTTATTTGCACGATTTCGATTTCAACTAACCTCTAATGTTTTACTAAAGTGTTGTGTCTACAGATCAGATACAAAATTCACACACACAAGTGTCACCCAAGAAAATGCCCACATGCAGAAAGGTTGGCATGATAGGAATGAAGCATGCAATAGATTGTCTCAAGAATTGCATCAACTAAGGGAGCAGATGAACGAACTTGAAGAGACAAATGAAATTCTAAGAAGATACAATGAAAGTTCAACTAAGCTTGATAAGCAACTCAAAGCTCAAAGAAGACACAATGATCAGACCGGTCTTGGTTTCACTGATGAAAATGCAAAAAGGAATGGTGAGCCCTCTAGGGTAAAAGCAACCAAGAAGGATAAGATGAAATCGCTGATGCAAAAAGGTAAGAATTTCCCTAACACATCTTGCAAACACTGTGGGAAATCAGGTCATAAGACTAATGACTGCAACAATGCACCGATAAGGACCAACAATAGCTACTGCAAAAACTGTTGTGAAAAGGGCCACAAAACCAGTGGGTGCTGGTCCAGTCCCACATCTGTGTCCAGCAGCAGCAAGGGAAGCTTCAGAGGGTACTACTATGCATGCAATAAATTTTGACACAAAGCACAAGAATGCAGATCCAAGACAATGGCATTTAGATCCCCAAAACAAATACTCACCAAGAGAAACAAGGACCTGAGTACAGTGAACTATGTGAACTGTGGATTACACAACTACAATGGCTCTCGCAACAAGTCAACTGACACGAAAAGAATGAACTCATGGAAAGCAACTGGAGTAATCTGCTATCACTGCAACAAAGTGGGACACAAAGCCAAAGAGTGCAGAAACCGGTCATCCGGCAAGGAGAAGGAACTAATTAAGTCTGAAGAGAAGATCAACAAGAAAGAAAAGACTAAGAAAACAGTCATACAGATTTGGTTCGTAAAAAAATCAAAGATCTCCGCTGAAGAAAAGACAAGAGGAAAAATCACCATCTGTTGATGGCGATATTTCTTCAGCAAACTGAACCATGAGAGTTTAGAGGGCACCGGTAGATCCACTACCGTTCCTGGTATGATTGGTGAGAGTCGGATTCACTCGGTCTACAAGATTAACCAATAAGGCAAGTTTACAATCAACCGGTTGGCAAAACGGAAGGAAAAAGTAGGTAAAGCATTTATTACTATAGCCGTTTAACAAATAGTTACCATTTGGTAATTACCGTTATAGCCTAACCCTATAAAAGAAAGGGAAATTACTCATAAGTTTTCACTTTGCTTACTTTGCGATTTACGAATTCTTGTGCTAAGTATTATTTTCACGCTTTGATCACTAAGAAATCATTATCTGCAAATTACCGGTTAGCAAGAATGGCTTCATCTTCCGCTACCGTGAAGTTGATCAAAGGAGATCAAGTGAACAGACCAGCATACAACATCTTGCTTGTGCAGAACAGAGAAAATGACATGGCTAGTGCTCTCTCTTCCATACCAAAAGGAGTCCTCTTGACTGAGGATGTTACAATGTTCATTCACGCTAGACAGGAAGAACTCAGAGAAACCTTTATTCAAGGAGAGTATGTGTCATTATGTGAAGAAGGGAAACTGCTCGACAAATATGCCAATCTGGTATCTTCTGGTCTAATAAATGGTGTGTGCTACCCTGCAATCTTCTGGGAGGACCAAGTTAGACTGGTACTGAGCCATCTTCATGAACCAGGATTCTGGCTCAACAAAGGCGCATGTCACGAGATCACCAAAGAGGATCTCCACAAAGTGACCGGGTACAATGACAAAGGGGAAGCGATAACCCTATGCACCATCTCCAATTCTATCGTCAACAAGCTAACCAAGTCGAAGTCCAATGGTCGACTCATGACTATAAACGACATTGAAGATGAAGGAGTATGTTTCGCATCCGCTGTTATCGGATATAAAGTCTGTCAGTCAAGCAACCTAAACAACGTACCAGGTGGTGCAATTCATGTTGCGCATTGCATTATGCACGAAAATGTCCAATACGACATTTGTGCAATGCTTCAAAACCAAATCTTTGAAAATATGAAGAAGCTTGGAGTTGTGAAGAAGAAATCTATGAAGTATGGAACCCTTCTGATGTGCCTATACTTTTTCTACTTGGATTTCTTCCCAGGTTTCGGAAAGGTGAATTGGAGAACCGACAAACCGATCATGCATCAAATCACTGAAATGGCAAATAGACAGGGAGACCAGTTAAGCAATGCTATGACCAAACATTTCGAAGCCTTTCAACTAGAGATGCATGAGAGGGAAAGAATTTCGTCGGCAGTTGAACCAAAAGATGCATATGCTTCTGAGCTGGGTTACGAGATCTCAGCCAAAGTTGCTAAAGCATATGCTGAGGCATTAAATGATGCAAATTTGGATCTTGGTGCCAATCGGATTGGCACGTACACTGAAATTCTTTAGAATTTGTCAAAAAGGGCACCGATCAAAATTGTCTACAAAGGGACACCTCCACCAAGGAAGAAACCAGCGACAGAATAGCCCAAAGGCCGAAGGAAGAAAGAAGAACCGGCACCCAGCATCCAAGAGGAAGAACAAGAAGAAACAGACCCCGAAGTCACAGTTCCTCTGATTAGGAAGAAGAAGACTGAAAAAGTATCAAAGGAGGATCCACCTAGACGAGCCAAGCCCACAATTGACGAAATTGTGGAAGGACTGAAGAAGGTTGGAAATTTAGGCTCTGTAAGAAGAAGATATGAATTAAGCAGTGATGAAGACAAAGACAAAATTGAGGAAGCAGTAGCATTCCACCTCCACAAATTCAATCTTCATCCCGGTGGACTTCGCACTACCCTACCGGAACAACTTCTATAGAATATTGAGGCCCGGTGGAAAGCCTCAAAAGAAAGAGAAAAGGAGGAGAGGATACGGGCTCTTCTGGAGATTCAGAATCAGCTTACTCTGGACGAGGCAGCAAAACAAGCTGAACTGCATCAGAAAACTTTTGCAACTATAAGAAGGATAGGCCTAGTGCTTATTGGAGAAATTGAGAAGGTACAGAATGAAGAAGTCGCACTATGGACCAAACTTCTTCAGACCCAGCAACAAGCAGAACAAGAAGCAGCACAAAGAACAACAGTTAAACCGGCACCTGACATCAGTAAAGGGAAAGGAGTACTTGGAGAAGAAGCACCGGTACTAGTGGATTTAACCAAGGGACAAGCAACAAATCCAACAGTTTTCATCTCACCAAGCAAAGGTAACTTTCAACCTATGCATGTTGATGATTTAATAACTGAGCTTATGGACTTTGGAGAAGTGGACAATGCAGCCAAATGGTATAGTGTACTAAATGAAGAAGCCAAACAAAAGCTGATTGTCGGGATTGTAGAGACCTTCATGGATTATCATAGGACTTCAAGGTACTACAAGTTCAAGTTCCCACCAGAACTAAACAATAGGCTACAATCAAAATGGAAAACCGGTCTAGGTATGAACACCAGAATCACTAGAGACACTACTTAAGGTCTAGCCTGGTTTTAGAGAAGAAAGAATAAAGCTTCTACTAGAAGAAGCATCCATGAACCTAAAAACATTTGATAAAGTCGCAGAGATATTGAATGGATATGAGAATAAAGTCTACAAAGACACTCTAGACTACTGGAACAATTATGACTTCACGACATTGGAGAAATATGGTCCTCAAGATCAAAACAGACCTGTGCAAACACCAAAGGAGGGACACATAAATAGTGAAGGATCTTTTGCCAAAAAGGAAAAAGTGCAAACAAAGGAGTTCTTAACTAATGAACAAACAAATGATCAACAAGAAACAAAAATTGATATACCCATTGGGGAACTCCATACAGCTGAGGAGCAACAGTAAAAAGAAGACCCACTGGGAGAACAACCACAAAATGTTGAAGGTAGTAAGCCACCGGAAGAAGAAGTCCAACCGGAAAGCAAAGCTCATCAAGTAATGGAAGACAACAAGGGGCAAGAAGAAGAGATCCCTGCCCACACAGAGCAGCTAAGATCGGAGCAAGAACAAGACCAGCAAGAACACAGAGACATTCCAAGCTCCTCTTCAAAAAGGAAAACTATCATTTGCCGAGGGAAAGGAAGCAAAAAGAAGCAGATTTACAGATACAGTGATAGACATCAGTAAGATGTCAACAAGGCAACTAAAAGAATTAACCAAAAGAAAACAGGATATGGTCCTGACCAATGTAAAGAACATCTTGTACAACTTTGTCCCTGATGCTAACATAGTTGAAGATGAACCGGTCATAGATCAGCTGGAAGTTTTGGCGCAAGCAATCGGTGAGGATCTAACAGATCCAGAAATAATAGCGGCCGACCACTACGAAAAGAAAAGAGTAGAAATACTCCACAAACAAGTTGATGATATCAAAGTCAATGTGACAACCAACCTGAGAATCCTCCAACAACAACTTCAAGAGGCAAGAAGCTTGATGAGTAGAACATCAAACTTCGAGGTATTTTTGCAAGATTTGTCAGAAAAGTCTGATGAGATAACAGAAGAGATCAAAGCATTATCCTCTCAATTTGATATAAAGAACAAAACCGCAACAACCTACAGCAGAGAAATGTCTAGTCTAACTCTTGCACAGAGGAAAATTGTTGAAGAGAAAAATAAAAGGATTCAAAATATTATTGGATTTCAAATGTTCTTTGCACCAACATTTGACATCATGAATTCAACTGCATCCTCTACAGAAGCTATAATCAATGAATCAGCATACAAAACTGTGGAAGACATGGAGAATATCATTATTTCTCTAACTGCAGCCCAAAAGAATTTAGAATATATAACCGGTCAATGGACCCCATTCCTTCATTCAGCCAAAACAATATATAAGGATATTTTCACAAAGCTTCAAATGTGAAAAAAATTTTACCCTTTGTCTTATAGAGGCAAAAAGGGGAAGAAGAGTAAAAGAAGTGTCAATGATCAACACAGTAAACCAGAGCATTCAGCCAGGGGAAGTTCCAAACAGGGGAAGTGTTGTTCCACCGATACAAGGTATGTATTGTGAAGTTTGTGTAAAAGTTTTAAGTTTTCCCACCAATGACAAAGGGGAAGATTGTTAGGAATTTAAGTTGTCATTACTGTTCATCTACAAACACGTTGTATTGGTAAGGAGTCACCGGTCATTCACAACACCGATCGCCAAGCAACATACCAAATATACACCGGTAGATGAAAAGAAGTGCACTCACCGGTAGACTAATCTAAACAACACTCACCGGTTTCCGAGTACATGTATAAGGTGAACCGGATACAAGATTGCATCGGTTTCAGTCTAAGACAAGCTAAAAATCCGCACCGGATTAAGAAGATCAGTTTCAGTTAGAAGCCGGACTATATGGGAGTTAACTTTCTAACAATCGTTAGCTTTATCCTTGGCAGATGTCTTACATGGTGAACTCCAGATCATTACTCGCATTCTGTCGCTGATTGCATGATTCATTGCAGAATTTGCATCCTGGAGGTTTTGTAAGTTAAGGGTTTCATTACGGTGAACTCTTGTATAAATACAGGTCATAGGACGCAAGAAAGTTGTTGATTATGGGTGATCGCGTAGAGAAAAGGAGAGACATCTTCTGAGAGAAGAGCTATAGACACAGAGGTAGCAGAGATCAACAATCAGGCAACCAGAGAAGAGGTATGATCTAATCAAACATTCAGTGTCATAACAGATCATTAATTCTATTAGTAGTGAAAGCATATTCAAATCCCTTTATTAGGGTGGACCTAATCGGTTCGTTGTAAAAATCCCCTAACAGGGTAACATCTTGTTGATGTTCAAAGTCCTGTAACCAGGCAGCTCCTAACAGGGTTTAGATCTTAACAGATCTCTTGTAAAATCCCCTAACCGAGTAGCACTTTAACCGGTGCTTTGTAAGCTCCTAACAAGGCGCCTTCATCCTGAAGTAGTGAAGTTGTGAGCTCTGTCTCACCATGGTTTTTCCCTTGTAATCAAGGGTTTCCACGTATAAATACTTGTATTGATCTGTGTGATTCTGTTTATACTTATGAGTGACTGTTATATTCTGTTTATCAATTAAAGTTAAGAAGTTCAGAATTAAAAAGTATAACAGCGAGTATTTACTGATTCACCCCCCCTCTCAGTAACCAGTAAAGTATTAACATAATCTAGAAAAACAAAAAATTTAAAAATAATTGAAAATTGTCATTGAAAGTCAACAAAAGCGAAATTCGAACAAATTCATTCGAAATTCGCTCAAACAAACCCAAATTCATCCCAGGCTCACACGTTATTTCTAAAATTCGCTCCAAACGAAATGAAATTCGACTAGTGTCTGTTTTAGCGAATTCGTGGCGAATTACTCGGGGAAATGTCGAATTCGAATTTACAACGAATCGGATGTCGAATTTGCATGTGCCTGGGCGAATATGGTAACTTAGCATCAAACCGATAGGCTTTTGAAGCCTCAAAATTGTGAGTATCTAAGTAAAGAATGAGTGATGAGCTTTAGAAGTAAATTTGTGAGTAAGAACGTTTGCAATAGTTGGGTCCCCTTTTATAAATTTTGTAATCTATTTTTATCAATGCAATCTAGATGCCAAAATCAAGAATATCATTTTGGAAAGGCCTGATAAAGCTTCGATAAGAGATTAACATATTTTTCTGCCCCCGACCCAGGAAATTTGTCAGGAAAGTGGACAATTTGATTTCATCTTTGTGTTCACATTCTCACTGTAGAGTCCTTATTTGAGACACTTGAATAGAAGTGTGAAATATCTCACTTAAAGTTCCAAAATGATTCACACAGATTACAAATAACAGAAATAAGACAATTTCATACTTATAAATTTCTAATGCTCAGTACTCATGAAATATATCAGAAGCTTGATAGCTACTAACTTCTCTTCAAATAAGCATTCTGAGAAATACGTAAGGATGTTCTCAATTTATAAATGATCTCTACTGAAAGCATTAATAAATGACAGTCTGATATTTTGAACAGTCAGGGAAACATATGAAATTCATTCGCTCAAATAGTCTATACATACTAAAGCCCTATCTCATACTTGTGTAGCTGTTGCTATAGCTGTAAACAAGGCACTCCAAATATCAGCCTCTTAGATCCTTCGCTCCAACCCTGATTACTCTACTGTTGTTGCAACCTGATAGACATGAAATCGCAGGTACAGGTCCACCCAACCTGGTGAAATGTAATGGCAATATTGGCATTGTCTCAAATGATCCCTCCCAACTTCCGCTGTTGAAGTAGGTGTTGCCTGATAATGCAGTCAAGACTCCCTTGTCAGCCTACATCCCTTCTTGTCTGATGTATAGCTCTTTGCTCGATCCCCAAGGGTGATGTCCCAGAAGACCTTCATATGGCATTTCACAAAAGATTAGAAAAACATTGGTGTATTAGGGATTGTCCCACTACAAGTGCCTCTCAGGTCTGCATCAGAGAGAGAAATTTGCATTCATTTAATGCATAGATAAATCCCCAATTCTGCGATGCCTCTCTTCACCTAGTGTTTGCTTATTTAAAATGAATGGTCCAAAAGGCACAACACTTGCTGAAGGTTTTATAAATGGGGTCCCAAGTAAAGTGGGTTTAACCTTGGAGGAAACTCCATGGTTAAGCACACTTGAGCTGGAGTAGTAATAGGATGGGTGACCTCCCGGGAAGTTTTGGTGCTTCACCTCTATGAGCATCACCTAGATGCAATGAGTGCTAAGTGTTCCATTCATTCTCATGAGAGATGGGTTCTTGTGAACCACTACTCATGAAACATGGGTCAATGAGTTTGACTCAAAAACTACACAGTTGAATCCTGATAGTAATATCAAAAGAATTATCTTTCTAAAATGTTGGGAAGCAGTGATGATTCTCAGGGTTGGTATTTTTTTAAGACAATTTGCAGAGAGACCTTCCGAGCGGCATGAATTATTTCAAATTAGCCAATACTCCTTTTTACCAATTGAGAAATCATGAAAGAAGTAACTCCTTGTGATGCAGAGGTGGCAGAGGATATGGTGGTTCCAAGGTCCAAATAACAAAAAGAGATCAAGTCAACAAGCTTCTTCAATATCCAATCTTAATGATCCTAGGATAGCTTCAATAGGTGAAATATCAAAGAACACACAACCAAGACTCAAAATATGTTCTAACAGCTTCAACTCATGTAATTCAAGATGTTAAAGAGGTTTACAAACTTTTGTTCAAGGTTTCATATTCAAATCTCCAAAATTCACCAAACTAGGCCTAATAGTCTGCCTTGTAGCCCTGCAACAGCACTCACAAGGCTTTTTCTTCAACTTTTCCCAAAACACCAGGCAAATAAATCATATATTTGAGTACCCTTTATGAAGTAACTTAACATACCAAAAGGACAAGGTAGGTTGTTTTGGAAAGTATATGACTGTCCTCACTATGTGACCCCAAAATGCCTCAAAAATGGGTGATTTAACAAAGCAACACCTAGTTATATGTACCCCCAAGACTCCAAACTTACAGCAGTGTTTCAATATGTTACAAAACCCCTAAATCCAAGAGGAATTTAACCCAGCACCTCGGAAACATCAAAAACCCAAAATTTATCACTTCTAAACCCTCAATCCAAGGGTTTCCTCAATGTCACATTTCCCAAAACTTCCTGCAACAAATAAAGGTTGTAACACCTTGTGCTCAACTTGTCTTCACACAATCAATCATAAACTTGACCCCTCCTTTAGGCCAAATAGCTACTGCTGTAGCATACCAAGCAATTTCATTAGTTTCCCTTCACAAAATTTGGTGATCACCAAGAGATTAGCATGTCACTGCATCAATTCATGTTAGTGGACTATAATACATGTTATTTCAATGTCATTCCATGAGTTACAGTACCCAGGGGTCATGGAATGACCATAGCAAATTGTAAATTAACAAAACTGTTAAGGGAGTTGCTGCAACAGCACTGCCAGTCAGAGTTTGATTGAATAAAATTGCAAATACAGAATTCACAATAGCATAGATAATATATATGATCAGTCCCTAATCATTCCAATGCATCAAAACACAAAACCAGTTGCAAAATATGTTCAAAACAGTTCCAAGAAGTTAAGAAATAGCATTTGAAAGATGTTTTTTCTTCTCCAAAACTGGCACAGTCCGTACAATAGCCTGGCTGCCCGTACAATGGGGCTTTGGAACATTTTAAAACACTCCAATTAACTACCCCAACCAATCCAAATCAGTTGGATAGATTAATTTGGCCTAAAACAATAACAAAATTAAATTCCCTCCTAAATGTCCATAACTGTTACAATTTGAAAATTCAAAGTTGTAACTTCGTAAATTTTAAATATTTGTAATTGCTAAGTTTTGGAACTTTGCTAAATCATCTAAATGGACTTATTGACCATTATTAATAACTAATTTAACCTATTTGAAACTTCCAACACCTAATTCAATCCTAGACTCCAAATTTTAGTCCTAAGACTTATTAAGCCTTTTTGGACTTATTGCAAATTTATTACATAAATTAACCTTATAGGCCATTGTAGGCTCCAAAATACTCCAATTGATGTCATTGGATGTCTTCATGTTCACTGATGCCTTTTTGATCTCCAAAGGTTTATTGAACTCCTTATGTGCTCTAGGTGCCCCTGCACCACCTTGGTTGTCGGGTGGCAAGAAGGGGTTACTCTTGCCACGCAAAAAGACGTATCTAGCCGGCAAGAAAAAGATTAAATACAAAATCATTCAAAGGTTGACTTGACCAACAAAATATAACATTATATAATAATCATATCAAGCTCATGACATGCTAAAGTTGCATATATATTGCGTATACAATTTACAATCTACGTATTCAATTGCTCAACCATCATAAATACATTCACATGGTCGCTTATTGATTCACAACTATATGTACGTGTCTACATATGGTTATATCAATGGTATTTATACACTTTATGATCATTGGCAAACATGTGTGTGTCTACACAAACACACACACACATATGTATATATATACACACGTATATATATACATGTTATGTACATAATATAGAATAAATGTTAAATGGCAAAATTGACAAGGTTGTTCCTTTAATCGATAGAGTGTGATCACCAAGATCATCCATCGATCTAGAACTATTAATTCTTTTATTGAGGACAAGGTTAAGAATGAAAACCAAGGCTAACCATCCCAACCCAAGACCTAATGACCAAGATACTTAGGTTTGGATTCCTTCTTGGATGGCATTTCCAACCTTCACCCTACGTATCTCTCCACTTAGGTTTGGATTCAGACCAGATTTTGCAAAAAAAATTACCAATCTGATTCAGACCAGATCTCAAAAGCCACTTAGTGCCAATTACTCAGTGCCAATTACTTGTGAATTATTGCATTTTTGGCAAAGTTTCTCTACCATGGTGTCTACAACCTAAGTTACTGGTTCACCACCTTAACCTACTAGTACATATCTGATCTGGCCTAGCTCCAGATCTAGGTTTAGTTTGGCGGGGCTCTGTGTTTTCCTTCTGGGTTCATGCATAGTACATGTCTGATCTGGCCTAGCTCCAGATCTAGGTTTAGTTTGGCAGGGCTCCGTGTTTTCCTTCTGGGTTCATTTGCATGAACCTGGGCAAACCATGACGAATTTCCATGTTTTCCTCTACTGTTGTGACAAATCCACCAATTTCCCTTTGTAAATTGCCTTAAGAATGTTTGAAAATATTTTGTTTTTTTTTGTTTGTGTTTGTAAAGAGTGCATTCATGAGCAAGGAATTTTTGCATGCATCTTATTTCATGAGGTAGAGTGAGCAAAAGCAAACCTAGAAATTGCAGGCAGAATATGGACTAATGTGATGCTTTAAAAGCGGCAATATTCAAGGCCATAATGCCATTGCTGAAGACCACACAAATATACACTTGGAAACTTGATTAGATGCTCTATCAATACTTATTACTTAATCAACTACATATGCAAGATCTAGCAAGTAAGAACACAAAAGGCCACAAGATTTATGTGGAAACCTTTGCGGGAGAAAACCACGACAAAATATTGCTTTTGTATTGAAAACTTCTTACAAACTTTGTAGGCACCAACCCACAGGAGACGCCGATTCCCTCAATTCATAGGCACCAACCTACTAGAGGCACCAACCCCCACTGCTAGGCACCAACTTAGCAAGAGACACCAATCTCCCCTTTAGACATTCATTATCCGAATTAGACATTCAATCATATTTTGCCGCCCCACCTAAGGAAGAGGGAAATAATGAAAGAATGGTAGAAATTGAGAATGCAATGGAGGATCTTCATAGAGAAGAGAATTTAGTTTGCAACCATGAAGGAGATACATGTAGTTTTCAGTTGCATGCTTCTTTTGGACAAGCCTTTCAAAGAGAAACATACCAGTGAAGAAGTTGCAATGAAGCTCCTCAAATTATGATCAACGGAGAATAGATTGTTTATACTCCTTATGGGCCGTCAAGAGATGATAGTGGCACAATTGGGGAAAAAAACATCCTTGATTCAGAATGGAAGAGGTCTCCTCGTGTTTTGACATCTCATTGTGAACAAGAGGATTTCTTGATTGGACATGATGCTGCTCTAAACTCGGAAATTTCTGATTTTCCGATTGACGACAGCAGCACTTTAGTTGGGCTAGTTGGCAACCTTGAGAAGGATGGTTTTTGGTGGGGCACACACTTTGGGAAAACAAAATTCAATGGCACACCTATTGTTACATCCCTTCCTTGAGGATTTTAATTGTTTCATGTGAAGGATGAAGTAATTTAATCATTTGGATTCGATGTTTAGTTAAGAGGATTACGATTAATATGAATATGCTTTTATTTATAAGGATTGGTTAATAAATAATATCTTCATGGAAATTACATTCAAGGATGAATAATGTATTGCGAAGCTATAAGATATTTTTTGTTTACAAGATTATGAAGATGAAATTGACTAATCTTTCCTTGTTAGCAGATGCAGGATATGATCAATCCCACGAGTGAGGGGAGGAATATCATTAGAGAGATACGCAGGGTGAAGGTTGGAAATGCCATCCAAGAAGGAATCCAAACCTAAGTATCTTGGTCATTAGGTCTTGGGTTGGGATGGTTAGCCTTGGTTTTCATTCTTAACCTTGTCCTCAATAAAAGAATTAATAGTTCTAGATCAATGGATGATCTTGGTGATCACACTCTATCGATTAAAGGAACAACCTTGTCAATTTTGCCATTTAACATTTATTCTATATTATGTACATAACATGTATATATATACGTGTGTATATATATATACATATGTGTGAGTGTGTGTTTGTGTAGACACACAAACATGTTTGCCAATGATCATAAAGTGTATAAATACCATTGATATAACCATATGTAGACACGTACATATAGTCGTGAATCAATAAGCGACCATGTGAATGTAT